>CM056491.1:39725079-40325079 GCA_029783415.1 Anisodus acutangulus | reverse complement strand
CACACAAACGATCCTCAATTTCAAAGTGATACCACCCTAAAGGTAGTACTATGACCAAGTCATACAAATTTAAAACATCACCGGTCAAAAGGAAGAATATCCACGCATCTTGGATAAGAAAACCACCATCTATCCCATTAGATCCCCTCTCAACATAAGATGCACCCCAACACAAGCATGAATGTCATCATTTAATGTACTTTAAAAGATGACGTTTGGATTTAGTGCGATACTAAAGATTTGCTATGGCAGATTATGAACGGAGACCCTGTGATTCTAAGTACTCTCTCCGTCCCAATTTATGTGACACTTTTCATTTTATGAGATTCAAACTGCATGAACTTTGACCAACATTTTTTGATGTATTTTTTCACCAAAACGATATGAGAAAAGTTGTAACATTTAGTGCTTTTCATGTTTTAAATATATAAATTTTAATGTTAAAACATTGAGTCAATCTAATCCAATTTAGATTCAAAGTTTAGTCAAATTGATTCTCGAAAAGCGAAAAGTGTCACATAAATTGGGATGGAGGGAGTAATGTTTCTGAGGTTGCTAGGAATTTTTTGTGTAAGTGTTTCATGAAAGACCCTCAAGAAGATAGAAGCCTTACAATTGATACAATAAAGGAGAGAAACAAAGAAACTAACTAGGAATTTAAAAAGACAATGAAATTAAAGGATACATAAGTTGATACAAAGAGAAATACCAATTGACAACCAAGGTTCTATATAACCAAGACCTCCAATTGAGTAATCACAAGCACTAAGCTTCTTAAGGTGGCCTCAAGGGAAACAAAGTCCCCAAGAAACCAACCTTCTCAACAAAACCTTCAACAAAAAGATTAAACAAACTCTCATCTCTCATTCTCCCAATGGAGTCTAACAATTTCAATATTTCATATCATAAAAGTCTACCTAATGAAATAACTAAAGTAGTATTTATACTAACTAGAATAGGAAGACTACTATGGCTATTACAATACTACCCTTAATGAAGTAAGAGCCTTGTTTGGTAGTCTTCTCAAGAGATGGAACGGTTGCATTCAAGGAATGACCCCCTTTGGCATACGTAACCACTTTACACAAATAACCTACAAAGTTATCTTCCATATCTTGAATGTGATGGTCTTGAAGCCTCTCATCCAAGCTATCTCTCATATGTTGAAGGCCGTCATGATCTTCAAAGACTCAATTTTCATGATAATGCTCCATGAATTGTGATTTAATGCACCCTCCAAGCATCCAAAGTAATGACTTGATGAAAAGTCCATGAATTCCGTAGCTTGACTTTGTTCCAATAAGGAGATAGAGTGGAAGAGATGGGAACCTTATTCTGACGAAGGTGAAAGTTCTTGATGAAGTTTGTCTTGTATCATTCTCCTCTTCTTGAAAATGATTCATCCTCGAATCTAAACCTTGCAAAACCATAGGGGACAAGCAACAACAAGGTCCTCAAAGGATGAGGGTTAGTATTAGAGTAGCCTACTCTACTATGATGTCAAGTATGCACACACTTGTGATATAACCAAGTATCAACCATTATTATGAAGAACAAGCTCTCACATAGAGCACTACGAACTTGGCTATCCCAAAGAACATTAAATGAGGATATCATAAAGGAACCAATGGTTTCAAAATACCAAGTAGGCAATATCACATTAGTTCTAATAGACATGACACACAAACGATCCTCAATTTCAAAGTGATACCACCCTAAAGGTAGTACTATGACCAAGTCATACAAATTTAAAACATCACCAGGTCAAAAGGGAAGAATATCCACGCATCTTGGATAAGAAAACCACCATCTATCCCATTAGATCCCCTCTCAACATAAGATGCACCCCAACACAAGCATGAATGTCATCATTTAATGTACTTTAAAAGATGACGTTTGGATTTAGTGCGATACTAAAGATTTGCTATGGCAGATTATGAACGGAGACCCTGTGATTCTAAGTACTCTCTCCGTCCCAATTTATGTGACACTTTTCATTTTATGAGATTCAAACTGCATGAACTTTGACCAACATTTTTTGATGTATTTTTTCACCAAAACGATATGAGAAAAGTTGTAACATTTAGTGCTTTTCATGTTTTAAATATATAAATTTTAATGTTAAAATATTGAGTCAATCTAATCCAATTTAGATTCAAAGTTTAGTCAAATTGATTCTCGAAAAGCGAAAAGTGTCACATAAATTGGGATGGAGGGAGTAATGTTTCTGAGGTTGCTAGGAATTTTTTGTGTAAGTGTTTCATAAAAGACCCTCGAAGAAGATGGAAGCCTTACAACTTGATACAATAAAGGAGAGAAACAAAGAAACTAACTAGGAATTTAAAAAGACAATGAAATTAAAGGATACATAAGTTGATACAAAGAGAAATACCAATTGACAACCAAGGTTCTATATAACCAAGACCTCCAATTGAGTAATCACAAGCACTAAGCTTCTTAAGGTGGCCTCAAGGGAAACAAAGTCCCCAAGAAACCAACCTTCTCAACAAAACCTTCAACAAAAAGATTAAACAAACTCTCATCTCTCATGCTCCCAATGGAGTCTAACAATTTCAATATTTCATATCATAAAAGTCTACCTAATGAAATAACTAAAGTAGTATTTATACTAACTAGAATAGGAAGACTACTATGGCTATTACAATACTACCCTTAATGAAGTAAGAGCCTTGTTTGGTAGTCTTCTCAAGAGATGGAACGGTTGCATTCAAGGAATGACCCCCTTTTGGCATACGTAACCACTTTACACAAATAACCTACAAAGTTATCTTCCATATCTTGAATGTGATGGTCTTGAAGCCTCTCATCCAAGCTATCTCTCATATGTTGAAGGCCGTCATGATCTTCAAAGACTCAATTTTCATGATAATGCTCCATGAATTGTGATTTAATGCACCCTCCAAGCATCCAAAGTAATGACTTGATGAAAAGTCCATGAATTCCGTAGCTTGACTTTGTTCCAATAAGGAGATAGAGTGGAAGAGATGGGAACCTTATTCTGACGAAGGTGAAAGTTCTTGATGAAGTTTGTCTTGTATCATTCTCCTCTTCTTGAAAATGATTCATCCTCGAATCTAAACCTTGCAAAACCATAGGGGACAAGCAACAACAAGGTCCTCAAAGGATGAGGGTTAGTATTAGAGTAGCCTACTCTACTATGATGTCAAGTATGCACACACTTGTGATATAACCAAGTATCAACCATTATTATGAAGAACAAGCTCTCACATAGAGCACTACGAACTTGGCTATCCCAAAGAACATTAAATGAGGATATCATAAAGGAACCAATGGTTTCAAAATACCAAGTAGGCAATATCACATTAGTTCTAATAGACATGACACACAAACGATCCTCAATTTCAAAGTGATACCACCCTAAAGGTAGTACTATGACCAAGTCATACAAATTTAAAACATCACCGGGGTCAAAAGGGAAGAATATCCACGCATCTTGGATAAGAAAACCACCATCTATCCCATTAGATCCCCTCTCAACATAAGATGCACCCCAACACAAGCATGAATGTCATCATTTAATGTACTTTAAAAGATGACGTTTGGATTTAGTGCGATACTAAAGATTTGCTATGGCAGATTATGAACGGAGACCACTGTGATTCTAAGTACTCTCTCCGTCCCAATTTATGTGACACTTTTCATTTTATGAGATTCAAACTGCATGAACTTTGACCAACATTTTTTGATGTATTTTTTCACCAAAACGATATGAGAAAAGTTGTAACATTTAGTGCTTTTCATGTTTTAAATATATAAATTTTAATGTTAAAACATTGAGTCAATCTAATCCAATTTAGATTCAAAGTTTAGTCAAATTGATTCTCGAAAAGCGAAAAGTGTCACATAAATTGGGATGGAGGGAGTAATGTTTCTGAGGTTGCTAGGAATTTTTTGTGTAAGTGTTTCATGAAAGACCCTCGAAGAAGATAGAAGCCTTACAATTGATACAATAAAGGAGAGAAACAAAGAAACTAACTAGGAATTTAAAAAGACAATGAAATTAAAGGATACATAAGTTGATACAAAGAGAAATACCAATTGACAACCAAGGTTCTATATAACCAAGACCTCCAATTGAGTAATCACAAGCACTAAGCTTCTTAAGGTGGCCTCAAGGGAAACAAAGTCCCCAAGAAACCAACCTTCTCAACAAAACCTTCAACAAAAAGATTAAACAAACTCTCATCTCTCATTCTCCCAATGGAGTCTAACAATTTCAATATTTCATATCATAAAAGTCTACCTAATGAAATAACTAAAGTAGTATTTATACTAACTAGAATAGGAAGACTACTATGGCTATTACAATACTACCCTTAATGAAGTAAGAGCCTTGTTTGGTAGTCTTCTCAAGAGATGGAACGGTTGCATTCAAGGAATGACCCCCTTTTGGCATACGTAACCACTTTACACAAATAACCTACAAAGTTATCTTCCATATCTTGAATGTGATGGTCTTGAAGCCTCTCATCCAAGCTATCTCTCATATGTTGAAGGCCGTCATGATCTTCAAAGACTCAATTTTCATGATAATGCTCCATGAATTGTGATTTAATGCACCCTCCAAGCATCCAAAGTAATGACTTGATGAAAAGTCCATGAATTCCGTAGCTTGACTTTGTTCCAATAAGGAGATAGAGTGGAAGAGATGGGAACCTTATTCTGACGAAGGTGAAAGTTCTTGATGAAGTTTGTCTTGCATCATTCTCCTCTTCTTGAAAATGATTCATCCTCGAATCTAAACCTTGCAAAACCATAGGGGACAAGCAACAACAAGGTCCTCAAAGGATGAGGGTTAGTATTAGAGTAGCCTACTCTACTATGATGTCAAGTATGCACACACTTGTGATATAACCAAGTATCAACCATTATTATGAAGAACAAGCTCTCACATAGAGCACTACGAACTTGGCTATCCCAAAGAACATTAAATGAGGATATCATAAAGGAACCAATGGTTTCAAAATACCAAGTAGGCAATATCACATTAGTTCTAATAGACATGACACACAAACGATCCTCAATTTCAAAGTGATACCACCCTAAAGGTAGTACTATGACCAAGTCATACAAATTTAAAACATCACCGGGGTCAAAAGGGAAGAATATCCACGCATCTTGGATAAGAAAACCACCATCTATCCCATTAGATCCCCTCTCAACATAAGATGCACCCCAACACAAGCATGAATGTCATCATTTAATGTACTTTAAAAGATGACGTTTGGATTTAGTGCGATACTAAAGATTTGCTATGGCAGATTATGAACGGAGACCCTGTGATTCTAAGTACTCTCTCCGTCCCAATTTATGTGACACTTTTCATTTTATGAGATTCAAACTGCATGAACTTTGACCAACATTTTTTACCAAAATGATATGAGAAAAGTTGTAACATATATTGCTTTTCATGTTTTTAAATATATAAAATTTAATGTTAAAATATTGAGTTAATCTAATCCAATTTAGATTCAAAGTTTAGTCAAATTGATTCTCGAAAAGCGAAAAGTGTCACATAAATTGGGATGGAGGGAGTAATGTTTCTGAGGTTGCTAGGAATTTTTTGTGTAAGTGTTTCATAAATGACCCTCGAAGAAGATGGAAGCCTTACAACTTGATACAATAAAGGAGAGAAACAAAGAAACTAACTAGGAATTTAAAAAGACAATGAAATTAAAGGATACATAAGTTGATACAAAGAGAAATACCAATTGACAACCAAGGTTCTATATAACCAAGACCTCCAATTGAGTAATCACAAGCACTAAGCTTCTTAAGGTGGCCTCAAGGGAAACAAAGTCCCCAAGCAACCAACCTTCTCAACAAAACCTTCAACAAAAAGATTAAACAAACTCTCATCTCTCATGCTCCCAATGGAGTCTAACAATTTCAATATTTCATATCATAAAAGTCTACCTAATGAAATAACTAAAGTAGTATTTATACTAACTAGAATAGGAAGACTACTATGGCTATTACAATACTACCCTTAATGAAGTAAGAGCCTTGTTTGGTAGTCTTCTCAAGAGATGGAACGGTTGCATTCAAGGAATGACCCCCTTTTGGCATACGTAACCACTTTACACAAATAACCTACAAAGTTATCTTCCATATCTTGAATGTGATGGTCTTGAAGCCTCTCATCCAAGCTATCTCTCATATGTTGAAGGCCGTCATGATCTTCAAAGACTCAATTTTCATGATAATGCTCCATGAATTGTGATTTAATGCACCCTCCAAGCATCCAAAGTAATGACTTGATGAAAAGTCCATGAATTCCGTAGCTTGACTTTGTTCCAATAAGGAGATAGAGTGGAAGAGATGGGAACCTTATTCTGACGAAGGTGAAAGTTCTTGATGAAGTTTGTCTTGTATCATTCTCCTCTTCTTGAAAATGATTCATCCTCGAATCTAAACCTTGCAAAACCATAGGGGACAAGCAACAACAAGGTCCTCAAAGGATGAGGGTTAGTATTAGAGTAGCCTACTCTACTATGATGTCAAGTATGCACACACTTGTGATATAACCAAGTATCAACCATTATTATGAAGAACAAGCTCTCACATAGAGCACTACGAACTTGGCTATCCCAAAGAACATTAAATGAGGATATCATAAAGGAACCAATGGTTTCAAAATACCAAGTAGGCAATATCACATTAGTTCTAATAGACATGACACACAAACGATCCTCAATTTCAAAGTGATACCACCCTAAAGGTAGTACTATGACCAAGTCATACAAATTTAAAACATCACCGGGGTCAAAAGGGAAGAATATCCACGCATCTTGGATAAGAAAACCACCATCTATCCCATTAGATCCCCTCTCAACATAAGATGCACCCCAACACAAGCATGAATGTCATCATTTAATGTACTTTAAAAGATGACGTTTGGATTTAGTGCGATACTAAAGATTTGCTATGGCAGATTATGAACGGAGACCCTGTGATTCTAAGTACTCTCTCCGTCCCAATTTATGTGACACTTTTCATTTTATGAGATTCAAACTGCATGAACTTTGACCAACATTTTTTGATGTATTTTTTCACCAAAACGATATGAGAAAAGTTGTAACATTTAGTGCTTTTCATGTTTTAAATATATAAATTTTAATGTTAAAACATTGAGTCAATCTAATCCAATTTAGATTCAAAGTTTAGTCAAATTGATTCTCATAAAATGAAAAGTGTCACATAAATTGGGATGGAGGGAGTAATGTTTCTGAGGTTGCTAGGAATTTTTTGTGTAAGTGTTTCATGAAAGACCCTCGAAGAAGATAGAAGCCTTACAATTGATACAATAAAGGAGAGAAACAAAGAAACTAACTAGGAATTTAAAAAGACAATGAAATTAAAGGATACATAAGTTGATACAAAGAGAAATACCAATTGACAACCAAGGTTCTATATAACCAAGACCTCCAATTGAGTAATCACAAGCACTAAGCTTCTTAAGGTGGCCTCAAGGGAAACAAAGTCCCCAAGAAACCAACCTTCTCAACAAAACCTTCAACAAAAAGATTAAACAAACTCTCATCTCTCATTCTCCCAATGGAGTCTAACAATTTCAATATTTCATATCATAAAAGTCTACCTAATGAAATAACTAAAGTAGTATTTATACTAACTAGAATAGGAAGACTACTATGGCTATTACAATACTACCCTTAATGAAGTAAGAGCCTTGTTTGGTAGTCTTCTCAAGAGATGGAACGGTTGCATTCAAGGAATGACCCCCTTTGGCATACGTGAACCACTTTACACAAATAACCTACAAAGTTATCTTCCATATCTTGAATGTGATGGTCTTGAAGCCTCTCATCCAAGCTATCTCTCATATGTTGAAGGCCGTCATGATCTTCAAAGACTCAATTTTCATGATAATGCTCCATGAATTGTGATTTAATGCACCCTCCAAGCATCCAAAGTAATGACTTGATGAAAAGTCCATGAATTCCGTAGCTTGACTTTGTTCCAATAAGGAGATAGAGTGGAAGAGATGGGAACCTTATTCTGACGAAGGTGAAAGTTCTTGATGAAGTTTGTCTTGCATCATTCTCCTCTTCTTGAAAATGATTCATCCTCGAATCTAAACCTTGCAAAACCATAGGGGACAAGCAACAACAAGGTCCTCAAAGGATGAGGGTTAGTATTAGAGTAGCCTACTCTACTATGATGTCAAGTATGCACACACTTGTGATATAACCAAGTATCAACCATTATTATGAAGAACAAGCTCTCACATAGAGCACTAAGAACTTGGCTATCCCAAAGAACATTAAATGAGGATATCATAAAGGAACCAATGGTTTCAAAATACCAAGTAGGCAATATCACATTAGTTCTAATAGACATGACACACAAACGATCCTCAATTTCAAAGTGATACCACCCTAAAGGTAGTACTATGACCAAGTCATACAAATTTAAAACATCACCGGGGTCAAAAGGGAAGAATATCCACGCATCTTGGATAAGAAAACCACCATCTATCCCATTAGATCCCCTCTCAACATAAGATGCACCCCAACACAAGCATGAATGTCATCATTTAATGTACTTTAAAAGATGACGTTTGGATTTAGTGCGATACTAAAGATTTGCTATGGCAGATTATGAACGGAGACCCTGTGATTCTAAGTACTCTCTCCGTCCCAATTTATGTGACACTTTTCATTTTATGAGATTCAAACTGCATGAACTTTGACCAACATTTTTTACCAAAATGATGTGAGGAAAGTTGTAACATATAGTGCTTTTCATGTTTTTAAATATACAGATTTTAATGTTAAAATATTGAGTTAATCTAATCCAATTTAGATTCAAAGTTTAGTCAAATTGATTCTCGAAGAGCGAAAAGTGTCACATAAATTGGGATGGAGGGAGTAATGTTTCTGAGGTTGCTAGGAATTTTTTGTGTAAGTGTTTCATAAAAGACCCTCGAAAAATATGGAAGCCTTACAACTTGATACAATAAAGGAGAGAAACAAAGAAACTAACTAGGAATTTAAAAAAACAATGAAATTAAAGGATACATAAGTTGATACAAAGAGAAATACCAATTGACAACCAAGGTTCTATATAACCAAGACCTCCAATTGAGTAATCACAAGCACTAAGCTTCTTAAGGTGGCCTCAAGGGAAACAAAGTCCCCAAGCAACCAACCTTCTCAACAAAACCTTCAACAAAAAGATTAAACAAACTCTCATCTCTCATTCTCCCAATGGAGTCTAACAATTTCAATATTTCATATCATAAAAGTCTACCTAATGAAATAACTAAAGTAGTATTTATACTAACTAGAATAGGAAGACTACTATGGCTATTACAATACTACCCTTAATGAAGTAAGAGCCTTGTTTGGTAGTCTTCTCAAGAGATGGAACGGTTGCATTCAAGGAATGACCCCCTTTTGGCATACGTAACCACTTTACACAAATAACCTACAAAGTTATCTTCCATATCTTGAATGTGATGGTCTTGAAGCCTCTCATCCAAGCTATCTCTCATATGTTGAAGGCCGTCATGATCTTCAAAGACTCAATTTTCATGATAATGCTCCATGAATTGTGATTTAATGCACCCTCCAAGCATCCAAAGTAATGACTTGATGAAAAGTCCATGAATTCCGTAGCTTGACTTTGTTCCAATAAGGAGATAGAGTGGAAGAGATGGGAACCTTATTCTGACGAAGGTGAAAGTTCTTGATGAAGTTTGTCTTGTATCATTCTCCTCTTCTTGAAAATGATTCATCCTCGAATCTAAACCTTGCAAAACCATAGGGGACAAGCAACAACAAGGTCCTCAAAGGATGAGGGTTAGTATTAGAGTAGCCTACTCTACTATGATGTCAAGTATGCACACACTTGTGATATAACCAAGTATCAACCATTATTATGAAGAACAAGCTCTCACATAGAGCACTAAGAACTTGGCTATCCCAAAGAACATTAAATGAGGATATCATAAAGGAACCAATGATTTCAAAATACCAAGTAGGCAATATCACATTAGTTCTAATAGACATGACACACAAACGATCCTCAATTTCAAAGTGATACCACCCCAAAGGTAGTACTATGACCAAGTCATACAAGTTTAAAACATCACCCGGGTCAAAAGGGAAGAATATCCACGCATCTTGGATAAGAAAACCACCATCTATCCCATTAGATCCCCTCTCAACATAAGATGCACCCCAACACAAGCATGAATGTCATCATTTAATGTACTTTAAAAGATGACGTTTGGATTTAGTGCGATACTAAAGATTTGCTATGGCAGATTATGAACGGAGACCCTGTGATTCTAAGTACTCTCTCCGTCCCAATTTATGTGACACTTTTCATTTTATGAGATTCAAACTGCATGAACTTTGACCAACATTTTTTGATGTATTTTTTCACCAAAACGATATGAGAAAAGTTGTAACATTTAGTGCTTTTCATGTTTTAAATATATAAATTTTAATGTTAAAACATTGAGTCAATCTAATCCAATTTAGATTCAAAGTTTAGTCAAATTGATTCTCGAAAAGCGAAAAGTGTCACATAAATTGGGATGGAGGGAGTAATGTTTCTGAGGTTGCTAGGAATTTTTTGTGTAAGTGTTTCATGAAAGACCCTCGAAGAAGATAGAAGCCTTACAATTGATACAATAAAGGAGAGAAACAAAGAAACTAACTAGGAATTTAAAAAGACAATGAAATTAAAGGATACATAAGTTGATACAAAGAGAAATACCAATTGACAACCAAGGTTCTATATAACCAAGACCTCCAATTGAGTAATCACAAGCACTAAGCTTCTTAAGGTGGCCTCAAGGGAAACAAAGTCCCCAAGAAACCAACCTTCTCAACAAAACCTTCAACAAAAAGATTAAACAAACTCTCATCTCTCATTCTCCCAATGGAGTCTAACAATTTCAATATTTCATATCATAAAAGTCTACCTAATGAAATAACTAAAGTAGTATTTATACTAACTAGAATAGGAAGACTACTATGGCTATTACAATACGACCCTTAATGAAGTAAGAGCCTTGTTTGGTAGTCTTCTCAAGAGATGGAACGGTTGCATTCAAGGAATGACCCCCTTTTGGCATACGTAACCACTTTACACAAATAACCTACAAAGTTATCTTCCATATCTTGAATGTGATGGTCTTGAAGCCTCTCATCCAAGCTATCTCTCATATGTTGAAGGCCGTCATGATCTTCAAAGACTCAATTTTCATGATAATGCTCCATGAATTGTGATTTAATGCACCCTCCAAGCATCCAAAGTAATGACTTGATGAAAAGTCCATGAATTCCGTAGCTTGACTTTGTTCCAATAAGGAGATAGAGTGGAAGAGATGGGAACCTTATTCTGACGAAGGTGAAAGTTCTTGATGAAGTTTGTCTTGCATCATTCTCCTCTTCTTGAAAATGATTCATCCTCGAATCTAAACCTTGCAAAACCATAGGGGACAAGCAACAACAAGGTCCTCAAAGGATGAGGGTTAGTATTAGAGTAGCCTACTCTACTATGATGTCAAGTATGCACACACTTGTGATATAACCAAGTATCAACCATTATTATGAAGAACAAGCTCTCACATAGAGCACTACGAACTTGGCTATCCCAAAGAACATTAAATGAGGATATCATAAAGGAACCAATGGTTTCAAAATACCAAGTAGGCAATATCACATTAGTTCTAATAGACATGACACACAAACGATCCTCAATTTCAAAGTGATACCACCCTAAAGGTAGTACTATGACCAAGTCATACAAATTTAAAACATCACCGGGGTCAAAAGGGAAGAATATCCACGCATCTTGGATAAGAAAACCACCATCTATCCCATTAGATCCCCTCTCAACATAAGATGCACCCCAACACAAGCATGAATGTCATCATTTAATGTACTTTAAAAGATGAAGTTTGGATTTAGTGCGATACTAAAGATTTGCTATGGCAGATTATGAACGGAGACCCTGTGATTCTAAGTACTCTCTCCGTCCCAATTTATGTGACACTTTTCATTTTATGAGATTCAAACTGCATGAACTTTGACCAACATTTTTTGATGTATTTTTTCACCAAAACGATATGAGAAAAGTTGTAACATTTAGTGCTTTTCATGTTTTAAATATATAAATTTTAATGTTAAAACATTGAGTCAATCTAATCCAATTTAGATTCAAAGTTTAGTCAAATTGATTCTCGAAAAGCGAAAAGTGTCACATAAATTGGGATGGAGGGAGTAATGTTTCTGAGGTTGCTAGGAATTTTTTGTGTAAGTGTTTCATGAAAGACCCTCGAAGAAGATAGAAGCCTTACAATTGATACAATAAAGGAGAGAAACAAAGAAACTAACTAGGAATTTAAAAAGACAATGAAATTAAAGGATACATAAGTTGATACAAAGAGAAATACCAATTGACAACCAAGGTTCTATATAACCAAGACCTCCAATTGAGTAATCACAAGCACTAAGCTTCTTAAGGTGGCCTCAAGGGAAACAAAGTCTCCAAGAAACCAACCTTCTCAACAAAACCTTCAACAAAAAGATTAAACAAACTCTCATCTCTCATTCTCCCAATGGAGTCTAACAATTTCAATATTTCATATCATAAAAGTCTACCTAATGAAATAACTAAAGTAGTATTTATACTAACTAGAATAGGAAGACTACTATGGCTATTACAATACTACCCTTAATGAAGTAAGAGCCTTGTTTGGTAGTCTTCTCAAGAGATGGAACTGTTGCATTCAAGGAATGACCCCCTTTTGGCATACGTAACCACTTTACACAAATAACCTACAAAGTTATCTTCCATATCTTGAATGTGATGGTCTTGAAGCCTCTCATCCAAGCTATCTCTCATATGTTGAAGGCCGTCATGATCTTCAAAGACTCAATTTTCATGATAATGCTCCATGAATTGTGATTCAATGCACCCTCCAAGCATCCAAAGTAATGACTTGATGAAAAGTCCATGAATTCCGTAGCTTGACTTTGTTCCAATAAGGAGATAGAGTGGAAGAGATGGGAACCTTATTCTGACGAAGGTGAAAGTTCTTGATGAAGTTTGTCTTGTATCATTCTCCTCTTCTTGAAAATGATTCATCCTCGAATCTAAACCTTGCAAAACCATAGGGGAGAAGCAACAACAAGGTCCTCAAAGGATGAGGGTTAGTATTAGAGTAGCCTACTCTACTATGATGTCAAGTATGCACACACTTGTGATATAACCAAGTATCAACCATTATTATGAAGAACAAGCTCTCACATAGAGCACTAAGAACTTGGCTATCCCAAAGAACATTAAATGAGGATATCATAAAGGAACCAATGGTTTCAAAATACCAAGTAGGCAATATCACATTAGTTCTAATAGACATCACACAAACGATCCTCAATTTCAAAGTGATACCACCCCAAAGGTAGTACTATGACCAAGTCATACAAATTTAAAACATCTCCTGGGTCAAAAGGGAAGAATATCCACACATCTTGGCTAAGAAAACCACCATCTATCCCATTAGATCCTCTCTCAACATAAGATGCACCCCAACACAAGCATGAGTGTCATCATATGCAAATAGATAGTAAAGAAATGTGTCACATAAAACAACTTCATCTATGATGTCCTCACATGTAGCTTCACTATTAAATTCAAGTACAATATCAAGCATGATACTAAGATTCGGAACACACAGGGAAGAGTTAACAATTTGCAAACAAGTATCACCTTCCTTTTCAAAACACTCCTTTCCTACAAGTGTATTATCATTTCCAAGGGAAGTTCTCCATCATAGGGAAGAGCGTCATTATTCCATAGTGGATTTTCAAATAGCATGTAGTCCCCAAAAGTGGCTACACTTTCACCATTATAATACATTCCACTAGGCACTTCACTCTCATTAGTCATGTTATCATCAAATAAGCCATTATCTTTAAAGATAGAATAATCAATGAACAATGATGAGTCAAAGCATGTAATTTCATTCTAAAAATGACAAATGTCATCTTTTAAAGTACATTCATTCACATGACCATCCACATGACACACATCACCATCACAAGCAAGAGTCTCATAACTTGACACAAAGATAAGACCAAGAGACTCATTTTCATATTTATCAAATAAGGGTGGGGTGTCACACTCATTCAAATGATCAACTACAACTATATCATCACTAATCGGATGTTCATTAATCACATCACAAAATTCCTCGACTAGTGGACTAACATTATACTTAAGTTGATCACATAATAGTGTATTTTCATTCAAAGCACAAGTGTCAACACTAGGTAGACACAAATAGATTTTATAAGAAGAATCAATTCGGTCATCAAAAGGATCAACTAGTGTATGAGCACTTTCAATAATGACATTATCTTCACATGGTAAGAATCATTAAACTCACACAAAGACAAGTTATTACTCACACTAACATCACTTACTTGCTCATTCAAATAGTTTGAAGTGTTGAGTTTAACTATTGTACCTTGAAGTTCATATGAAGAATCTTTTTTACCTTGATATCCCAATTGCAAGCTCATTTGTTCAAGTGGAAAAGTAGTCGTGGCCTCCATTCTCTCTTCCAAGCATGTGCGTGCTTCACGTGAAGACTCATTTAGAAGTTAATTTGCATGGGTACCTACAAAAGCTTCTTCATAACAAGAAGAAGAAGTATAAATATTATCTTGAATTTTTTGCAACTCCCTCACATCACTCTGCACGTCCTCTCATTTGTCCACTCTTGAGTTTCCACTTTGTTTTTCCTTACTCCTCTCTATCTTTTGTCTCTCAAGGGGTACGATAATTTCCCCTTATTGTGGCATCTCACAAGAAGCACTTTGCTTCCCTTCATTTGACTTCTTATTTAGGTACTTGTCTTTGGTTTTATACCCCTTTTCATGTGGCTTAGGATAATGGTATCTCAAACACCTTTTCAATACATCCCAAGTATCAATTGGACTTCTCACCATCTTCTCTCTTGTGATATAGTTCAACCAATAATCAACGTGCCTTCTTTAAAAGGTTTTAAGAGCCAAAAGGAACTTTCTTCCGTGTGAGTAGTTGTGGCTAGCAAAGATGTTATCCATCATGAATTCTCATTTGTCGTATTCTTCATTTCTAGATGCCATACACAAAGTAGGCCAAGTCACATGAGTCTCTCTAACTATCACACTTGGAAGTTCCCTAAGAGGTATATGTGGAAATAGAAGTTTCGCCCTTTCGTCCACAATGTACCTATGCCAATCGCGCTCATAAGCAACTCCATGGTCTTCGAACCAAGAATATATCAAACACAAGTCGCATGTTCCCACGGAAAATACTATACACAACACTTCCTCTTGATGGTTTCCATGAGAAAAGAATACATTCACCATATCGACCAAATATCCCTTTCGGCCAATATAAGGGTCTTCTTTCCAAGTCCAATACAATCCTAGTCGGAGTGCGGCTTGAGGAGAAATGTAGCACCCACGAAGACAGTCATTAATTTCAAGGCGAACTCCTCAATCATCTTGTACTTTCACCAACATTGAATGAAACATCTTGTTAGGCTCAATTCACATCTTGACCTTGGGTTGAACTCTACTCACAACACCTTGAGTAGTGTTGGATGGAAATGGTCTCAATCCCTCTAGATACGATTGTTTCATTCCACCACTTGAGGACGGGCAAGTAAAATCACCACCGGCACACATAATACTACTATAATGAGCTTCTCATGACTTTGAGATTCACTTTCATCATAGCAACTTGATACTTGATTATCTTCATACTCAAGGTCGAAACCTTCATCATTATGTTCATCACAAGAAGAGTAAGAGTTGTAAGTCGAAGTACCTTCAAAGTCATGATGGTCATTATAAGGCTCTTCCAGATCATTAGCCTCCACATAGGATCCATGAGTACTTAGTGTCTCATAATAACCATATTCGTATTCACAACCCTCATTAGAAGTACCACATTCTTCATTGTAGCCATAATCATCGTCGTTATAGTCATATTCCTCATTATTACAATCATCAAAGCCGTCATCACATGAATCGTAATCCATGGAGAAGTACCTATTTAGTGACACTCAATAAAATAAGCAAACACGTTAAGTTAGTGAAAATAAATTTCACAATCACTCTATGTGTACATCTTTGATTGTCTCACAAATTGCTTCGGTCAATGATTGTATCCTTGTTAATCTGGTTGAGTAACAAGGTTCCGTTTACTACTCGAGGTCAAGAATGGATTCTTTTTTGACTCGAAGAAAGGACAACTCAATTGAAACTAACATACTTGAATCAAGAAGTTATCGACGAAGTATGTTAGTTTGAATTGGACTCAAGAACTAGTTAACAATCAAGTAAGGGTCAATTACTAGTTGTTAATTAGTTAGGCGAATCAAAGAAATGAAAAACAAATGGAAGTTGGAGCAAAATATTGAGAAATAGAGAAGATTGAGAAGACACAAAAATTTGTGGCCACATTTTACCTTTGTGGAGCCATTTCTGATGGTAGAATAGTTTGAATTTGACTAAGTTTGAAAATGAGCAAGTCTGCTTCAGTCCACGAAAATAAATGGTTAGACGAAGTTGCTCCACGAAATTGAGAAACGTGGAGACAAAGTAGAAACGGAGAGACGAAATTGGTGATGACGTTTCGAACTCAAGTCTGTCTTAGTCCATGAAAATAAATGGCTGAACGAAGTTGCTCCACGAAATTGAGAAACATGGAGACGAAGTAGAAATGGGGAGACGAAATCGGTTGATGAGCCTTGGACGTGTATATCAGGACGTGACATTCTTTCCTTTGTCTTTTTTATCTTTCAGTTTAAACAATCGTAATTTGGTTTTTTTAGTCTTAGGTAGATTTAAACATATATTTGCATGCATTTAATTTAGTTTTTTCTTTTTGGGTGAAAGCGGAATTTATACTTGTGAAAAGCAACCGGTTATCTGTGTAAACTGAAAGTATCATGTAAAACTAACTAGAATGTTGTTCTCTAGTGTTAGTTGAGTTTAAATATCAAGTTTCGTGCGATTCGGAGTTGATTTGAGCAATCTACCATTGGAGCTTGAAGGTTTAAAACTTAAAAGTGAGTTTTGATGAAGGTGGGCTAGCCTTTGAAATTTAGTGGGATTTGTTTTACTCATCAAAGGAAGCTTGAATATGAAATTTGGAGGAAATTGAATTTGATTTGGACCTCTATTAGATTTTGCGTGTGCTTAGTGTTCTTCATATCTTCATAAGGAAGGAGCCAAAAATGGGTGTTTAATCCAAAGATTTTCTACCAAGTTGTGAAAAAGTGTTTTTCTACCCCAAGGAAAATACTAGATTGTGTGGGGGTAAACAAGTCAGAAAAAATCTGAAAATACTAGATTGATCGGATTTTCAGATTTTTTCTGACTTGTTTGCCCCCACACAATCTAGTATTTTCCTTGGGGTAGAAAAACACTTTTCCACAACTTGGTAGAAAACCTTTGGATTAAACACCCCTTTTTGGCTCCTTCCTTATGAAGATATGAAGAACACTAAGCACACCCAAAATCTAATAGAGGTCCAAATCAAATCCAATTTCTTCCAAATTTCATATTCAAGCTTCCTTTGATGAGTAAAACAAATCCCACTAAATTTCAAAGGCTAGCCCACCTTCATCAAAACTTACTTTCAAGTTTTAAACCTTCAAGCTCCAATGGTAGATTGCTCAAATCAACTCCGAATCGCACAAAACTTGATATTTAAACTCAACTAACACTAGGGAACAACATTCTAGTTAGTTTTACATGATAATTTCAGTTTACACAGATAACCGGTTGCTTTTCACAAGTATAAATTCCGCTTTCACCCAAAAAGAAAAAACTAAATTAAATGCATGCAAATATATGTTTAAATCTACCTAAGACTAAAAAAACCAAATTACGATTGTTTAAACTGAAAGATAAAAAAGACAAAGGAAAGAATGTCACACATCAATTTGTCAGTTGGCACTAAAAAATCTGAATCTTTGTTCTGATGGTAACCACTAACCAGAGTAGTTGCTAGCAGAGTATGCAAGTTTTCGATTCTTAAAAGCAACGATAGTTACTTGTACAGAGCTGCCAAATAAATTTTCTCTAATCTTTAGATTGATACATAACATAGAGAAGCAAGCAAAAAAACATAACAGAGAGGAACACAAGGATAACACCAACTCCAAATCCCACTTTCCACCCTATGTGATCTTGAAGAAATACTATTCCAGCCATAGCAATCAGAACATAGATCATAGCTGAAACATAGTACCAGCTAAATAAGTGGTTCCAAATACGAATTTAAACTCTTTTAAGATACTACTTTTCTTCAAATATCACATGTTCTATATCCAAAGGCCTACCGAGTATCACGAAAGTCATTAAACTAATTTTATAACTAAAAAATCACCAAAATTTGTCCGAATTTCGCAGGAAATCATAAGGAGAAAGCAAAAGAGACATTTTATACTATACTTAGACAAAATTGAATGATCTTTTAGTTAGTAGTAAATGTTTCTAGTTAAAGTTTAATAGTAATGTTTTTTGTTATAAAAAAAATATTTAATGACTTTCTATTTTGGGAGGATTGAACCCGACGTGAATCGAACACGCAACCTTCAGATCTGGAGTCAGATGCGCTACCGTTGCGCCACAGATCTCCATTGCTTTGATGTGTAATTGATACTAATATATTTGGATATATTTTCTACCATCGTTTCAAAATGAGAATTTATCGATATAAAACAACTCATATTGATTATAAATTTGATGAGACATACAAACGTTCAAGGAAGAAGATACTATTAAACCCCTCACCACCACCGCCACCCCACACACTATGAATTAGGAGAAAAATCCATTTTTATGTTCATTATATTATCTAAACCATATATGATTTTTGAAGTAACTCAAACGTCCATTTTAGGTGGCTGTGATTGCCATATTTTAAATAATAGAATTAATCCATGTCATAAATTTATAAATCAAGAGGTATATATTTAATTGTGATTTTCATGTTTAATCTAGAAAATAGTTTAAGCAATTACTTGAATGTCAATCAGACGTAAATGTTTTAATAGAAGTACCAAGTATATTGCTAACATAAAAACTAAGCTAGCTTGCTAACCATTTGTAACTAATCCATCCAATTTTACGGATACAAGGAAGAAAGATCTTCAATTTGCATCTTCCTATGTTGGGCAGCAAGCTTAGAGCCCGTTTGGATGAGCTTATAACTTTTGACTTATAAGTTAAAAGTCATAAATTAAGAATTTTAGTTTGTTTTGACTTATTTTTATTATTTTAATTTAAAAATAAGTGTTTAAAACACTTATTTTATTCGTTCAAACACTACAAAAGTACTTTAAAGCTATTTTGACTTAAAATCACCTAAAATAAGTCAATCTAAACAAGCTCTTAATTAAAGTAATAATTCAACGGATAAATTAGCTAGCAGTATCTTCATCATCACTTTCTTTAGCTATTTTCAAAGGAAAATTGTTCAAATATCCACATGGGTTGGATAACTTGCTTATTCAAGTATATAGTAGAAGTGATGAGACTGAAATCTTGCTTTTTGAGAGAGAGCTTACTTTATAGGTGACAAGAAGGTTCCAAAGTTAAAATCTCAATTTTAATTTGCCCTAATTAATTCTTAGTACATATTTGTTTATTCTAAAATTCTGGGTCAACCAATTAAACAAAGATATGTAAAATGTATCAAAATGTATTTGTTTAGTCTGGTTTTGACTTGACATGAAGTTTAAGAAAGTAAAGAAGACTTTTGAATCTTGTGGTCGTTAACTAAAGATATGTAAAATGTATCAAAATGTCATTTAATCTTATGATTTTAAACATGTCATGTAGAAAGTTGAAATAAAAGAGCTGTCAAAAAAAGAAAGAAACATCTTTTTTAAACAGATTAAAAAGAAAAATAAGACAAACATTTTAAAACGGAGGGAGTAATTAAGAGATCATGACAAGCAATACATCCTAATCATGCATGTTTATATAATGTGAAAGTAATTGAAATAAGGATACAAAAGTAACAAGACGTTTAAACAAATTAAAATAATTGACAAAATAAGAGATAAAAAAGAGAATATTGTAATTATATTCTCCTATCGGTGGACGACGAACAATGGTCAGGCACAACGAGGATTGGAACAATTTCAGTAGCAAGTCTAGTAACGTGTGTGTATTTAGGTGAATTTCTAGAGTTAAAATAATGGAAAGGGAGGAAATTTATGTTGAAAATCTTACCGAAAATATTTGATCACTAAAAAAATAATTTCTTGATTATTTTCATTAATTGAAAGACTATATATACAAGTTACATATTTTCATAATAGGAAAATCATATTTCTATTCTACTCCTAAAATCTTATTCTACCATAATTCTAATTATACAATTATGGTAAGTGTACAAAACTAATTAAGGTAACCTTTACACTGCAATATTACAACAATATACATAACCAATATACACAACCCGTGATGGGCCAACCCGAGATGGGCTTTCTGCCTTCGTCCGTGTTGGGTTATTTATGAAAATACCCGTGATATACACTATGTATATCACGGGCATATACCTTGCTTAACACACCCCCGCAGTCATAGCGGGCGGTCTTCGAACGCTGAGACTGTCCCTAAAATCTTCAAAAAGGACCGAGGGAAGACCCTTTGTAAAGATGTCTGCAATTTGATATCTTGATGGGACATGACAGACGCGTACCTGACCCCGAGCAACCTTTTCGCAGAAAAAGTGAATGTTTATCTCGATATGCTTAGTGCGTTGGTGCTGAACCGGATTACCAGAAAGGTAGATGACACTAATATTATCGCAATAAACTAAGGTTTCCTTCTGAATGGGACAATGAAGCTCCAAAAGCAAATTACGTAACCAACATGATTCTGAGACCACATTAGCTACCCCTCGATATTCAGCTTCGGCACTTGAGCGGGATAGAGTTGACTGACGCTTCATTGACCAGGAGACCAAGTTGTTGCCAAAGAACATACAATAGCCAGACGTAGACCGTCTGGTGTCGGGACAGCCACCCCAATCAGCATCTGTATACGAGACAAGTGTGGATGTCGAGGAAGGATATAGATGCAAACCATAGTCAAGTGTACCCTGAATATACCGAATGATGCGTTTGAGTGCATTCATGTGCTCAATTCTGGGATCATGCACGAAAAAACACACCTGCTGGACAGCATATGTAATATCCAGTCTCGTAAAGGTAAGATACTGAAGGGCCCCTGCAAGACTGCGATAGCGGGTCGGGTCCTCGTAGGGTACGCCGGCCGCGACACTGAGCTTGGGCTTCGTATCAACTGGAGTGGAAGTGGACTTACATGATGACATCCCAGCCCTCTCGATGATCTCAGCATCCCAGCCCTCTCGATGATCTCAGCTGCATACTTCCGTTGAGACAAGAATAATCTATCGGAATGACGAGTGACGGCAATCTCCAAAAAGTAACTCAAGGACCCTAAGTCTTTCATAGCAAACTCATAGCTGAGCATGGTCATGATAGACTGGCGTAAGGCATCGAAAGAGGCAGTCAAAATGATATCATCCACATACAATAGAATGTAGGCCAATGACGAACCACGATGGTAGATGAACAAGGAATTATCTGACCTGCTGTGAGTGAACCCAATAGTCGAAACATAGTCAGCAAACCTTGTATACCAGGTCCTGGGAGACTGCTTAAGCCTATATAAGGACTTCTTTAATAAATAGACATGATGAGGATGTTTGGGATCCCTGAATCCCAAAGGCTGATGCATATAAACTGTTTCCTTGAGATCCCTATGTAGGAAATCATTCTTTACATCTAACTGATGAATAGGCCATGCCTTCGAAATAGCCAAGCTTAGCACCGTGCAAATGGTAGCCGGCTTGACCACCGGACTAAATGTCTCACCATAATCTATACCAACCTGCTGAGTCTTACCATCACCCACAAGTCGCGCCTTATGTCGAGCAAATGAACCATCTGAATTCTCCTTATGAGCAAAAATCCACATAGACCTAATAATATTAATACCAGACGGACGGGGCACCAACTCCCACATCTTATTATCAATAAGAGCATTATATTCATCAGTCATAGCAATTTTCCAATTCGGGTCATTTAAGGCAGACACATGATTACGGGGTAAGAGACATTTAGGGACATTAGAATGTAAATTAAAATGTCTTTTAGGTGTAAAAATTCTCCGTTGACTACGGGTGACTGGTCCATGACTCGGGGCAGAGGCGGGGGGATTTTGGGAATTTACGGGACTCGGGACGGACTGGCCAGCAGGCAGTGGGCCTGCTGGCCCAGAACGAGAACTGAAATCGAGAATTGGGCCACTACTGGACCCAGAAACAGTGCCTGGAACTGGGCCAGAACTGGGCAGAACGGATGGCCCAGTTGCTGGACCCAGAATTGAAAATGACACGATGTGGGGAGTACCAGCGGGCAGTAGGCCCGCTGGAGAAGTTTGGGTGTGGGAGATGTCCGAAAAATACTGAATAATATACGGGGATATTTGTTCATCCAAAAAATTATACGAACTAGGCACGGGAGTATTAACTTTAGCAAATGGAAATTGAGTTTCATCAAAAATTACATGGCGATTAATGATGATTTTGTTGGAGGATAAATCAAAGCATTTGTAACCACGGTGATTAGATGGAAAACCCAAAAACACACATGGAGTATACCGGGCCAGAAGTTTGTTAATTGTGGTGGATGGAAATAACGGATAACACAAGCAACCAAAGACCCGAAGATGAGTATAAGATGGAGTTTTATTATATAAAACTTGAAGAGGGGAAAAATATGTCAGACCTTTGGAAGAAATTATGTTAAGGAGATATGTAGCAATTTGGAGAGCATGATGCCAAAAAAATGGGGGTACGGAAGCATGAATCAATAATGTTCGAACAATGTTATTTATGGAATGAATTTTGAGTTCGGCTTTCCCATTTTGTGAAGATGTATGAGGACAAGAGAAACGGAAATTTATTCCATTATTAGCACAGAATTCCCGAAACACCCCATTGTCATATTCTTTGCCATTATCACACTGAATATTTTTGATTTCTCGGTCGAATTGGGTTCTGATGAATGCTCTAAATTTTAGGAAGATGGAAAAAACTTGAGATTTTTTCGCTATCGGAAACGTCCATAAAAACTTAGAATAATCATCCAAAAAAAGAACATAATACCGATGACCCGCAGAACTAAGAACAGGAGACGTCCATAAGTCGCTATGAATAATATCAAATGACATTAAAGTATGAGATTTGGAGTCTACAAATGGCAACTTAACAATTTTTCCTAAAGAACAAGATTGACAATTTGGAGTACGACTCGTACCCTTAAATTTGAAGGGAGGAAGAATATGTCAGGCCTTTGGAATGAATTATGTTAAGGAGATATGTACCCATTTGAAGAGCATGAGGCAAAAAATATGGGGGTACGGAAGCATGAATTAAGAGAGTACATACAATGTTATTTATGGAACGAATTTTGTGTTCGGCTTTCCCATTTTGTGAAGACGTATGAGGACAAGAAAACTGAAAATTGATCCCATTATTAGCACAGAACTCCCGAAACACTCCATTGTCATATTCTTTGCCATTATCACACTGAATATTTTTTATTTCTCGTTCGAATTGAGTTCTAATGAATGCTCTAAATTTTAAGAAGATGGAAAACACTTGAGATTTATTTGCAACCGGAAATGTCCATAAAAATTTAGAATAATCATCCAGAAACAAAACATAATACCGGTGATCCAGAGAACTCAGAACAGGAGATGTCCATAGGTCGCTATGAATAATATCAAATGACATTAAAGTATGTGAATTCGATCAACAAATAGTAACCTAACAATTTTTCCTAAAGAGCAAGATTGACAATTTAGAGTACTATTTATTACCCTTACATTAAATAAAATTATTTTTAAGTAAAGACGACAAAATAGAAGATCCCGGATGACCAAGCCGAGCATGCCACAAGGAAGGAGCAAGGGCTGCGAACGTTGACGGCAAGGCTGAACTCGATGGACTGAAACCGGGTGTGATAGGATAAAGATCTCCCCTATTATCACACCTCATGAGAGGACTCCCCGTCTTGAAATCCTTGATCGGAAGTCATGTGTGTCGTTGCGCCGGTGTCCATGTACCAATTTGGATCTGATTGCGTCAACCCAAGTGTGTGCATTGCAGCCTGAATGTCGGTGTGAGTAGATGTGGGCCCCACTGCTGAGAATGCTTGTGTGGGCCGAGGCCCAAGCAGTCTACCTTGCTGCCCCGACTTAGTGCTGAAATGAGAAGCTGCCTGTTGATTGTTGGGCCTGAAGTTAGGCTGTCCAGCCCACTGGCCGCTGGAAGGGCCTCGAAAATAGGGGCTGCTGGCCCACAGCCCATTGCCCCAGCCCCACTGCCATGGGCCCCACGGCTGGGACCAGTAGGGAGGAGGTCCACTGTACACTGGATGGGGCCCACTACCGGACTGCTGACCACCGAAACCACCACCGAAACCGCCGCGTTTGCCCCTGCGGTTTTTGTTATTGTTCTTACTATTGTTTTTGCCGCCACCATGAGTACGGTTTTGGCCCGAATTATCAACAAAACCTGAAAAATTTGTGGAGGACGTCATTAGGACGACGGGGCTTACTCCGGTAGCCGCCCTTTTAGCCAAACCGGCTTCTTCCAAAGTAAGCATGGAGCGGGTTTGATAAAAAGCGGGAAGTGGGTTGCTTTGACGAAGGAGAGTCCCAACGCCATTATAGGCCTCCGATAGACCGGCAACGAGTTATAGAACTAGACGATTATTTTTCACAGGTGCGCCAACGTTACGGAGTTGGTCCGCCAACTCCTTGAGTTTCTTGCAATACGCAGATACGTTTGGAAATTCGTCCATGCGAACTTGAGAGAATTCCTGCTCGAGTGTGACTACACGTGAATGTTGGTTATCTTGGAATATGTCACGCAATCTATTTCAGGTAGCCATAGCCGTGGTATCCGACTCAATAATCGCCTGTAAGAGGTCAACCGAAATAGTGGAATAAATCCACTGGAGAACGGTAGCATCAAAAGTAATCCATAATTGAGGATCCTCCGCGGGAATAGGTGCAGCGGGAGGAATTATGTGATGGATGACTTGATGGGAGATAGCGTGAATTTTAAACAATTCTGCCCATGTCGCATATTGGACATTTTCCATCTCAAGAACAATAGGGATGTTGTTCTTGATGTTAGAAACCATGAGGCCAGGATGAAAATTGTTCTTAGACATATTGAAAGAACAAAGGGAGAGGAGGGGAAATTTGGGAAGAGTGGAGGTTAATAATATCACGAATTCCGGTGAAAGGGGATGGAATTCGGCGATGGTGGTGGCCGAGAGAGGGCACAAAAACCGAGAGCAATGCGGAAGCAAGACCTAGTCTCTTGATACCATGAAAGAAATAATCCCCTTGATTATTTTCATTAATTGAAAGGTATATATACAAGTTACATATTTCCATAATAGGAGAATCCTATTCCTATTCTACTTCTAAAACCTTATTCTACCATAATTCTAACTATACAATTATGGTAAGTGTACAAGACTAATTAAGGTAACCTTTACACTACAATATAGAACAAATATATATACCAAATATACAAACTGCCCGTGATGGGCATTCTGGCCGAGATGGGCCATTACCCGTGATATACACTTCTGTATATCAAGTGTATATCACGGGTATATTACCTTATTTAACAATAAATAAATCTCAAAGCCTCAACGGATCAATTGTCATGCCTGATGAGACAACGTTATAATTTGATAAAGATTCATAATTAAATGACTAATAAAGAAGAGGTAAAGAGTTTGTTACAATTGCATGTAATGTTAGAGTTTCAATAAAATAATTGGCATAATAAAGGCTCATTAACAAGGTAAGTATTAAGCAATGAACCTAGATATTAATTTTTTTTTTTGAGATATCATAATTATTTACTCAACAATCCCCCACACATGTCAAAAGAATATTAAGGAATAGAATGAAATAAGAAATTTTGCTAGGTTTTCACATGAGTACAATGTATCGAATCTTGTGTCACGTAGATTATGAATCAGACCTAAATAAAATAAGATTAAACTTACATGAACCAAGAATTCTTTTGTAAGTCCATATTTTTATTCTATCACATTATACTAACACAATCTTTGTCGTTGTCGCGGTTTTACGCTAAGAGGCCATGTGCGTGTCCTTGTATTCACGAGTGCTCTAGAAATCTGTCACAATTTCATAGAAGCGGCACCACTCCACACTCATATAGGTCCACCCATCAAGTGTATTCTGCAGAGCAACACACTATCTATAAAGAATATGGTAATGAATAAAGAGTTTATAACTCAGCCTCACTTTGCTTTGCAATATTTGCACTATATTCACACATCATAGGAGAGAGATAATTTAATAGTGCATACTTGATCAACTAATGACTTGTTATTACCCATATGAATCTAATTCATGAAATCTCCAATCACGTAGGTTGTGTTACCATCATTGTTAATCTTCTCAAATTGACAAAATAAAAGACTCATTCCCGTCGATGTTTATATTAGTCTGTGAATTGATCAAGTTCACCTTTGACTTCACATAATTTATAGATATAATTCCACCTATTAACAGTTGTTTTACCACATTATGTTACAAATACATAATTTAATTTATTGCCATTGAAAATTTTATTTTTCCACTACAGCTAACGCTGTTTGACATTCACAATGTATAGACACATTAATTTTATCTCAACCTCAATAGTCACTAAGAAGTATCTTAGCCTTATCATCAGCCAACTCCAAAATAAATTTTATTTAGCTGATTTTCATTATAGGACACCCTCACCAATGATAAACACATAACCACAGGGTAGATTTTGAAATTCACTTCGTATCATTATACCTCTCTAATACAACAAAATATCACTACATTTAGTGTCATAATTGTGTTACTTCTCAAATATATTTTTAAGAAATATAAATCAACTTCATCATCAATGACTTCTTTCCAAAATAATACATCAAGAGAATAAATAACATTAAAACTTAGGATTATTTTCAACAAGATAAGCATAAAACTCGTCACCATGTTTTCTCTCCATAAATTTGAGTAGCAAGATACCCCACACTTTTAAATATTTTAGTCTAAAGAATAATCTTTTCACAATTCATAAGGAATTTTGTAATGACATCCTATTTTTATGCGACATACAAATTTATACACAAAATGTATAAAAACTTTATCATTATTTCTCAAAAAATATTTTGAACAACAAGACCATATAAATATCATCACCTTTTTAAAACTAATTCTCTCAACATACTCTAGTATGATACCATGATTCCCATAATTTCAAAAACTTTAAGCACACTATGCCATGATCAATAAATATTTTAAGAAAGTAACTTTTTTTTTATTTTTTATCAAGAGTTAGATAAGATCATATATAAATATAAATACTAGAATTTTAGTCATCTATTTAAAAATAGTAAACACAGTTTGATAAATCATGATTATAATATTCATTGCCCATAAAAATATTATTTTTTGTTAACACCTTACCAAACTCAAATAAAATCTTCACTCAACTTTTCCTAATAATTCCATAGTAATTTAGTTGGTTTAGATATTAAAAATATATACCACCTCAGTTAATTCCAATATTTTTCAAATGTGAGTTTAAGAAAAAAAATTCCATTCCAAGAAATTGAGTAGTTTTAGAATCACCAACATTAATAAATTACTCTTCTACTCCATTTTGGGTGTAGAAAATAAAATTACTTTGTTAGCACAAAGATGTTTAGTAGCACCAAAATCGTCTAACGCCCAATGTCTCAAATTAGCTACAAGATTCGATTGAGAAATGTCCACAATAATTATATCATCCGTTTAATCAAATTTATTTTTGCTTAGCCAAATTATCATTTCTTCGAATCTTCTTCTACATTAAGGTGTATAATGGCTTAGCCCCAGCACAAAACGATTATAATTTTCATTAAAATATTTTTTATTGACGACAATATACATAACGGTATGGAGTTGAAATATTGCTTCTGCCATTGTGCATCACAGCCTCTAAACTCCATGAAAGGTGCGTAAATTATTAGTCAAAAGTTCAAATTTTCCACCAAAAACACAATATACCAAAGTCTTCAAATATAACTTGTTACCACAAGAGTCTCAGATTTGTAAGGTCAAAAACTATAATAAACACTTCGTTACTTTTTAACTTCCTCAACCATAAAGATAATTACTATTTCTGATATGTCATTGTTCGATAAAAGTGATTAATGAAAAATTACTTCAATACATGTACCCCAAATACACATCACGTGGTATAAGCAAAAACCAATTCATGCCAAATTTTGAGAATCAGCAAAGATAAAAATCACATTAACATACATCTATGTTGAATTCTCACCATTCAATACATAGAATTGAAAGGAAAATCAATGTAGAGTATCAGTAGCAGTAGTATTCAGGAAGTAGAAAAAGAGGAAAGAGTAGAAGGAATGTAGTGTAGTATCTTGTGATTTCTTCATTAGAATATATCTTTGCATTACATCTTAGGTCTATATATATACATGAATTTACAAGATAAAGGAGCCTCTTTAGAGTTAGTTAGTTGCTAACTTCCTTAACTAACTTCCCAACTATTTAACTAACTTCTTGACTACTTAACTAACTTGTTGACTAGTCTAACTAACTTCCTAACTAGCTTTTGTCTTTGTTTGTCTTCTCAACAGCCTCCCTCAAGCTGGATACCGAAAATACATTCAATAATCAAAGCTTGGAACTCAAATACCGATATTGAATTATATTCAACCCTTTGGTAAACAAATTTGCAGGTTGGTTAGTAGTGTTTGTGTATTCAGTTTTTATTATACCTTTTTGAATTTTTTCCTTTATGAAGTGTAGATCAATCTCTATATGTTTGGTCCTTTCATAGAATACTGGATTTGCAGCAATTTGCATCGCATATTTGCTGTCAGTGTATACTGTCATTGGTAAGTCAATTTTGATCCAAATTTCTTCTAGTATGACAAGTATCCAAGTCAATTCTACCACTGTTCCTGCTAGGCTTCTGTATTCTGATTCAGCTGAGCTTCTGGATATTGTAGATTGTTTCTTAGATTTTCATGATATAAGAGAGTCACCAAATTTAATAATGTATCTAGTGATTGATTTTCTTATATGAGGGCAGTAACCCAACAAGATCACAATATGTCATATCAAGCTTCTTGTGTTTTACTGGATAACAGAATACATTTGTCCAAACTGATTTTTGATGTATCTAACTATTCTTAGTGCAACATCAATGTGTGATTTCTTTGGTTGTTGTAGGAACTGACTTAGTGTCTGAATATTGTAGGCTATATCTGGTCTTGTAACTGTTAAATAGAGTAGTTTTCCTATTAGTCTTTGGTAAGAACATATATCTCTCAATACTCTCTTTCTGTGTGTTGCTGTTGTTTAATGTGATCATCATATTCTTTGGTAGTTAATTTCAGGCTGCAGTCAATATGGGTATTTATAGGTTTATCATCAAACAGGCCAAGCTCAGAAATGAGTTCTAGAGCATACTTTCTTTGATGCATTAGAATTTCTTTTCCTGATCTTGCAAATTCTATGCCCAGAAAATACATTAATTCTCCTAGATCTTTCATTTTGAATGTCTGTTGTAGGGCATGTTTTGTCTCATCTATTTGCTCCATGTGATCTCTAGTAATCAACATATCATCCAGATAAACTAATACCAAAGTTGTTCATTTTCCTGTCTTCCTTATAAACAAGAAGTGATCATATTGTGATTGTTTAAACTCCATCTGAACTAGTGTTTTTGTAAGTTTAAAATTCCATTGTCTTGGTGCTTGTTTAAGTCCATACAAGGATTTAATCAATCTGCATACTTGCCTGTCCCCCTGATTGATGAATCCTTGTGGTAGTTCCATATAGATTTCATCATGTAGATCTCGTTGTAGAAAGGCATTACAAACATCCATTTGGTGTATATGCAGTGTCTGGATGCTTCCAGTGATAGAATGACCCTTACAGTAACCATTTTGACTACTGGAGAAAAGATTTCTTGGTAGTCAATGCCCTCTCTTTGACTATATCATTTTCCTACCAATCTAGCTTTGAGTCTTTCAATCTCTCTCGTTTCTCTGTATTTGATCTTGTTGATCCATTTACATCCTATTGGATATTTGCCCTCTGGTAAAGACACCACATCCCATGTATGATTGTCTTGTAGAGCCTTTATTTATGCTTTTATTGCTTCCACCCATCTTGGATCCTTAAATGCCTCTGTATAGTTCCTTGGTTCTGTTTATTTATGAGAGTGATGTGAGATAGGCCCTGTATTTAGGTGATATTGTTTCATAGGATATGTAATTGGCTATAGAATATGGAGTATTATTGGATTTATTGATGATAAAGTCCTTCAGCCAAATTGAAGGTTGTTTTGATCTAGTAGACTTTCTGGTAGACATTGTAGTGGTAGGTTGATTTGTATCTGGTGTTACTGTTTCAGTTGATAAACATCAGTCTTGAGTATTATCTAGAGTGTGTGATCTTTGATATGATCTTTCTTGTACAGCAACCTGGTGATTATTTGCAGGTATAGACATATATATTTATATATATATATATATATATATATATATATTTGTATTGGTGTATTCATTGTGACACTTACCAATTTGATCATTATAGAGAAAGATTTATCTTTGTGGTATTTCTGCTATGAATGAGAACTCAGTTTCCCTGAAAGAGACATCTCTATTGACAAAGAACAATTTGTTTTGCATGTCATATAGTACATAACCTTTTTGTGTTTTAGAATATCACATCATTACACAAGTTTGCACTTTAGAATGTAATTTGTACTGACGGCAACATGGTTACATAACCTTTGGTACCATGTTGAATTCTTCACCATTCAATACATAGAATTGAAAGGAAAATCAATATAGAGTAGCAGTAGCAGTAGCAGTAGTATTCAGGAAGTAGAAGAAGAGGAAAGAGTAGAGAGGAATGTAGTGTAATGTGTATCTTGTGATTTCTTCATTAGAATGTATCTTTGCATTACATCTTAGGTCTATATATATACATGAATTTACAAGATAGAGGAGCCTCTTTAGAGTTAGTTAGTTGCTAACTTCCTTAACTAACTTCCCAACTATTTAACTAACTTCTTGACTGCTTAACTAACTTGTTGACTAGTCTAACTAACTTCCTAACTAGCTTTTGTCTTTGTTTGTCTTCTCAACAATCTATAAAACTTTTATATATAGACACTAACATATATCAAGAACTTTGAGCACATACCTTTACTCTTGATATTATGTCATACAAAAACATAAGCGTAAGTAGAAATGTTGTACCATTCGTAATTGGTATTCCTCATAAGAACAGAGTGAGAATATCCTTAAGATTGTTGGAAATCGTACGAAAAATATTTGATCAGGAACATTTGTATGGAATTCTTCAAAGCTTGAGGCGTGTCAAAGACAATGTACTTAAGAATATTTCACCCGGTATAGGTGTATCTCATGGGATTCAACAAACTCTTCTAGTATAAGACTAGAAGTCATAATCTAACAAAGATTTCACAAATGTAGAAAACCCAACATAATAGAATTTAGGAAGGAGAAATTTCTCTTCATTTTTCCATATCTCAAATAAAAGAACTTGAGGGTTTATATAGATGAAGTAATAATCCATTTCCAGTCCAACGGTCAATATGAAAATTAATAGATATGAATTGTATAAGGATTAATGAGAAATAAAGAATCCCAAAGCTTCAACGGATCAATTGTCATGGTTGATGAGGCAATGTTATAATTTGATAAAGATTCATAATTAAATGACTAATAAAGAAGAGGTAAAGAGTCGGTTACAATTGCATGTAAAGTTAGAGTTTGAATAAAATAACTGACATAATAAAGGATCATTAACAAGGTAAGTATTAAGCAATGAACCTAGATATTAATAAAAATATTTGTTTTTGAGATATCATAATTATTTATTCAACAATTTATAGAATAGGCGGGTCGCAATTGCTTCTATAATTCTAGGCCGATTTCGCCGGCTAAGATCATGGACATTAAATGGGATTAAAAGAAATTCTGAACATCTTGAAATCTGGCCGTTGTTTGAATTAACTTCTGCCTAGGCTCTCTGGATCTTTTCTGGATGGATTCGTTCGGGGACCCTAATGTCAGGTGCGGACAAGGTTGGTCCAGGAGCTAATTCTCGATCCGACGATGATCGAACAAGTCTTTAATTAGCTTGACGGACTTGATGGGTTTTGTAATCATCTCTATGTTCGCAACGTATTTGATCAAATATTCTTTTGCTTCCAGTATATTTTTACATTACACATAATATAAAGAGTTCAAATCTTTTGTACTGACGGCATAAGCATAATTTAACAATCAGTTGCTTAAATGGTACTAAATGCAGTTACTTTATTTGATAGTAGTATATATTAATAGGTTTGACCAAATGATAATTAGTAACTTGTTATAACTAGTTTAATCACACTGTTGATATAAATTTTTTATTAGTGTATAACTAATTACTCCATCTGTTTTAAAATATTTGTCTGGTTTTGATTTGACACAGAGTTTAAGAAAGTAAAGAAGACTTTTGAATCTTGTGGCACTCTTAAATTAAAGATATGAGAAATACATCAAAATGTCATTTAATCTTGTGGTCTTAAACATGACACGTGAAAAGTTGAAATTAAAGAGTTGTTTAAAAAGAAAAGAGGCAAACATTTTGAAACTGATAAAAAAAACTAAGATAAATATTTTAAAACGGGAGTACTACCTAAAATCTAATATAAAACTGTCCAAATTAAACGTGCCACTTGTTCAAGTTGGTGGGGCTAATTCCATAACTTACATCTATCTATAAATACACGTCTAAGATATCCAAGATTTCACATTCATGTGCATTCTATCCTTTAGTAAATACCAATTCCAATGTCTTCCTCTAGATACTACTTCTTTCACTTCTGTTTCCTTCTCATCATATCCACTAATTGTCTAGCAAAAACCAATTTCAAGCCTAAAACTTTATTCCTTGCAGTGAAAAAAGACCCCTCTACTCTTCAATACATTACTCAAATTCACCAAAGAACACCTCTTGTCCCTCTTAAACTAGCCGTCCATGTTGGTGGTGAAAGCCTATGGATAGATTGTGACAAAGGGTACAAAAGTTCAACTTACAAGCCAGCTCGTTGCGGTTCAAGGCAATGTGAATTTGTAAATGCAACAACCTGTGGAGAATGTGACGTTGGAAAAATAAGGCCAGGTTGCAACAAAAATACATGCATTAATGTTGTTGGAAATCCGGCTACGGATACTACCTTCCCGGGTGGTGAAATCGCTGAGGATGTTTTGTCGATCCGATCCGTTAACGGGTCCATTCCAGGACCCGTTGTAACTGTGCCAAAGTTTATCTTCAGCTGTGCCGAATCATTTTTAACGGAACGTCTTGGTAAAGATGTTAAGGGGATGGTTGGTTTTGGACAACATCGTCCAGCGTCATTTGCTGCTCAATTTACATCAACTTTTAGATTTAGTAGAAAATTCGCCATTTGTTTGAGCTCATCAACTAAACGAAACGGTGTAATTTTCATTGGACATAGCCCTTATTTCTTTAGCCTTGCCTTTGATGCATCATCAGATCTTATCTATACACCTATAATTACCTACCCAAATTATATATACTTCAACAAGGCCTCACCGGAATATTATATTCAAGTTTCTTCCGTTAGGATTAGTGGAAAAAATTTGCCCTTAAATAAAACGTTACTCTCGTTAAACCTTGATAATGATGAAGGTGGGACGAGAATTAGCACGGCGGTTCCTTATACTGTATTGGAGGCTTCTATTTACAGTGTTGTGAGCAAAGCTTTTGTTAACGCGATGCCTAAAGATGTGAAGAATGTCCCCGCGGTGCAACCTTTTAAAACTTGCTTTGATTCTTCTGCTATTGGTATGTCACGCCTTGGCTATAGTGCACCTGAAATTAATTTCGTTTTGCACAAGCCAAATGTGTACTGGACAATTACCGGTGCAAACTCATTGGTAAAAGTTAGTAATGATGTCGTGTGTCTAGCCTTCGTTGAACGAACTCAACCATTGGGACAAGCAATTGTCATAGGTGGGTATCAAATGGAGGACAACCTCGTGGAATTTGATCTTTCAAGAAAAAGAATAGGTTTCAGTAACTCACTTTTTTTTCGCCAAACTACGTGTTCAAATCACAACTATGCTTAGAGAGTCGGCATTTGCACATGTTGACATAATGATGGAACAGGCTTGATGGGCTAGGAAAATGGGTTATTTAATTTTATCTTTGAATTTGTAACTTTCTACTTCAGTAATCTTCACACTTTGATGATCTTTCAAATTAAGAATTAGGGTTGAAGTCTTCAAAGATGTGATCTTTCATTAATTGAGTTACTATTATAATAAATTGTGTGCCATGTGAATTAAGCTGACTAACTTCATCTTTTAATCAGAGAAAGTTGTATTCATACTGCAATGATATACAATGCTTAGAGTGTGCAGTCAACAATGACTTGTTTTTTTGCATTTTGATAAGTTTTCTATTTTTATATTTATCATAATCATCAAAATTCTGATCTCTATTACATGTGGATACATAATACTATGTTGCAAAAGTAGGGGTGTTTACGGTTATGTGAAAATTGATCCAGATCAAAAATAAAAAATTAAATAAATTTTAAGAAACCCGACGACATTAGTTTGGTTTGATTTGTTAAAGACAAATCGAAGAAAAATAATTATATACAGAATTTATAATAATAATAATTATTATAAAGTTTTATGAATGATTTTAAATCTTTCAACAAAATTTTATTTTTATCGTTAATTTTATCTCTAATAGACTAATGAATGTTAGTCTTTAAACTCATTTCTTAAAAGAAGGACATGAATTCAAATCAATTTACGTAAAGAAATAATTATGAGATTTTTACCTAGATTTTTTTTTTGTATTTCTTACTAACTTTATTAACCTAATTATATTAAAGATTATAAATCTCAAGATAATCTCTTCGTAATCTAAAGAAATTATAGTCATCATAGTAAAAAGGTAAAAATGATTATAAGTTAGGCAAATAATGAAAAAAAAAAGATAGAAATATCATTAAGTTTCTTAAAAAATGAAAAATCAAATGAAACAGACAATAACCAAATTGATAAATGTGTATTATATTTAGTTAGAAGGAAGGTTTAAGCTATGGCTACCCCATGAGATGCTCATTTGAAACCTTTGTCCGGTCAATGCGAGAAAGAGAGAAGTGATGTAAACATAAGAATGAAAGGTTTGCTTGTCAGCGGTCGGGCCAATGGCTTGATTTTAATAAAAAAAAAATTGACTAAATTATTTTAATTTTGATTTAAACAAAAATTTGACCCCAGCCGACCCATAAACACCCCTAATTGCAACTTGCAGGTGGTTTTCACCTAAGAAGCTCCTTCTTACTATCCCAAACCCCATCTTGTTGGGTGTGTGAAATGTCCCATGCAAATGAAAATAAATAAAAGGTACATATATAAAATAAAGTGATACTCCTATTGGTGTGGGAGAAAATTATGAGCTCAAAATGAATAATATAACACCATAATAAGAGTATTTAGTTTGAATTTATTTTAACCCAACACAAATCTCATGCATCAATTTCTTTTTTATCTTTAAGATAATATCAGAGACCTCCCTTCAAATTGGCTTTACAACACTAACACCCCTTGTGATTTACGATATTACATTTACCTCCCTTATTTGATTTTTTATAATAATTTATTTAACCTATTTAATTGTAATTAGATTTAAAAAGATCATGATTGTATCAATTTTTCCCCTTCTATATAGTCTTTCATTTAATTAATTTCGTAAGCATTTTTTCTTAAATTATTTCGAATAAGAAAATAATTGTTGATATTACGTGATTTTAAAGGTAATAAGATTTCCAAACATCAGGGATCCGTGGCGCAATGGTAGCGCGTCTGACTCCAGATCAGAAGGTTGCGTGTTCGATTCACGTCGGGTTCAAAATCCCGAAACAATACTGTCCCAACATTTTTTCTGTAACCATTTCAGTTTTTTGCACTTCTCTGGTAGAATTATGGGTACTCTCATTCTAACTAGTATATTTTATTGCAAAACAGATGGCTTTTGTATCTTAAATGATCTAACAGCCTCTTTGGTCAAACATTCAAAATCAATTTAATTTTTGAAATGTTCTGTTGTCTAAAGTGTTTTTCTGGAATTTTTTTTTATTATGTTTAGCTAATCAATTCAAAATGTACTTTGATCAATATTAGAGCAGTAATTTATATTTTCGATCTTATGGATCGTTTCATTTTGGCCAAAACATCCTAAATTAGGAAGAAACAAGAGTTGAAATCATTCTTTAGTATCATTTCCTTCCAGGATTTGAATGTGTGATATTCTCTTTGCTTGTATTTCAGCTCTATGAAAATCTTTTTGATAAAACGGGAAAAATAAGCACCTTTTAAATGTACTGTTTGTTGGGTATTGATATTGGTGAATGAGAAATGATTGGAAAGAAAAGTAGAAGTTGTCCCACATCGGTAGTGGAAAGAAAAGTTCTTCTACTTATAAGTAGAATTACTTCTTCTTGTCAGTAAAAGGGTTGAGGGGGCAAGGACCCCTCGCGCCGTCGTTGTCGCTCGGCTTCGGCTCGGCTTCGGCTTCGGCTTCGGATTCGGTCAAATGATCTGATTGATTGATAATCTTTTCTGAACAATCGTTCTATCCTGGGAGGGGATATTCCATCAACCTCGAGTACTGTGAGGGGAATAATTTCCTTAAGGACACACTTTGAACTAAGTGTGCTCGATTATATTTTGAAAAATTATTCTTATTTTTCAACACTGATTCCATCAACCTCGAGTACTGTGAGGGGAATAATTTCCTTAAGGACACACTTTGAACTAAGTGTGCTCGATTATATTTTGAAAAATTATTCTTATTTTTCAACACTGATTCTGTTTATTTTCAGTGTTTATTATTTACTGGTTTTTTGGAATACAGATTAATAACACTGTTGCATGTAGAACAACTGATTTGGACATTTTTATATGAGCAAAGAACCTTAGTATCGTGAAGGTGATGTCTTATTTCTTACCTATATCTTTCACAAGTTGAATACATCATCGATTTTGTATATCTTTTGATTTCTGACAGTACATTGACCCTCATAAACATGCAAAGCACTAATACTGGGTTTAAGAGCAACAACTCCAGTCCATATCCTAACACTGACTATTGAAAGTACATGTGAGGAAGTTAATGGCAAAGGTCAAATCTAGCTGCCAACCTCCCCTTCAATACGAATATTTAGCAACCAATTTAGTTAAGCAAGAACCTCCTATGTATCATTCGCATCGTCTTCATCTACCTCTGGCTTGACAAAGAACTCAATATAAGCAATACGGCTGGGTTGCTGATAGCCAGCAGAATCAACATGCGGCTGTGGCATTGCTGGTTTTGCAACTGAGACAAGATGCTGAACTTTGAGCATTCCTCCTCTACCAATGGTCAGTTTACTTCCTCGATTATCCCGGATGACACTGCTGGGTATGTTTGAGGTTGTAGCTCGGAGAAATTTGTATTTATACCTGTCCATATCAAGGTCTTGATCAGATCATACAGTCTAGCACAAATGTAAAGCATTTGGCTTCTTACTTCCCACTCTATCAGGAGAGAAACCTGTGAGAGACTTGACGATCACAATGAAATGCAGCCAGAAGATCGGTGTTTACGTGATACATAAAGTCTATCTGCAAAAAGGAATGTAAAAACAGAAGAGGGTTAGAGAATATGAGAATAGAACGCTACTGAACAATCAGGTCAAACCCTACCTGTAAGTCACCATGGCCTTCACCTCTAAAGGTAACTGATGGTGGTGTAGGCTGTAGGATTAGATGAATGAAGGACGAAGAACACATTTCATATATGAATTCACGGCACTTTACACTTGTGAAAACGTGAAGCAAGCTAACTTCAGAAAGGTTGTTTAAGCTCTTTCTAGGGACTTGAAGACCAGCAAGCCATAACTTGACTATAGACTTAAATTCTACTTCTGAACACATTTCATATGTGAATTCACGGCACTTTACACTTGTGAGAACGTGAAGTAAGCTAACTTCGGAAAGGTTGTTTACGCTCTCTCTTGGGACTTGAAGACCAGCAAGCCAAAACTTGACCATAGACTTAAATTCTACTTCCGATGAACTCTTATATCTTTGGATTAAAGGAAACGAGAGACAAAATCAATGAAATTTCTAAAAAAAAAATGATTTTTGCTTTACCAATTAAGAAGTACAAGGAAGATAAGAGGGAAAAATCGAGTTTTACTTCTGGTCGACTTATCTACTGTAAAAGCATCGAAGAAGAATACGACTTTACTTCAAAAGGAGGGAAGACAAATACAACTTTACTTTCCTCAAAATCCGCTTGAACCAAACTATAATATATAAGGAAAGTCCGGTGCACTAAGCTCCCGCAATGCGCGAGGTCCTCAAAGGGTCGGACCACAAGGGTCTGTTGTACACAGCCTTATCTTGCATTTCTGCAAGAGGCTGTTTCCACTTCTTGAGCTCTTGACATCCTGATCACATGGCAGCAACTTTACAAGTTACGCCAAGGCTCCCCGAACCAAACTAAAGAAATAAAATTAGTCTCCTTCACTTCCTCTTCTATATTCCTTCTCGCTATTCTCCTACCTTTCTTTTCCTTTCCCTCCTTTTTGAACAAACTTAAGAGAGAATACGAGAGGAAACCAGATGAACGGTGTACTACCCTTGGATTGGTTGATTGCTTCTGCAAATGACCAGGGTGACTGACAAGTTTAGTCAAATTAGGAAACACCATTTTGAAACCAAGCAGCTGCTTCTGAGACATCATTTACAAAGAATTGGGTTGATAGCCATTGGCACATTTGTTTCAGTATCAGGGATAATAAATCCACAGTAATGGCAGAAAATTAGGTTATATTTCCAGATGCAGCCTCCTGAAAGAGGCATACAAGATGGAGACAGATAATTTCTCTTACATGACTCAACTAATCAAATGTCGTCAAGATACTAAACCTAAATTTCAAGTTTAAAGTTCTATAGAACAAGGAACTGGAAATGGGGTTAGTTTGATAGTGTGTGCAGTGCGCACTAGCAGACTGAGCTGAACCCGTGGTACTTGAGTAGCCACCTGTTCGGGTGTTCACAATTTCACATTGCTGGAGAAGTCAAATACTAGACAAATGCAAAGAAACTTCTCACTCCAAATATTTTTTGCCTTGGCCATCCGCAGTCAATTAAATGTAATGGTGTTTTGAACCGGGATTTTTGAAAGCTAATGGTTTCTGATTCTACCATCAAAAAGACATTTTATATCGATCTTTCAACATATAAAATCAGGGAATTTGTCTGTGATTCTTTTTACCGCTTCAAATAACCTAGCATTCAAAGCCTGAAATAAAACAAAACCAGAAAAAGAGTCCTATTTATGGCATGCAAAACATAAAGTGAACTCTTCCTCATGCAACAAAAGAGGCTTAACTCCATGTCTAAGTATTGGAATACCCAATCTATCACAAAAAATAACTCAAGGACCCAAGTCTTTCATAGCAAACTCAGAACTGAACATTGTCATGACAGACTGGCATAAGGCATCGGAAGAGGCAGTCAAGATAATATCATCCACTAGTATATAAGCCAAGGACGAACAACGGCGATATATGAACAAAGAATTATCTGACCTGCTGTGAGTGAACCCAATAGTCGAGACATAGTCGGCAAACCTCTTATACCAGGCTCGTGGACACTGTTTAAGCCCATATAAGGACTTCTTCAACAAACAGACATGATCAGGATATTCGGGGTCCCTAAACCCCAAGGGCTGATGCATATACAGTGTTTCCTTGAGATCACCGTGTAAGAAAGTATTCTTTACATCTAACTGATGGATGAGTCATGCTTTCGAAAGAGCCAAACTGAGTACAATGTAGAGGTGGCCAGTGGGCCGGGCTCGGGTCTGGTGGGCCAAGTCTGGCGGGGTCGGGGCGGGACGGGCGAAGGGGTCGGGGTCGGGTCTGGCGGGACTTGCTCCAGTCCCGTCCCGATCCCGTCGGAATCGGGTCGGGGTCGGGATCGGGGCGGGTTCCGGCGGGTTTTCCTTTTTTTTTTTTAAATAACATATGTGTAAAAAAACTCAATAAACAAGACAAGATAGTGTAATAAAAACATCCCAAGACTGTTTTTGTGCCTTTTATATTATTTAATAGACATATGATTTTTTTGTAATACAAATACAATTGTCTAAAATCTAAATTGCAACTTTGTGGTGTTGTCCAAAAGTTGCAAATTACATAATAAAATTGTAATTAAAAAAATTACATTCTCAAAAAAACCTGTTCTAATTGCTTGATAATTTCCTGTGGTTCTTCGGTTGAAATTGGTATTTGTTGGTCAAATTGATCCACGTCGCTTCCACCACCTTCGGATAAGATTTCATTGTAGTTTTCGTCTTCTTCTTCATTGATCTCCGGTTGACCGCACCTTCTCCGCTCCGCCAGATCCAATCTTTGAATAATACAAAGAATTTCCAAGTCGTCTCCGCTAATGAGTGTCTGTGGTTTCCTATTTGATATCTGCCGTGAGAAAAAGCGCCAGACGCAGCTTGATGACGCTTGAATGTTCAAAACATCTCGGGCCATCAATGAAAGTGTCGATTCTCATTCCCTCCAAAGATTTCAAAGAATTCTTCATGTCAATCTTCATTGATAACTTCTTGGTACGGTACAGAACCCTGCAAAACAAAAATATCCAACTCGCTAATTTGGTTAGTAGTAGAGGTACGGCCGCACATTCTATTTCTGAGGCTTTCAATACTAGCCGCAGAAACAACATGTCTTTTGTGAGGTTGTGTTGAAGATGAAGAACATGGTATGGAAGCTGATAAGTTACTAGCATTTTCTTGTTGATAAAACCTATATATTTTTTTGCATTAGTCTTCTACGCTAGACAACACTTCTTCTTTAGTTTGTTCAATAGGTGGTGGGTGATTTAGATTTTTGAGACTTGAAGGTGGTAGTACTTCTATACAATCGTAAATAGTTTCAATTAGTGATTTAGTACCGTCTATTTTAATATTAGGATTTAATACAAAACCAATAATATAAATAGTGGGAATAGGAATAAAATATTTTTTTATTTTGATAAACATTTTTTTAATAGCTGCCATATAAGCTAGTTTTTCCATATATTCACTAAGTAATAAAAATATTAGAGTTATATAAAACAACATAGTTGAAATAATAGGATAATATATACCGGAAAATTCTTTTGTTGCTTGAAAACATTTCTCTAAAGATACAATAAGTTCGGAAATTTTTACCCAATCACTATCTACAATCATATCAGCTGGATTTTGATTATGAGAGTTAAAAAATAAAGTTATAGGTTTTCTATAGTCGTAAGCAACAAGTAGTTGCTCGTATAAAGAATTCCACCTAGTGGATACTTCTTGTGGAATTTTTCTATAAGATAGTCCACAATCGGGACAAGTTTTTTTATATTCTTTTCTTCGTTGTACTTTATTACTTTTAATGGTCGTTTTGTTGGACCTCGTCTCATACTAGGGGGAATAGGAGGTATTTCAGTTGAAGGTGCACTAGTGGGTGTGTTGTCATCAACATTAGTGGGTGTATCATCTAGATCATCGTCTAAATTAAAGTCTTCTTGAGTTCCAGAAAATAGCTCCTCGTCTAAATCTAATGGTATTGTAGGAAAATGTTGAGTATCAACAAAATCATCCTGTGTAGGAATAAGATGACTAGAAGAAGTACCCTTGCCCTGGTTGCCCCTACTAGAAGAAGCACCCTTACCCTTAAACATACCTTTTAATCATTTCATTTTAATTATGATAATAAATAATTAAAGATAATAAAATTAAGTGCGCTAAATAAAATAAACAGACAATAATAATTTAATGAAGGAACGAATGTACCAAACGCCGACGTAACGTCGACGTGTAATCGAGAGGTTGAAATTGAAACTTTGCTCGATGGAAGATCCTCAAGCTAGTTGCCAACTTCACTCCCAATTCCCAAATGAATAAATAAAATTGAATATTTAGTAAACAATGTAGACTTATAGAGAGATATATTGAGAGATTAGAGAGATTGTAGGAAGATTTGTGAGAAAGATGAAGAGAAAATAAGTTATTTATAGTTGGAAAATTGGGTTAAAGTGTAAATATAATAACTTATGGGTTAAAAATAAATATTAAGGGGTAGGGGGGGTTGGAGGAGGGGGGAGGCTAAAAATGGTCGTTGCCCAACAGCCAAAATCTAAAATGGTCGTTGGTGCAACGGTTATATTTGCAAAGGGGACTCTCGGGCGGGATCGGGGGCGGGCTCGTGGAAGGGTCGGGGCGGGTGGGCCTGGGGCAGGCTCGGGTATGGCGGGACGAGACATTGCCCCGTCCCAAGTTCGAGTCCCACTACCGTTTTTTTTTTACTCGGGGTCGGGCCGTCCCGGCCCACTGGCCAGCCTTAATACAGTGTGAATGGTAGCCGGCTTGACCACCGGACTAAACATCTCCCCACAATCCACACCAACCTGCTGAGTCTTACCATCACCCACAAGCCGAGCCTTATGCCTTGCAAACACCGTCTGAATTGTCCTTATGAGCAAAAATCCACATAGACCTAATAATATTAATATCAGATGGACGGGGCACCAACTCCCACGTCTTATTATCAATAAGAGCATTATATTCATCGGTCATAGAAATTTTCCAATTCGGGTCATTTAATGTAGACACATGATTACGGGGTAAGGGTGATTTAAGAGCATTAGAATGTAAATTAAAATGCCTTTTGATTTAAAAACACCCCGTTGACTACGAGTGACCGGTCTATGACTCGGGGAAGAATTGAGCGGATTTTGGAAATTTTCTGGATTCGGGACGGACTGTTCGGTAACGAGATGGTGAAACAGGGACTGGACAAGTGGCGTTAATGGGCTGGGTCACTGGCCTAGTTACCATTACTGGCCCAGTAACTGGACATGACCCAATTGCGGGCAGTGGGCTCGCTAGCAGATTGGGGTGCGGGAGACGTCCGAAAAATAGTGAATAATATACGGAGAGATACCATCATCCAAAAAATTATACGAATGAAGCACGGGAGTACTAACCTTAGCAAACGGGAATTGAGATTCATCAAAAATTACATGGCGACTAATGATGATTTTATTAGATGATAAATCAAAACATTTGTAACCACGATGATTAGACGGAAAATCCAAAAACACACACAGAGTAGACCGGGCCTGAAGTTTGTTAATTGTGGTGGACGGAAATAACGGATAATATAAGCACCCAAAGACCCGAATATGTGAATACGAGGGAGTCTTATTATATAAAATTTGAAGAGGGGAAGCATATGTCAAACCTTTGGAAGGAAGAATGTTAAGGAGATATGTAGTCATTTGTAGAGCATGATGCCAACGAAGGGGGTACGGAAGCATGAATCAATAAAGTTCGGACAATGTTATTAATGGTACGAATTTTGCGTTCGGCTTTCCCATTTTGTGAAGACGTATGAGGGCAAGAAAAATGAAAATTGATCCCATTAGTTGCACAAAATTCCCGAAATACCCCGTTGTCATATTCTCTGTCATTATCACATTAAATATTTTTTATTTCTCGTTCGAACTGGGTTCTAATGAAAACTCTAAATTTTAAGATGGAAAAAATTGAGATTTTTTCGCTAATGGAAAAGTCCATAAAAATTTAGAATAATCATCCACAAAGAGAACATAATACCGATGACCCAAAGAGCTAAGAACAGGAGATGTCCATAAGTCGCTATGAATAATATCAAATGACATTAATGTATGAGAATTAGAGTATACAAACGGCAACCTAACAATTTTTCCTAAAGAACAAAAATGACAATTCGGAGTACTATGCGTACTCTTACATGAATTAAAATTATTTTTATCTAAGGAAGACAAAATAGACGACCCCGGATGACCAAGACGAGCATGCCATAAGGAAGGAGCTGCAAGGCTTGACTAGATAGACCGGAACTTGGCGTGATAGGATAAAGATCCCCCTACTATCACACCTCATGAGAGGACTCCCCGTCTTGAAATCCTTCACAGAGAAATCAAACGGATCAAATTCAATAGACACGGAATTGTCAGTGGTGAATTTACGGACAGACACTAAGTTTTTAATCAATTTAGGGGTATGCAGGGTATTTTTCAAGATAAGGAGTGGATGGGAGGAGAATGTTTTATGACCATAACCACGAATTGGAATAGAATTACCATTTCCGACAATTATGCCATGAGGGTTGCTCAAATTGGAATAAGACGAAAGAGTACCTGAATCGAATGTCATGTGGGTAGTGACACCAGTGTCCATATACCAATTTAAGTCCAAAGAATTTAATCCAAGTGTGTGCATTACGGCTTCGATGTCAGAGAAGTGGGAGCCACTGCGTGATGGGCCAGCGGGGGCCGAGGCCCAAGTACCCCTGCTTGCTGCCTCGGCACAAATGGATTACTGAAATTGGGCCACTGCATGTTGGGCCTCGATCGGCCGCCGCCACCGCCAGATGATCTTTGAAATCTTTGGGTCGCCACCTTGGCCCAAACTATGGGGCCATCGCCATCGATAGAGGTGATCACGGGCCCAAAATCGCCGCCGACCGCCAGGGCCGCCACCACCATTGTTCCGGCTGCAGCCAATATTGCCGCCGCGATTCTTGCCATTATTTTTCTTATTTTATCCCTTTTTGCCGCCGCCGTTATTGCGGTTTTGGCTCGAGTTGTTGGAACGGGTTGGATGAAAAGTGGACTCGGTCATCATGACTACGGGACTAGCACCGGTAGCCGCCTTTTTAGTCATGCCTGCTTCTTCGAGTGTAAGTATAGAACGAGCCTGATAAAATTGCGAAAGAAGATTGCTTTGACGAAGAAGCGTGCCAATACCACTATAGGCCTCAAAGAGGCCTAAAACCATTTGGAGGACCAAACGATCATTCGAAACCGGCGCGCCAACGTTGCGGAGTTGGTCTATCAATTCCTTCAATCTTCTGCAATAAGCCGAAACGTTAGGGAAGTCTTCCATGTTGACGTGGAATTCCTGCTCAAGAGTAATAGCTCTAGAATTTTGATTATCTTGGAATATATCACGTAGTCTATCCCAAGTTGCCTGCGCCGTAGCGTCAGGCTCAATAATTATTTGCAAAAGGTCGGTAGAAATTGTGGAGTATACCCATTGAAGGACAGTGGCATCAAGAGTCATCCACAATTTAGGATCATCCTCGCGTCTTGGCACCTCCGTATCCTCAGGAGCCGCGGGGATTATGTGATGGATGACTTGATGCGAGCGTGCATGAATTTTGAACAGTTCGGCCCACGTCGCATATTGAACGTTTTCAATTTCAAGAACAAGAGGGATGTTATTCTTGATGTTAAAAACTGCAAAGGCAGGATGAAACATGTTCCTTGATGTAGACATACTGATAGAACAATATGTGATTGAGGGATTTGAAAGAAAAATTTGGGAAGAGAGAAAGTACCGTCGGGCATGAAATTCGAGAAAGAGGGCTCAAAAATCGAGGCAGATCACCGAAAATTTAGAGAGGTTGACAGAATTTTTGGAGAGGAATAAAAAACCTAGACTTCTGATACCATGAAAGAAATAATCCCTTGTATATTTTCATTAATTGAAAGAGTATATATACAATTTACATATTTCCATAATAGGAGAATCCTATTACTATTCTATTCCTAAAATCTTATTCTATTTGGAGACTAACTATACAATTATGGTAAGTGTACAATACTAATTACACTACACATGATATTACACAATTGTACAAAGGAAAGGAAAGTCCACGGGTGGGTTGTGACCGAGACCCACGATATACATAAGTATACATAATATACTCATGTATATTGTGTATACCTATGTATATTTAACAATATGTTCTTTAGTCCATCCTGTCTAGTATGAGAGCATAATCAGAAGATAAACTAATATGATTATATGGATAGTATTATTTGTCAAGTAGAGTCATAAACACAAAGAAATTAACAAGACACACAAAGAACAATCTTTAATAAGAGAATACTCCTGGTCCAACAACATATATTATGTGAATAAGATGTGAAGCATACAGACACATGCTTTTTGTAGAGCTGGTGGTCACCAACAACCGGAGATACCAAGATCTACTATCTGTAATTGCTGCCAAAGGGAATATTTACCTTCACAGTAAAACTGATAGGAGTACTTCCAGCAGGTTCAAATTGTAGTCCCATGATATTGTATCAGGAATCCTTGTTCTGATTTCCGCATAAGTACAAAAATCTGAAGAGTCAAGAGACCTAACCCCGGAATTAGAAAAATAGGTTATAAAACTTTAAAGCTAACCAATGGTGCTCATCCAGTGAAAGAAAACTTTGGAATAAGCAAATTGTGCCTAAAGATAAAGTAATTTTGCTTCCGAGATAGCACAACTCCTCTATCAGTCAAGGGAAGGATAACACATATAACAAAACTTGTAGAAGATGTAATTCATCAACATCGATTTAATGGTGAAACTACTCAATTACTAAGACATTGACAACTACCATTTCACTTTATCTCTTTATTGGGATCTTTCTGGACTTCCACCCAATCAAGGGGCAGATGTATACAAAGGAAATCAGTGTACTCTAGAAAATCTATGCAGATAAATGAAAAGAAAAAGGACTTGTCCTATCACTACTTCACGTTTATGGCAATTAAAATGCCAAGTCATTTGGTATGACCTTGAGACCAAAGGCGGATCCAGCATAAAAGCAGTGTACTCAGCCACTCACTGTACCATACTCGAATTATAATAAATGTACATAGAACTTTTAGAAACTTCTAAAAATATGCACCATTATAGTAAGAGGTGCACCCATTATCTTCAAATTTTAGATCTGCCCTGTTGGAGACCGGCGAAAGTGGGGGGAAATAACTAAAGATGCTTTTCCCCCTCTTCTTCCTCTTTTAGGTGCTAATAGGTCCTAATTTACTCTGCCAATCTTTCAAATTGTACTCTATCTAGTCAATTGAAAATGCATTTGATTAACAACCCTAGATAAACCAATGGACCATTTTCAAACAAGAATTATAGAACTGCCATGGAGGTGCCAACTTCCAAAAACTATTGGAACAACCTAATTAGAGAGAGCGAGGCTCAGAGTATAATTACTTGAGAAGAAGCTGCATATCAGGACCAGGATAGTGTATTTCAATAGCACTTGAATGTCCTTGAACTGAAAATGTATTCAAACAATCAACAAATAACCCTAAACTCACTCCGAATCGCGGCCTCCCTTCTGCGCTATATTCACAACGAACAAATAACTACACAAGATAATAAACACCTAATTTAGAATCACAGAAAACCGACTAATTCACATCACTTAAAAAGAAAGAGTTAATGGTAAAAAACACACATGAATTATCACTTTTTCGCAACCTTCACACCCCAGCTATAAGTTGTTCCCTTTTCCTACCTGAACTATCACTTTTTCACGAGTTTCACACCCCAACTATTAGTTATTTCCTTTTCCTACCTGAACTATCACCATCTATGTATTAAAAATACCTATTTTTCCTACCCGATAGAGTTTAGGGTTTTTAGGTAGGAAAAGAGAGCAAATGATAGTTGAAGTGTGTTTTAAGGGCGTATGTAGCATTTAAGTTATGGGTGAGCAAACATTTATGTGTAAAAATTTACTAAAATTACAATAAATAGTACTCCTCCGTTTCATAATGTTTGTCTAGTTTTGACTTGACATGAATTTTTAAAAAGTAAAGAAGACTTTTGAATCTTGTGGTATTTTAATGTCTTTTAATGTTGTAGTCTTAAACATGTTATGTGGAAAGTTGGAATTAAAGATTTGCCAAAAAGGAAAGAGACATTCTTTTCAAAACGGACTAAGAAGGAAAGTAAGATAAACATTTTGAAACGGAGGGAGTAGATATGAACCATAACTTTAAAATTATTATGGGTTCAATGCTAATAATCTTAAAATTGAACCCATAGAGTTTAAATCCCGGATCCACCTCTATTTGAATAGATAGATGGTGATAGTTCATGTAGGAAAAGGGATAAGCTGATAGTTGAGGTGTGAAACTAGTGAAAAAGCTATAGTTCAGGTGTGTGTTTGGTCATTATCTCTAAAAAAGAAACAGGTAAAGTACAGAGACAGAGAAATACAAAACCTCGCGTTGCAAGTAAACTTTGGCCTGAAGACAAGCTGTTTCCTCAACAATTAACACTATGCCGTGTTCCGATAACTCCAAAACTGCATCCTGATTGTAATTGTGGAGGAGAAAATAGGAAATTAGTGATATCGAATCGGAATTTTATGAGTAATTTGTTGTATAAGAGAAGCTAAGCAACGGGAGAAGGAAGAAGGAACCTGTTGCTTTTTCCATCGAACGGACGTGTGCGCATCAACGACGCCTTGAACGTTATCAAGCTGGCACACTAGATCGGAAGATTTCGGCTCAATCGCCGACGAGCTCATTTTTTTTCCCGCCAAACTGGAACACTGGTTGAAGAAAGAGAGAGCTTTAACTATAAACTTTAGATTTCAAAATGTTCAAATTAGTCCCTTATCTTTGTGTTTATACTTAAAATCATCCTTACTTTTTACCAACTGCATTAAGTGTTCACACCAGGATAATAAATGCAGTTTTACTTATCCACTATATTTAAAATAGTTATCCAACTTTACTTGTACACATTAGAAGATGATAATTTTACTTTTATCCTATTTTAACTTTAGTATTAATACGTAATCAATTTCTTTTTCCAACACTTTAAAATTATACTAGTCAAACTTGATTTTTTCCAAAACTCCACTCTTTAGTCTATTTTTATAGGGAATATGTGAATTATTAAAACTCATTACTTAATTAGTTGGTTGCACATTTTTTTGATAAATTTTAATTGATTTTAATCATTAGATAATTAGCAATAATTATGGGTAATATGGTAATCTGTCCATTCTATTGTTGGCTCTTTAATAGGTGTGCCAAGTTAATATGTGGCAAGTAAAACTGGACGGAGGGAGTATTATTTAACCATGATCAAGTGATATGAATTTTCTCTTTAAGTTTTAACTGTTAAAATTACCTTCATTAGTTTAGTATATACCCAACAATAATATATCAAGTGTAATCTCACAAGTGGAGTCTGGGAGGGTGGTGTGTACAAAGTCTTACTTCTACTCTGGGAGGGTAGAGAGATTTTTTTTTAATAAACCTCTGGCTCAAGTAAAACATATAAAATCATGTATGAAAGGAAATACAATATTGAAGAAGCTATGCTAAAAATAATTAGAAAAGAACATAAGCAAAAATAAATAATACGATAATCGAAGCAAAGGAAATAATTAATAATAAAACTGAAGAATAAGATAATAGGAGAGTGCTGATAAGGGAAACTAGACAACACTCGACTATCTACTAACTTTTTATCCTAATACTCAACCTTCACTATCAATAATCATGTCCTTAGTAAGCTGCATGTGTGTCATGTCCTATCTAATCATCTCTTCTCAATATATCTTCGGCCTACCTGTAACTATCCTCAGACCCACCATAGTTGGTTCTCTTATACGTTCTCGTTGGGACATCTGTGCATTTCTCTTCACATGTCTGAATCATCCCAGTCTCACTTCCCTCATTTTATCCACCATGGAGGTCACTTCGATCTTGTCTCAAATATCTTAATTCTTCATTCTATCTCTCCTAGTACATCCACACATCCATCTCAACATTCTTATTTTTGCTACTTTAATTATTGAACGTGTTAATTTAATATATAGCCGATGAAGATAGATTTTCACTATTAAAACAAAAACATAAACATAGGGTGTAATTAGTATGGATGAAAATAAATTTTGAAAAATAAATTTTAATATTTTTATGTTTCTTTATTCAAATATTGTAAGAAAAATTCTCTACAAAAGAAATTTCTTAGAAATTTAAAAAATTGACTTCCGTGTGAGAGTGGAGAAATAAGTGACAATAGCTTATCGTCTCTTTATCACTTCCATAGCTCCCATCCACTCCTTGACTACCTCACCCGTCACCCTACTCTCACTCCCCATTTCACCACTCCATGTGATTTATAAATTATATATAAATATTCTTGAGATAATATTTTTTTAGATTACTTAACAAATATTTTTTTAAAAACCCTCTTATTTCCTTAAAAATATTTTTCTTCAATAACAAGCACATCACTGAATTCCTATTTCAACACTTCAAAAACAAAAATAGGAAGTGCCCATCAAGTCATTTCACTTTGCACATTGTCGTCACGTCACCATTGCAAAGTCAACAAACTCCTATTTCTTTCCCTTGTCCCTCCTGTATATATATCCACTTCTACTTCCTTGGTCATACAGAGTGTCTTAGAGTAACTGTTAAAGTTGGTGTTATATGATCAGGATAGGTTCAAGCCGTGTAAACAGACTTTTGCAGAAATGTGAGTTAAGATTGAGTACAATAGATCCTTGTGGCTCGGTCCTTCCCCAAGTTCTGCGCTCAAATTCTGCACATAGCGGGAGCTTACTACACCGGACTGCCCTCTTTTTTACTTCCCTCGCAGTACAAATCACTTTCTCTCTCTGCTTCATACTCAATTAGACCTGTCCAAAGGTCGGGTCGGGTGACTTTTTTTTTCCTGCTTGGCCGACCCTGACCCTATTTTTTTTTTAAATTTCAACCCTGGCCCTGACCCTTCGGGGACCCTACGGGTCACGGGTCGGCCCTGACCCGTCGGAATGGGGACGGGATTTGGCGGGCCGAGCCGAGCCGAGTCGAGGAATTTAAAAAAAAAAAATTAAATTTCCAAAACTGAAATTGACATTCACACCTACACTATCATGAAATTTCGACGTTGAAATCTATTGTGTATCGTGAGATGTTTACTAAAGAAAAAAGAAAATTAAAAATCGATTAGGGGGAAAACACAAATTGATTGGGAAAATGAATGTTTTCATAAAAATTGGTTGTGCCAAACGGTTGGCCGCGTCTCGAAAAAATACGCAAAATAAAAAAAATCGGGTAAAACGGACATCCGAGTGCAGAGTTATGACTATTTAAAGTTTCATCAATTTACAACTATTTTCTCTCCCTACATTATGCTTCCGTGATATTAACAGAACAACTAATAATATAAACATATAATTAATAATCAGCTACCATTTTTATCTTATTTTATGTCGAGCTCAATGTTGATTAGAGCAATACATATATTATAAAACACATGTATTATATCACTTAAATATTAATGACAAAAATATATATAAGTATAAAATAAATATTAATGAGGAGAATAATATAAATTATATTAAAAAATACACGGGTCGGGGTCGGGCCGGGTCAGACGGGTAAAATATACTGACCCTGGCCCGACCCTACATAAGATCGGGTCCTCGATTTTTTGGGTCGGGTGGCTCGCGGGTCAACTATAAGCCGACCCTGGCCCTCATTTTTTTGGGTCAGGCCGGGCGGGTCCCCAACCCGTTGGACAGGTCTATACTCAATCATCTTTCTCTCTCTAAAAGGTGTTCCTTTTCTTTCTAATTTTCTTACATGGATATAGTTAGACATGTTCATCTGGTCGGGGACCCGCTCGACCCGGCCAGACCCGACACAAAAAAATCAAGACCAGGGTCAACTTATATTTGATCCGTGAGCCATCTGACTAAAAAAAGTGGAGACCCGTTCATATGTAGGGTTGGGCCAGGGTCAGAATTTTTTACTGACCCGACCCGATCCGCGTGAGTTTTAATATAATTTATATTATTTTTTATTTTATTAATATTTATTTTTTACTTATATAGATGAAGGGATAAACGAAGAAGAATCTAGTGACGATGATGATGATGATGTTGCTGCTGTTGCTTATGATAATGTTGATGAATTATTGTGATGTTGGTTTGTACTTGCTTATTGTTTGTTTACGGATTTACAACTAAAAGTATGAAAAATACGCTCCTGGATGGTCGACTCAGCTAAAAGCATAGAATGTGCTTCAGTTCTTTTTTGGTGTAATTTTTAATGATTTCCTGCTTTGTTGTAATTTTTAATTTGTGATATATACATTCTTATTGGAGTCCACTTCAATGGACGCCGGAAGACGAAGTTCTCCGGTACCGGCACCAGCGCTGATGCCTAGCGCAAATGCGCCGCCGCCTTTTCAACATGGTGGATGATCAGAGTACTGACAAGATCGTTTCGTGGAGTTCCGACGGCGACAATAGCTTTGTGGTTTGGGATCCTCCGGAGTTCGCCAAGGAGTTACTGCCGAAGTATTTCAAGCATAATAACTTCTCCAACTTCGTTTGTCAGTTAAATACTTATGTATGCAATTTTTCTTGGTTTTAGTTGAGTTATTTTGATCTACCTTTCTAGTTTTGGGTTCTTTGGTGATGCAAAGTTTTATGCTTGACATCATTTTGGATTCTTTGTAAAGATAGGGTTGTTCTTGTTTGTGCTTTTGTTGATTGGAAATGAAAAGTTTTATAGTGTCAATCTTGTGATTGTTAAAGTTGGTGATATAAATTGCTATTAACTATTCCAATTTAAATAGAAATAAGATTGTTATGGAGAAGGAATTGATCCATAGCTACGATATTTTATGGATTTCTTTTTGTCTTGATTTGTTTAAGTGTCATTTCACAACTTTAGGTGATATTTGATTGCTAGATTTTTTGTGGGTGTTGAAGCGTGTGATCATTTCTTTTTCGCCCTGATTTTGTTTCATGGCACGTGGAAATTCTTTTAAACAATAGGTGGCGATCTGACTAGATCCGAAGGCCTTTGCTTGCTTTTCTACTATGTTGATGCATGCGATCAACTCATCTAAAAGCTTAAGTTGTTAAATAGTACATTTTTATTTACTTAATTATCTTTTCAACAATGCGTGTTATTTTTATTCAGACTTAGAGAATTTCAAAATGAGCTACAAGTTTTGGACAAAGTAACCCTTCTTGGTTTCCTCCCCATGGTGTTACTATAGGAAATGGGTAGTCAATCAACCTTCAATCAGACAAACAAGTTTCCTCTAGGATATGTAGAGTATATTTTCCACAGAGAGATGGCCATTCTTGAGGTGACTGAGCAATCTATATCCCCGAAAGTATTTAAGTCATCACAACTCTTTCGTCTAGAAGTGAGTGAAAGATGTTGTTTCAGTGTGTTAATCCCTTCTTCTTCATCTCTACTGATGACAATATTGTTAACGTATACAGCTAGATGGAGACAGTATAAAATGTTTATATGATACAGAGCAATTCAACATGCAAAGGTTGAATCCAAATTCACGTTCTACCGATGTGGACTGAGAATGTGGAAATAATGTTGACGTGACACACATGATGATCTCTGCACATGTGAGGTGTGAAGTTACGCACCAGTGAGTGATAGGGATAGTGATGTCACATGTGGGTGTGTGCATCAGGGAACTGTGTGCTCTTTGGATCACTATGTTGGTCTCATCGACATGAAGCTCCTAGTATGTTAGTTTTACTGTTTGTTGATGAGACTAAAACAAATTTTGAGACTCTGAATGAACCACCTCTTAAACTTTCCAGGAAACTTCAACGATGAGTGTATTGACCTAGACTCAGATGTCTTTCCTCCTTAGCTCTGATATCTTGTTAAAAAAGAGACGATCGGGGAGAAAACTACTTGTTTTTATAATTGAAACTCAATACTAAATGGTTCCTTATATAAGAGTTATTAGACAATTCTAGTCTGAGCGAGGATAATAAAATGTGCTCTTTCCAAATGCATCCTAAGATTGCGTGACTCTTAAGTCACCATCTAATCATGTCTACTTGTTCGTTAAGGCTATAGATATTTTCTTATGCCGTTTGCTGCCTAAATGTTGATAAGGAGATAAGGTGATACATTGAGTTTGAATGGAGCTCTGTTGTAAATTTTATTCAGGTTTGTAAGGTAAATTTTAGCTGTCATGGTGATCACAGTGAAGCCACTTGTAAGATATCCTTTTTCTTTTCCTACTTGACTAATTACCATGGAATAATAATTTAATATAGAACCTCCACAATGAACCTTTAGTCATGCTTTCTTTATAATATTTTGCTTTCTTGTACTACAAACAGGGCTTTAGAAAGATTGATTCGGACCTCTGAAAATTTTCTAATAATGGATTCATAAGAGGTCAGAAGCATCTGCTTAGAAATATTAGTAGGTGTAAGCCTGCTCATGGAAACAGTCAGCAATAACAGTTGCATGGTCAGAGTGCGTCGGTTGGGGCTTGTGTTGAGGTTGGAAAGTTTGGGCTTGAGGAAGAGGTTGAGATGCTAAAAAGGGACAAGAATGTGCTTATGCAAGAGTTGGTTAAGCTGAGACAACATCAGCAAACTACCGATAATCAGATGCAAACCATGGTACAGAACCTTCAAATTATGGAGCAGCGGCAGCCACAAATGATGTTGTTCCTAGCAAAAGCTGTTAACAGCCCTGGATTCTTAGCACAGTTTGTACAACAACAAAATGACAACAATAAACGCATGATGGAAGACAATAAGAAACGCATGATTAGACAATATATTCCTTCAGATGATCATTCTAGTAGCCCTGCTGATGGACATATTGTTAAGTACCAACCTATAATGAATGAGGCAGCGAAAGCAATGCTTAGGCAAATAATGGGACTAGACTCTTCTCCTAGGTTAGAGAACTTCAGCAACAGTCCTGAAAGCTTACTGATTGGTGATGGTTCACTCCAATGTAATGGATTAGACGGTGGAAGTAACAACTGGAATTTAGGAGTCACTCTTCAGGAAGTTTCACCCGCTTCTGTCCAACCATTTTCCAGTGCAACTTCAGCTGTTGTAGGACAAAGTTCATTGTCTACCAATATTTAGTTTTCAGAGAGCAGTTCCCTGGTTGGAGCTCAAGATTTGACACCTGTTTCGCTGTCTCCATCAGATATCATTATGCCTGAGCCCTCACAGTTACAAGAAATTATGCCTGAAAACAATAAGGATATTAATGGATCAGAGACAGGCAATGGTTCTTTCATGGATCCCATGTTGGGGGTAAATGGGAAATTTCCATTGGAACTTGATACTTTTTCTCCCGACCTTCAAATCGAGTGGAAGAGTGCTTTGATGGATGATGATATAGGAGAGCTTCTTAGTGTGGGTGGTCCATTCTGGGAAAAGTTTCTTCAAAGCCCATTCCCTACCGAGACAGATGAGATGGACTCGGTTGAAATAAAAGATATTAAGACGACTGAAACTAAGCCACTAGAAAATGGATGGGACAAAGTTCCGAACATGGAACATCTTACTGAGCAAATGGAGCTACTAACATCAAATAGTAAAAAAAGTATGATCGGTCACCAAAGAAAATGTACATGAGGTAATCTAGAAATTTCATCTCTTAGTGTATTGGGTCATGGGCTAGCTCTAATACATGCTTTCACCTTTGTCATTCAATTTCTTTGCATATATGGAAAGCTTCATGATTCATCTGGATTAGTCTTATGGAGTTCACCTCCATTTTTTGTTTCTTCCTTACATAGAGCTGAATGGACCTACCATGCTAAATCTACGTTGGAGGTTTCCTTTTTCCCTTTCTAATTTCTCACTGTTTAAGCTCTCCGATCATTTAAGTATGTAGAAATTACTGACCTTTTAATGTTGTTAACAGGCAGATGCCCTTTTAACCCTTCTGTTAGCAATATCCTTTCAAGGAGTTAACCTAAAAATGATTGTTTTCACATTCATTTATCTTTATTTGATTATGTTTCATTCATCTTTTTTTGCAAGGTTGTTGTCTTTGAAGAGATAACTTGATTTATTGGTTGTGACTTTATGAAAAATTATGTGCCTCTGTGTTTTCAAGTGGTAATATACCTCTGTGAGTTGATAACATGAGAAGTTAGATTCTCAGTCTTCAATACAATTTAGAATCTTTCTTGGCCGACAATTGGAGAAGGTGTGCCATCGTGGGAGAGAAAAATTATCCTGCATATACCAAGTCAATGCAAGATTGAGATCTGTAGCTTGATGGGGCTTTCACTGCAGTGATAACTATTACAAATCAAATGCATGTGTTTATAAGAGAAACAACTTGGTTTTAGTTATCCATTTTCATGCTCGTGTGTTTGGCAAGACTCTTGAACATTTCCAAAAACTATTTTCTGAAAAAATGACTCATATTTTGAAAAATATTTTCAGGTGTTTGATTGGAGACTACAAAATATTTTTCAGGAAAAAATATTTACAAAAACATTTACTTCTTTTGAGATGGAATATTATAGAAGATTAATGTAGCAAACAGAAAGTATTCAAAATAATTTAGTATTAGAGGCAAAAGGGCAGCCCGGTGCACTAAGATTCTGCTATGCGCGGGATCCGGGGAAGGGCCGGACCACAATGATCTAATGTACGCAGCCTTACCTCAAATTTTTGCAAGAGGATATTTTCACGACTTGAACCCATGACCTCCTGGTCACATGGTAGCACTTAAAAGACATTATTGTCAATCTCTAATTTAGAATTAGAGATTGACAATAATGTCTTTTAAGTGCTGGTTGGAGCATTAAGAGTTGATATAGTTGTGATTTGTGAAGGAAACTGACTTCTGTCCAAAAGTGTGGGTAGCCATTTTCCGCCTTTTGGTGGAAGGTGTTTTCCTTAAAAAATATTTCTTGTAATCAAACCTCAGAAAATGACTTCCAAAATTTCCGTGAAGTTTGGTTTACTCTTTTCAAATTTTCTTTCACCTTGTTTTCGTCCAGCTTTACAGCTTTTATCCTTATTACTCTTTTACAGATGTCTCAGCCAGCACCGTGAGGTTTTTTTTGCATAACTATCCTTTGTAGCATTTTGTCAATTGAACTGGGCCTTGACCTACTTAGAGGGATAAAAACTTGATTAAGCAAAAGAAAAAACAATAGGTTATATTGATACATTACAACTCAATATACACTTTTTGTGGCTTTAGGAAGCAATGCTTCCGTTTAAAGGACAATAACAAAGTGGAGTTAAGAGCCACCAAACCGAACTCTCTTTTCCCAATATTTTGATTCCTTTCAAACACCCTTTTTTTTTATTTATTTAAATCAAGCTATTGACAACTTACTTTGTTGGTGCTTACCCTGATATTGGGTAAGTTTCCAACTTCCTTCTAGATAGAATCTAAATTCCCTTCTATAGGGTGTGGTGAGGTGGGGCAGATCAATCCATGGTGGTTAAACTCTGCTCTAATGTATGGGAGAGATTATGCAAAAAAATAATTGCTTTGTGCACTGAGAAATCTACTATCTTAAGCTGGTCAAAGAGATGATCAGACATGAAGTTACAAGTCAACCTCTTTCTGGGGGATTCTAGGACTTTTTACTCATAAGAAGTCATGCTTGGCTTTGGCAATCTAGAAAAGAAAATCTTGATTGAATTGGTCATGTAAGAGCTAGATGGCGAAGCCTCCTCGTCAGATAAAGAGGTCGCTGACACTATATTTTCGGTTAGAACAACTTTAACTATGGTAATTTCTTGGGACTCGACAAAGAATTTATGTAAAAAGGAATACATGTTTATCTTTCTACTAGTACAGTGTGCAAGAATATCTTGCTATGGACAATATATATTAAGCAATTGGACATCAAAGTTCTTTTAAGAATTTTGCCGACCAGTTTCAAAGGTTTAAGATTTTAGCTTTTCAACACCTTAAAAATTCTCTGAAGCCATTGAGAATGTAGCTTCTATTTATAACTTCTGCTTTTCCGCTACAGGCCACTTCCCCAACTTCCTTCCTTTGTCTTTAGCCATTGATCAACAGAGAAGCTAATGAAACTCTGACTTGGTGGTTAAAGTAAAGTTATCCGGATTAAGAGGTTTCAAGTTTAAATCCTGCTAAATATATTTGCAACTTATATGTTGGTGCTCTTTAACTATGTACTTTTGTGCTGATTTGGACTAACTGATGATGTTATTTCCTTGAAATCTAAAGATCTTAGTGTCCAACCTGCAGTTGATGATCAAAAACTGGTTATTTTAGTGTTTTCACTTGTCGTCTCAAGACAAGAAGACTGAGACTTCTCAGAGGAAGGCATATTTCGCTTCTTGTATATTTGTGTAGTTACTTTTTCACCTGGTGCCAGATTCGTAGTATCACGGTTCTAATGGGTTAATTATATGTGAAACCGCATATTTTTTTCTTAGAATATTGGGTGATGTTAATGTACCACCCCCCTGAAGAGATCTTAAATGATGATACAAATTTTGTATTGTTGAACTAGGAATATAAATATATGGCAGGGATGCTAAAAATGTGTGAATCAGTGTAGATGTGTGTTAAAATTTTCATTATCCATTTACTCGTTTCACTAAGGACACTATATCTGTCGGTTTAAACCACAGTTTGGTGTTTTTCCTTTTAGATAGATTTAAACACAATATCTGCATTTTATTTAGTACTTCCTTTTTTCGGCCAAGCCACAATTTATAGTTCTGTGTAGAATGTAGTCATACAAAATTAACCACAGCCAGTGCATAAATTTTTTCATTGGGAAAGATCCTTATAAGGTGACCATGATTTTACGTGATATTTTAGTACGATAGTGAAATTAAGCCAAGGTATTTAGATTCTTTACTTTTCATCCCGAGAAGACAAACTAAGATTTCTTACAGGAAGGCAGATTTCAGAGTATTGGGTCTTAATTGAAATATTAACGTACTATCTCCTGAAGGAATATTAATTGAAGAATTCGAAATCTATTTCGTTCTTTTAACACACATAACACTAGAAAAAAATGATAACAATTCCACCTATGAAGCACGGCGTGTTCACTTTAAGGTTTCAGAAACATAACAACATATTCTTCCCAGCATAACTAAATTTAGTTAATCAGAAAAAATAAAATAATTAAACCTAGTTAGGAACAAGCAATTGTTACACTATTAATAGAAAGAAATATAATATCCAAGAAGTATTACACAAAATTTGTGTTATGTAAAATAATACTCCATACATCAGCAGCAACAACCAATGAGATATTACTCATTTTGTCAGGTATTACACAAAATTCGAGTTCTGCAAAATACACTACCGTCAATTATCTAAGTGCTTTGCACTCTTATTCTCTTCATTGTATCCTTAAAACTAGTTTCAAAGAGTGAATTGATGAAGTCCTTCTCAGGAACTGGAATTTGGCAACGAAAATGATTAACCCTTGCTATCCTCCCTTGAGTTTCAGGCATCGAATAATATGAAGAACATAAAGCTTGGTGAATAAATGGATGTAGGAGTAGCTGTTCGGACGTCCATCTTCTTCGAGGGTCTTTTATGAAACACTTGTATAAAAAATCTTTAGCAACCTCAGAAACATTACTCGGAATCATAGGATCTCCATTCATAATGTGCCATTGCAAATCTTCAGTATCGTGATAAATCCAAACGCGACTCCCAGTCATTATCTCTGCAACAGTGCACCCTAGTGACCATATATCACAAGCTCTGGAATGAAAACCATACGTCAAAGATTTTGGGGGTGCATAAGGTAGAGTCCCCAAGTGACTCATGTTAAATATACATATGTATATTTCGGATGGTGTAGATTAGTTTAGGTAGTATTTGAGTGTAATTAGTATTGTATACTTACCATAATTGTATTACCATAATTGTATAGTTAGTGTCCAAGTAGAATAAGGTTTTAGGAGTAGAATAGGAATAAGATTCTCCTATTATGGAAATATGTAAATTGTATATATACTCTTTCAATTAATGAAAATAATCAAGGGATTATTTCTTTCATGGTATTAGAAGTCTAGGTTTTTTATTCCTCTCTCCAAAATTTCCGTCAGCCTCCTCCAATTTCTGGCGACCTGCAACGATTTCCGAGCCCTCTTTCTCAGATTTCGTGCCCGACGGTACCTCATATCTTCCCAAATTTTCCCTATCACATCCCTCTATCACTTCATGTTCTTTCATTATGTCTACGTCAAGGAACATATTTCATCCTGCACTCGTTGTTTCTAACATCAAGAATCATATCCCTCTAATTCTTGAAATAGAAAACGTCCAATACGCGACATGGGCCGAGTTGTTCGAAATTCACACTCGTTCGCATCAAGTCATCCATCACATAATGCCTGCGGCTCCTGATGATACGGAGGTGCCTCAACGTGAGGATGACCCAAAATTATGAACCATACTTGATGCCACCGTCCTTCAGTGGATTTATTCTACTATCTCTATTGATCTATTGCAGATGATTATTGAGCCAGAAGCTATGGTGATGGCTGCGTGGGATAGGCTGCATGACATATTCCAGGATAATCAAAATTCCAGAGTTGTTACCCTTGAACAGGATTTTTCCCACGTCAACATGGAAAATTTCCCAAACGTTTCAGCTTATTGCAAAAGGTTAAAAGAATTGGTGGACCAACTCCGCAACGTTGGTGCACCAGTTAGTGAAGATCGCCTTGTTCTACAAATGGTTGCTGGCCTATCCGAGGCCTATAATGGCGTTGGAACTCTCATTCATCAAAGTAATCCTCTTCCAAAGTTTTATCAGGCCCGCTCCATGCTTACCTTGGAAGAAGCCGGCATGGCTAAAAAGGCGACTACGAGTGCTACCCCCGTGGTCATGATGACATCTTCCACTACTCCTCCAAATTTTGGTGACAATTCGAACCAAAACTGGTCTCATGGTGGCGGCAAAAATAGTCAGAAAAATAATAGCAAAAATCGTGAGGGCAAATGCGGCGGGTCCGGCAATGGTAACGGGGGCCGAAATGGTGGTGAATGAAAATATTCCAGATACAATGGGCCACCGAATCACTGGTCCCAGCCTTGGGCCATCGGGACTGGGCCTGGGCGGGCGATGGCCCAACAACCCCGCCGCCGCCCGGTCCAACCCGGTTCAGCTGGGCTTTCCAAGAGCTCCTCGGCCCAATACTAATTGGGCGGTGGAGTCTTCCCGGCAAAGATCGGTCCTGGCAAGACACAGGGTACTTGGGCCCCGGCGTACGCAAGCCCACCATGCAGCAGGCCCCACTCAGACCGATATTGAGGCCGCGATGCACACACTTGGTTTGACTCCACCGGATCTGAATTGGTATATAGACACAGGTATCACTACCCATATGACATTCGATTCAGGTACTCTCTCGTCTTATTCCAATTTGAGCAACCCTCGTGGCATAATTGTTGCTAATGGTAATTCTATTCCAATTCGTGGTTATGGTCATAAAACCTTATTCTACTTGGACACTAACTATACAATTATGGTAAGTATACAATACTAATTACACTCAAATACTACCTAAACTAATCTACACCATCTGAAATATACATATGATATATTGTATGTTTCTTGATAATAACTTGGTCTCATAGTCTGCGAAGCGTCAATCGACTTTATCCCGTTCCAGTGCAGAGGTCGAGTATCGAGGGGTAGCTAATGTGGTCTCTGAATCATGTTGGTTACGTAATTTGCTGTTAGAGCTTCATTGTTCTATTCACAAAGCGACCTTGGTTTATTGTGATAATATTAGTGCCATCTACCTTTCTGGTAATCCGGTTCAGCACCAGTGCACTAAACATATCGAGATGGACATCCACTTTGTTCGTGAAAAGGTTGTTCGTGGTCAAGTACGCGTCAGCCATGTCCCTTCCAGGTATCAAATTGTAAAAATCTTTACAAAGGGTCTTCCCTCGGTCCTTTTTGAAGATTTTAGGGATAGTCTCAGGGTTTGAAAACCGCCCGCTATGACTGCGGGTGTGTGTTAAATATACATATGATATACAATATATCAAATGTATATTTTAGATGGTGTAGATTAGTTTAGGTTGTATTTAAGTGTAATTACTATTGTATACTTACCATAATTGTATTACCATAAATGTATAGTTAGTGTTCAAGTAGAATAAGGTTTTAGGAGTAGAATAGGAATACGATTCTCCTATTATGGAATTATGTAAATTGTATTTATACTCTTTCGATTAATGAAAATAATCAAGGGATTATTTCTTTCATGGTATCAGAAGTCTAGGTTTTTTATTCCTCTCTCCAAAATTTCCGTCGGCCTCCTCCAATTTCCGGCGACCTGCAACGATTTTCGAGCCCTCTTTCTCATATTTCGTGCCCGACGGTACCTCCTATCTTCCCAAATTTTCCCTATCACATCCCTCTATCACTTCATGTTCTTTCATTATGTTTACGTCAAGGAACATAAGGTAGAGTCCCCTAGTGATCATATATCATAAGCTCTGGAATGAAAACCATACGTCAAAGATTCTGGGGGCGCATAAGGTAGAGTCCCCTAGTGACTCATGTTAAATATACATATGATATACAATATATCATATGTATATTTCAGATAGTGTAGATTAGTTTAGGTAGTATTTGAGTGTAATTAGTATTGTATACTTATCATAATTGTATTACCATAATTGTATATTTAGTGTCCAAGTAGAATAAGGTTTTAGGAGTAGAATAGGAATAAGATTCTCCTATTATGGAAATATGTAAATTATATATATACTCTTTCAATTAATGAAAATAATCAAGGGATTATTTATTTCAACTCATATATGCCATTCCATCACCAACTCTCAACGATAATCCAAAGTCAGCCAACTTCAACTTGTGCATCCCACCACATTCATTATTAGCATTATCGAAAACCAAAATATTGTCAGGTTTAATATCGCAATGAATCCACCTTTTTATGAAAATGTTGAATACCCTTTAAGAGTTGATATGCATAGAAACCTACTTCCAATTCGAACATCTTTATTCCATTCTTTCTATTTGAAGTGATCAAATCGTGAAATGATCCACCACAAGCAATTTCAAGAAACAAATTGTAAGTTGGAATATTACCGTTGTCGATGCTTATGTCTGCTCCAAAGAATTGAATGATGTAAGGATAACCTTTTAGAGTTGTCAAGATTTGCGCTTCTTGTTGAAGTGAAATTGAACGGTGGATATCTGCGCATTTAACAGCAGCAACTGAAGCACATACTGAAAAAGAAGCGCCAGCACCAAGAACGTAAAACTTCTTCCAGTACTCCATAATACTATGTGTTAACACTCAAAAGTAATTTAAGTGTTTAGCTGAATTTAGTGACAGCCGAACTGTTCTAGAGCCGAATTTAATCCTAGCCCTCGACTACAAAAACTTCATCGGCTACTAAGGCATCTTAGCCGAGTTGTTAGTTAGAGGTACGACTGGGACCCACTCAGATGCAGATGACTCAACGACCAAGTTAAAAGGGTTTTCGGACCCCTAGAAGCGGTTACGACCAACAACAGCTAAAAGAAGGGCCATTATCCGAGCAAGATGAGTAGAGGGCGAGAAATCGGCACCACCTCCCCCATAGTCGGTCATTGAACTTATTGGGTTACTTGATGGCTGAAATGGGGGATCACGTTGTACAGTTTTTTCCCTTTTTACTATAAATAGGATCATTCTTTGTATATACGAAGACAACTAATCAATCAAACAACTCAATTTTTATCTATCTTTATCCTTTACTTTATTTATCCTTTACTTTACTGTACTCAGCTGCATTCATGTTTCTTACCTCTTAGTTTACTCATACTACCGTCCTAACACTTTCTGCAGTAGTTGGGAAACACATTGTTGGAAATTAGAGTTTCGTTTCTAGCTCAAATTGCTTAAGTTAAGGAATAAATTTGTCTCCCGATATGGTCAGCCGATAAAACGGCAGAGAACAAAATTTGGGGCGAGAACAAATTTTGCACACCCAATGGGATCATAGGTGAATTAATAGCAATACTTGATTCTCCAGGTCAGGATCATTCTTGGCATATGCGCCTAAGGTCCGGTGAGAAAATGAACCCCGAGTCCAGTCCACATCCTAAACAAAGTCCTCCCAGAAAGAACAATGAACTAGCATCCTCCTCGGGTATGCCTATATCGGTTGATACCCCTCCACTTCCTCTATCAACCCAAGCTGTGGAAGAATCTAGCCAATTTGAAGGTCCAACCATAATGACCACGTCTTTTATTAGACAACATATCGACTTGGGAATCCACGATATTATGTACCAAGTTTCTAAGCAGTTGGCTGACATTGTGAAGCTGATGGTACATAATGAGGTTCAGCAAGCGAGGGAGATGGAAATCAATCGAATGCACCCAGGAGAATGTTTGACTAGTTCTGTCATCCCTCTGATGAGCGGTGTTGTTCAGTATGAGACTGTGACTCCCGGTGTTATTCCTCAGCCGCATGTGCATCAGCTAGTGCCTACTCAAGTGCAGCCGGTAGTGCACCTAGGAACGCAAGCCCAATCGCCTGGTAACCAGCACACTACATGGCTGTCGCCGAACCTTAGGGGGCAAAATGTACCACTTGACCAAGTGAGTCTGCAGTATGGGCAAATCAACATGGCTCGGAGACCAGTTTAGACTCCATGACACTTTGGATTGCCGCCCGTTATGTCGTACGTTTCTACGAACGACCCTATGATGCAGGCGAACAATGTTGGCCAGCCGAATTGATAGTCGATGGCCACTGGCTATGACTTAGCTCGGCTATCTGGTGACGTTGTTTACAGTGGAATACCATTCTAGCAGTCATTGCCAGTACCCAATCTATACCTTTCAGGAAGCGTAAATTTTCTAAGAACGGCTGACGTCCTAAGAGAGCAGTCATGGAATACTGTTCCACCTTATCCTCAGGCTCCGTTAGCCGTTCCAAGAGCTCAGGTTGCAGGCTTTGGTAGCCATACCCAACAACAACAATGGTGCATTACCCCACCTATTGGTAATAGCCAGCAGACCACCTACAACCTTCAAAACCCTGTCCAACAAAGTGTATAATGAAGGCTGCCAGTGCAAAATGCCTACCAGCCGAATCAAGTCGAGAATCGGTAGGGGACATCACAACTGATAAACCCGGAAATTATTGCTAATACCATGCAGAGGTACTTCTGCATCTAACTGAAACCTTTCCACATGCCTGTTTATAAGAAGCCTTACCCCGATTGGGTAGATCAGATAACACCTTTGTCGAGGGGCTTCAAAACACCGGAGTTTTCCATCTTCTCTGACGATGATGATAAATCCACTATCGAGCACATCTGTAGATTTATTGCCCAATGCGGCGAGGCTGGCCGGAATGAGTATCACAAGTTGCAGTTATTCCCTCTCTCTCTAACGGGAATAACCTTCGCATGGTACTCCTCTTTAGCTCCTAATTTCATACAGAGCTGGGCTGACATGGGGGGTTGCTTCCATGATAGGTTCTATTGGCCCTAACCTCAGGTTACCATGACTATCTAATGAATCTCAAGCAGCAGGTCGATGAATCGGCTACCGATTTTATCGAGAGATTCATAAAGAAGGTTGGGAAATGCATCGTACACTTCTCCGAGTCTGAGTGTGCCCAGATGATAATCAACAATATGCACTCTCAGCTAAAAGAAAAGTTGGTGGGGCAATCCTGCTCTGACCTGAGCTAGTTAGCCAAAAATGCTAGCCAAATAGAGTAATACATCCAAGAGAAGGAGCGGAGAAGAGCCAACCAAAATCGAGGCTCCCACTTGGTATCCATCATTCAAGCGGATGAGTCTAACTCAGAGTCAACCGACTGCGCGACAGATGCAATGGTGGTCAAGATTGTTAGGGGTAATGTTTACTCTTGCCCTGCCTTGAAAGCCGTAAAGGCAAGGAGACGAGTTCATCTGATGACAGGGTCAGTTACTCGTTTGACATCACGAAGGCAGATCAGATATTTGATCATCTGCTCAAAGATAAGCAGATTCGGCTGCTTGATAGTCATAGGATTCTGCCTACCGAGGAACTCAAAGATAATAAGTACTGCAAGTGGCATAATTCTTACAACCACTCTACTTCTAATTGTGTGGTCTTCAGAAAGGAGATCCAAAAGGGCATCAAAGAGGGGAGGTTCAAGCTAGCCGATAAGAGTATGGCTGAAATGTCCATTGATACCGACTCATTTCCCGTGGTACCAATATCTATGGTATCTTTTGCTAAGCTCGATGAGTCAAGGGACACCAAAGGGGGAAATCCGATGAAAATGGTGTGGGTCCCAAAGAAACCTTCCAAGGGGAGAAGGCCACAAAGACCTCTTTGTTCAACCGGTTAGGCAGCCTACATGACATTCGCGATGACAGGCAGCCAGATAAGAGCAGTTTTCATGGCCGCCCTAAATGCTTGAGGGACGTTGAACGAGAACGTCAGGAACAAACCATGAGGTTCAGAAAGGTCCCTATCGGCGCCAGGCATAGTCCTGGGGGGCAAGTACGGATGCCAACCAACCGGCAGCCGAGCATGCCTCGAATAGATGAAGAACCACTCCCTAAAACCAAACAGAGGGTGGTCGAGTTTAATGTAAATGAGGGTGTTTCATCCTTACATATCACGGTGAGAAATGAGGACCAGACGAGACCCCGGAGAATGACTAAACCAGCCGCCAACATGGAAGAGGGGAAGTGGTATGTCAATCAGGCTCCCAGAAAGAAAGAGGCACCACCGAGAGTCGCATCCAGGACTTAGAAAAGAAGGATGCAATGTGACAAGGCCTTGCATAAGATACAACAGACATTGCATCTAATTTCCAACACCAAGGCAACAAAAAATTATGAGATTCCTGAGTCTGCCGTAGTCGAGGCTATCGAGCGGGCATTCGACTCAGTTGCTTCACGGGCAATGTCGCTTAAAGGAGAGACGTCGGGTCAACCAGAGAGCTGGATGAATATCCTACCGACAACCCGATAGAGGAACCCCGATAAGAGAACGTGGCCCCGAATGGACCTCTAACTGAGGCAATCCCACAGATCGTGCAGAGGATTCAATCAAATGATCCTCAACCGATCCCCATTTGTCTCCAGAAAATGGAAGATATGAGCTTTTAGTCAGCCGAATTGGATGAATGAGGGGACTCCATCCTCGATTTATTTAGTCATGACCTGGTTGATTAGATGTGGGCAGACATTGAATTGATTAGCCTAATCCCATGTGAGTTCTGGGCCAGCCGCTCCGCGCTGAATAGCCTAGAAGGTGATGTTTGCATAAAAGACATAGAATGGGAAACAATAGCTAATATCCCGACTAGGGACACTTTAATAACCGTATTTGGTGCACCTACAAAAGATATGGTTAAACACCACAAACCCCTTTACATCAAGGCTTACATTAATGACAAAATTATTAGTCGGGTGTTTGTCGACAATGGGGCTGTGCTGAATGTGATTCCGCTGCTTATCTTGAAGTATCTTAACAAAACAAAGGAGGATCTCATCCCAACTAACATGAAAATTGCTAGATTTATAGGAGAAACCTTTGAAGCATTGGGGATTCTAGTAGCAGAAATCACTGTAGGTCCTAAGACGGTCTGGTCTGCCTTCTTTGTAATAGATGGCAAGCCGTTCTACACCATTCTGCTAGGCAGGGACTGGATTCACACAAGCCAATGCCTTTATTCTACCATGCATCAAAAGCTCATCTTTTGGGAAGAAGATAAGATAGAAATCGTCCCAGCGGATGATAACCCATTCCGACCAGGGGTTCAGAATGTAGAGGCTATCCTTCATTCACCTTATGTGGCTCCCATAGTCGTCACGAAGCAGTATGAAGAAGGATCTTGGAAATCCTATAATCTTACCTCGCGAGGGTTTGAAATAAAACAATTGGTCTAACCACGACTTACCTTGGAGGATTTAAATGGTTAAGGAAACCCAACTCATATGTGACCTGTGGCATCGACTGACCGCCCTAAGTTCTGAGGCAAGGATAGCCGAGGTATCGCAGATGGAGAACCACGACAGAAAACCAGATCTGGCGGCCAACAACATTTGAGATGCCGATAGGAATTTTACGCCTAGCTTTGTTTGTCTTTGTTCTATACTTGTACAAAACTCGAGTGTTATTTTAAACCCTGTGTTGTGTATGTTTTGTGCAAAGTTCAAATAAACTCGTTTTACAAAGACAAGTCTTAAATGAAATGGGCAATCAAAAACTCCAAATATACAGCTATGGGGATGACATCCTATCGGCTAAATCTATGGCCAAGATGCAGTGTTGTCCTCAGAAGTTAATATCATTACGGATGGCCAAACCAAATTTTCTAAGTTTGGAAGAATATCAGCAGGCCATGCTAATGGAGTTGAGTTAGAATCGACTGACAATCATAGAAAGAGTCAAAGTCGATAAACGTAAAATGGCCAAAGCATAAGATAAACATATAAAGCCTAAAGAGGTTTGCCGAAAGAGACTTAGTTTGGAAAATCGTCATGCCGATTGAAATGAAAGATCGTAAAATTGGCAAATGATCGCCAAACTAGGAAAGGACCCTTCATAGATGTCACGACCCAAACCGGAGGGCCATGACGGGCACCCGGACCCTACCTACCAGGCACCACTCTTCACATATTTATCAGCTAACCGCAATCAATCATGGCCTCAAGGACCGTCACCAAATATCCTGCTGACACACACATCAAGGCCGACAGGGCCGTACACGACTACTACGACAACTATCTACAAGCCTCTAAAGAATACGTGCATCTTAAGGTCTGGATAGGACCCCGCCATACCCATATGCATATGCAAAATATCATACCACGACCAGACTGCAACTCTAAAACAAATAGAGAGCTCTAATATCAACTGAACCAGCCACCTACTAGTGCGAACCGTCACCTGTCTATCTGATCCTGCAGGCATAAAACATAGCATCCCCAAACAAAAGGGACGTTAGTACGACTGATGTACTAAGTATGCCAGGAATGAAAAATAGCATAACAGAGATACAAGAATAAATTGAAACAATAACAGCCGACAGAAACAACCGTCAACCACAGTCGACAGAAACCGCCGACCAGTAATGAATGCCTTTGAGGGCCATAATATGCCTAAATGTCATGCACGATACAAATGCGGTATACATATATATATATTGGCCACACACGGGCATCTTCCTTCCCATAACAGCTTCTATGGGCATCATTTCATATCGGTCTCTATGGGCATCATATTATAGTGGCCTTTGTGGGCATCTTCCTTTTCTTGATAATCTGTACCAGCTGCAGGTGGTGATGCGTATATAACGCCATTCCCTTTTCCCTATCCCCTATATATATATAATTCATACCATATAGTAGTGTATATAACACATGTGGGTCCAGGATATTACATGAATAAAATGCATGAATGACAATGAAATAATCTGAGTGACATAATATCCTTGTACATTCGGCTAACACTATGAGAATTAACATGTACCTTCGGCTAACACTGTCAGCCTTAACATGTACCTTCGACTAACATTGAGAATATCAATATCTTTCCCATATACCTCAATAAGGATTTAGAAACATATTTAGACATGTTTTTTAACATAGGAATCAATAACATGAACATACTTAACTACTAAGAGTAGAACAATTTATGGAACAATATTACAGTTACGTTTCGTTACATGGAACATGTCAAAAGAAGAAATAATTTGTCTTAACATACCTTAGCTATTTTGTGTCCACATTACAACTAAAGCAGCTTGTAATGCACCCCAATCTTATTTTTCAAGAAACCCTCTTCTTCCACCTTACTTCACTTCGAAGAATGCCCAAATTCAATAACACGATAAATGGAATAACGAGATCAAGCGGTCAACAAAACACGTATATTGTTCTTGAGAAAAAAAAATATTATTTGCTCCGTTAGAAATAACTCACGTTGCCACCTATAAATGAAAGTAAATATGTTTTCTAAAGAGGAAATGTTACTGGACTCATTTCTTTATGTTCATGAATTGTCTACAAAGTCATTAAAATGGACTAATTGCAACTTTTTCTTGTTACACGTGGTCAAAGCTCAATTCTATCACTTGATGAGTCTCACACCCCTATCTATGACTATTACCCACTAATTTTATTTCTTGATATGTGTCACTTTCTACACACCTCATCACATGCATGTATATCACCTTTCATATGCATCCACATAGTACATATACAATGTTCTTAATTAATATATCTCATCTTCCACTACACTTTCCTACCTAGCCGATTACACGCACAATTAATTTCTTGATCTCAATTCACTTAAATCTTGATGACTTATAAAACCTTCATATACTCAATGTCATAATTGTGCGATATAGCACTAGTCCATAGCCTCTTTATGCACATACCAAATATTATTTTCGATCCCCGTCATCACACTTGTTACGTCCAAAATTATTTCAGGGTTTTATCATTTTATATCTAAGTTATTCATTTGCGTACGTGAATATCACCAAAATCCTCCAACGCTCGGGTCTATTTACACACGTCTAGCGATTCAAATCATGGCTCGAACGTACGGGATGTTACATTCTTCCCCCCTTAGAATCATTTTTTCTCGAATGTTGGGGGGACATATCTAATTTCTGTCACATAGTCAGAAAGCACATCCCCCACTTCATGTGCCATATAATATAATATTTATCCTTATGTCAGACCTCACGTGGTCATCAAGCGTTAATGATAATAGTCTGAAATAGAACTCGCTTTATGCTTCTCTCGGAACCTTGACGTTAGTCTGAAATAGGTAGGGACATTTGTGTTTCATCCCCTCTTCAGCCTCCCATGTCATTTCTTCTACATTCTTATTTGTCCATAGAACTTTTACGGAGGCTACTTCTTAGTCCCCGCTTTCGGAATTGTCGATCTACAATAACACTATGAACCTCTTCATATGATAGGTCCTCTGTAACTTTCGCATCGTCAATCGGTACTATCCGGGAAGGATCCCCAACACACGCTCTTAACATAAACCGGATAAACCAACTCTAACTTCGAGGGAAAGAATCCATAAGCCACTTGTCTTATTCGTCGAATTATGCGATATAGCCCAATGTACCTTGGACTAAGCTTTCCCTTTTTGCCTAAATCTTATTACACCCTTCATAGGAACAATCTTTAAGAAGATCCAATTCTCCACTTGGAACTCTAAGTCCCGCTGCAGCACATCTGAATACGATCTCTGATGACTCTGAGCGATTAACAACCGTTCTTAGATAAATTTCATATTCTCTATGGCTTGGTGCACTACGTCAGGCCTAAATAATTCTTCTTCGCCTACTTTGAACCATTCGATAAGAGATCTACATTTTCATCCATACAAAGCCTCGTATGAAGCTATTTTAATGCTATAATGCTAACTGTTATTGTATGCAAACTGAATAAGGGATTCGTAGCATGTATTTGAGTGTTTGAATAGTACGCTCGGCCTGCCCGTCTGTCTGAGGGTAGAAAGTTGTGCTAAGATTCACTAGGGTACCTAACCCTTTTTGAAATGATTTCCATAAGTTAGCTGTAACTGTGCACCCTGGTCAGATATAATAGGAATAGGCACACCATGAAGGCGTACAACTTTGCATAGTCTCTAGTTGTGTAAGTAGTTTTGATTGCCAGGAATTGGGATGATTTGGTCAGTCTATTAACAATCATCCAAATAGAATCAAACTTATGATAATAGTGAGTTACACCCGTAATAAAATCCATATTAATAATTTCCCATCTCCACATCGAGACCTCAATGTTCTGAGTCATGCCACCAGGCTTTTGGTGCTCCGCTTTTACTTGCTGACAATTAAGACACTGAGCTACAAACTCCGTGATATTCCTTTCCATGTTATTCCACTAATAGATACACTTGAGATCATGATACATCTTAGTAGATCCAGGATGGATGAAATATTGTGAGCAATGGACCTCTATCATAATTCTATCTTGTAATCCCACTACATTAGGAACACACAAATAGACCTTCCACCTGGGGTCCCTCTCCCATTATAATCGAAAGTTGCGATTCTCTTTTGTTAGATATCCTTCCCAATATTCCTTAAAAATAGGCTCTTCATAATGACGTTCATTTCTTCCAGTATGAGGGATGACCCTTCTGTACTATAAGATGCAGGGCTATCACTATCTAAATTCTCCAATAGAACTCCTATTTAACTAATTGATGTGTTCCCTCGGGTCAACTTCTCTTCTTCGTCCTCACAATAGAATCAAACCAAGTTTGTCAACTAAGCTTTGTTTACTAACTGGTGTGCTAAAAACTCTCATATTTGTAGTATCTCAACCATGAACACTTTATCGACAATGTCATCGAATCTGAAGTGCGTGTATCATCGTAGTTAACTCTCATTCATAGTCTGAAAGGAATCTTTTTTTTATACTTCCTCACTACTTGTAATTATACACAAGTTCCTTTCTTTACTTCTTTTTGACACTTGTTCACCTATTTTCTTACTTGTCGTACTTTTCTTAGTTCTAAAATATTCTGATATACATACGTAATCTCAAACATTGCTCCTGATTCCAATCCTTGGCATTACTATCCCTTAAAGGATGAGTTGTTAATTTATTCCCTCATTCAGTACGTGGAAGATTCTGAAGAATTTACATTACCTGACGTTGGCCTACGATATCCAAACCTGGTCAGTATGCTTAGATTCGAATTCATTCTCTTTCCTCATGGCTAAGACTTTCTGTCCATGGTGCTTTGGGAGAAGATTTCCTTGATCTCATTAAGTTGTACACCCATTACTTTATCTATCTCGTAGAATCTTTAGTCAACTCAATAATGCTCATAGATATTTGTATTTGCCTAACATTTTATCTTCATTATAATGTCATTATCTCTTTGAAATATATCTTTAATGTCGACCATGTATCCATAGGCGTCGTTGGCCCATTTTCACATGTTTAGGTGCTAATCTCGAGCTTTACTCAATGTTACCTTCGTTTACCTATCTTTTGAGAGGTATGACTGCATATGCTGTAGAACCGATACTTCGTATGTTTAGATCCAATTCACGGTGTTACATGATCCCATGACTTGTCAAGCTTTCTTGTCTTATCATCATTAGATATCTCATTGACCGAGTGCTCATTCGTCTTACCTTGATATTTCCATTTCAAGTTGCCTTGGGGGGTCTCTTATCTCAAAGTATTTCTCATACTATATTCCTGAACATCAAAGGTTCGTCACCCTTGGCAGAAGAGTTCTTACTGTCCCTCATCTACCATTGGTCCTTACGATGTTCTGGAGTAATCATACCTTTGTAAAACCTTCATTTCATTCACATTTATCCTTCTTTCGTAATCATTCATTCTACTCGTCATTAAACAAAAAATATTCCTTCCTTGATACTTGATCATACCATTCCATTCATACTTATTAACTATTTCCATATTTCTTACAACCATTCTTCGATTTTTCCATAGTTCTCATCGTCAATTACCCCTAACAAGCTATTATTATCCAAAGGGTATTTAGAATTGTAACATGCTGCACAATGAAGTCGAAGACCTTACCAGTCCAATACCTATAACATACCTTAGCTTACTAACATTGATACATGTAATTCTCAATAATACGTGGTATCGCCCTTTATGCAAAGACGGGAGGCTTATGTTCCCTTCCACTACCGTGGATAACTCGATCCTTATATATGACTTGGGCTCACTATTTTGGTTACGTCACTTTACGTGATCTTCTTAAATTCATTGATGGTCACTCTTCACATGATCTGATTGTGGCAATCCGTTCTCGTTAATGATACCCCGAGAAAATTCCTAACCTATTCTCGGTAAGACATTACAATTTAGGTCGCACGTACATAACATATTTTTTCACTCTAATCAGCAAAAGTCACTGTAAAACGTGTAGCTTTTCATAACCTACTAGACCTTCTAATAATGTCTTCTATTTTTTCATCTGTACAACTCATAATCATTTTATCCTTACATTTGCGCATCAATGTAGGACACTTCAGAAAGTTGTGGCCATGGCTGCCACACTAAACCCACCCCCTGTACCTTTGAGACACAATATGGCATGTGCTCGACCACACTGACTACAAGATGGTTGGGGCGGTCTAACTCGACATTTACAACTTTGACCCTGAGATATTGGCATCCTTGAACCCTTCTAACTATCAGCGATTACCTGACTAATAAACTCCCTGACCCCTCAAGGGCCTATCTCTATCAGATGCTCTAGGATGAAGTCGTGCTTGGGAAAATAACTTACTCGTATCCTCTAACGGATCTATCTCTATATAGAGCATACTACTCGTATTTATACTCAATCCAACTTCAATCTCCCTACTAATCACAGCCCTACTGGAAAAAGGCATTGCTGTAATCACAAACACAATAAGGTCTACAGAGAGAATCCTTACAATCCTCTACATTCCGGTGCTTAGTACTTCCTTTACTTTACTCTCTTTTTCTTTTTTTCCTGTATCCTTAAAGCAAGTATTTTGCTTTCCAGACTTGCATTATCTCTTTCGTATATGAGTGAGACAATTCCTCACAATCTCAAGTTTTGAACATAATACTGCCCTTCTGGTGTATCCATTGTCTGGTAGAAGTCACTCTTTTACTGGCTACGAATATGAACTAACCGAAGTCTTTTTGGTAACCGGCATTACTGAAACAGTATCAGGCACGAGTTAAACTCGAATTCTTAAGACTCAACTCTACTGCACGATCTATGATATGAAAGAATGGAACCCATCCCTAAATGCCTTGCAGCCTCCTATTTATAAGTGTGGCGCGCAACACACCCATAAACAAGACTCTACTAGACACGGCTTGCAGACTCTCTAGGACAGACATGCTCTGATATCAAGATTGTTATGACCCAAACCGGAGGGCCATGACGGGCACCCAGACCCTACCTATCGGGCACCACTTTTCACATATTTATCAGCTTACCGTAATCAATCATGGCCTCAAGGACCGTCATCAAATATTATGTTGACACGCACATCAAGGCTGACAGGGCTGTACACGACTACTATACACAAGACAACTGTCTACAAGCCTCTAAAGAATACGTATATACTAAGGTCGGGACAGGGCCCCGCCATACCCATATGCAAAATACCGTACCACGACCAGACTGCAACTCTGAAACAAGTAGAGTGCTCCAATATCAGATGAACCAGCCACCTACTAGTACGAACCGTCACCTGTCTATCTGATTCTGCGGGCATGAAACGCAGCGTCCTCAGAAATAGTCAACATTAACAGCCTAAATAGCATAAACAGAAACAATAACAGTTGACAGAAATAGTCAACATTAACAACCGACAGAAACAGCCGTCGCCGATAGAAACAATCGACCAGTAGTGAATGCCTCTGAGGGCCATAATATGCCTAAATGTCATGCACAATGCAAATGCGGTATACATATATTGGCCACACATGGGCATCTTCCTTCCCATAACAGCTTCTGTGGGCATCATTTCATAGCAACCTCTGTGGGCATCATATCATATTGGCCTCTGTGGGCATCTTCCTTTTCGTGATAATATGTACTAGCCGCAGGTGGTGATGCGTTTATAACGCCGTTCCCTTTTCCCCATCCCCTACATAAATATAATCCATACCATATAGTAGTGAATATAACATATGTGGGTCCAGGGTTGTACATGAATAAAATGCATGAATGCCAATGAAACAATCTGAGTGACATAATATCATTGTACCTTCATCTAACACTGTGAGCATTAACATGTACCTTCGGCTAACACTGTGAGCCTTAACATGTACCTTCGGCTAACATTGAAAAAATCAACATCTTTCCCATATACCTCAATAAGGATTTTGAAACATATTTAGATTTTTTTTTCACATAGGAATCAATAACATGAACCTCCTTAACTACAAAGAGTAGAACAATTTATGGAAAAATATTACGGTTATGTTTCGTTACATGGAACATGCCAAAAGAAGAAATAATTTGTCTTAACATACCTTAGCCATTTTGTGTCCACAGTACAACTAAAGCAGCTTGTAATGCACCCCAATCTTATTTTTCAAGAAACCCTCCTCTTCCACCTTACTTCACTTCGAAGAAAGCCTAAATTCAATAACACGATAAATAGAATAACGAGATCAAGCGGTCAACAAAACACGTATATTGTTCTTGAGAAAAGAATATATTCTTTGCTCCGTTAGAAATAACTCACGTTGCCGCCTATGAATGAAAGTAAATATGTTGCATGTTGCCTAAAGAGGAAATGTTACTGGACCCATTTCTTCATGTTCACGAATTGTATATAAAGTCATAAATAGGGACTAATTGCAACTTTTTCTTGTTACATGTGGTCAAAGGTCAATTCTATCACAAGATGAGTCTCACACCCCTATCTATGACTATTACCCACTAATTTTATTTCTTGTCATGTGTTACTTTCTACACACCTCATCACATGCATATATATTACCTTCCATATGTTGCCACCTCATAATATAGTCCACATAGTACATATACAATGTTCTTAATTAATAATTCTCATCTTCCACTACACTTTCCTACCTAGCCAATTACACGCACAATTAATTTATTGATCTCAATTCACTTAAATCTTGATGACTTATAAAACCTTCATATACTCAATGTCATAATCATGCGATATAGCACTAGTCCATAGCCTCTTTATGCACATACCAAATATTATTTTTGATCCCCGTCATCACACTTGTTACGTCCAAAATTATTTTGGGGTTTTATCATTTTATATACTAAGTTCTTCATTTGCGTACGTGAATATGACAAAAATCCTCCAACACTCGGGTCTATTTACACACGTCTAGCGATTCAAATCATGGCCTGAAAGTACGGGATGTTACAGTAGCAAACCCAGGGGTTGCCGGCAATACGGATCAAGCAATAAACATGCATGGAAAAGAAATGTAAATGGTAGACATTTTGAAGAAATATTACCCATCGATTTTGGGGCATGCATAAGTAATCAACAGCCACAGACCGACTGTATGGTCGCAAAAGAGGCTAATTTCCCTTCGATTTGAGGAATGTACGGGCAACCGATAGCCACAGACCGCCTGCTTGGTCACAATAACAGACCCTTCGATTTGGGGTCGATACAACTAAGAAGCCGAATATGATGCTCTCATCACGGGACTTAAACTCTTAGTTTCTATTAAGGCGAGGTGCATCGAGATCTGAGGAGACTCTCAGCTGGTGATCAAACACCTGGCTGGGGAATATGACCTCAAAGACCTAAATTTGTTGGCTCGTCATAGGACAGCTAGTAGGTTTCTTAGTGGGTTCACATTATCCACGTTAAGTTATATTCCCAGAGGCATGAATGTTGAGGCTAACGACTTAGCACAAGAAGCTTTAGGTTTTGGGAAGTCTCTACTCACCCTATAGCACGATGAATTACCAGCCGAAGTGTTATTCGTTAATCAAATTGACTCATGGAGGCACTTACTAATTGACTACCTAAAAGATCCCTCTAGTTGTAAGGACTTCAAGGTTAAAAGAAGAGCCTTGAAATAAGTGCTTATTGACGATGACCTCCATAAATGGAGTACAACTCAAGTGTATTGTCAAAGAAGATGCCTTGAGGGTCATGAGAGAGGTCCATGAAGGAGTATGTGGATCACACAGAGCGGGGCCAGCGATGAAGTGGCCGATCTACCGCCACGACTATTAATGGCCTACTATCACAGCTGACTGCTTCCAGTATGCAAAAGGATGCGGAGAATGTCAGAAACATGGACCAATACAGTGGGTACCGACTGAGTTACTGCACCCAGTCGTAAAACCTTGGCCCTTCAAAGGATGGGCTATGGACCTCATCGGCAAGATTTTCCCACAATCGGCTAAAGGCCACAATTTCATTATCATAGATACTGATTACTTCACTAAATGGGTGAAGGCTCAGCCGATGAAGAGGGTCCATCAGACAGATGTCATTCAGTTTATCCAACACCAGATCATATACAGATATGGTATTCCTGAGACGATTACCACCGATCAAGGAACGATGTTCACTGGTTCTAAGGTGGCAGCCTTTGCTGAGAAGTTCCGTATCAAGATGATCACATCTTCAACTTATTACGCATAGGCGAAAGGGCAAGCCATGACAGCCAACAAACTTATTGTGAACACAATTAGTAAGAACGTGGAGGATAAACCAGGAATGTGGCATCTCACTCTAGATGAAGCCGTTTGGGTGATCATGAATTCTAAATCTACAGCTACCGGGACGACACCTTATCGGCTAACCGATGGCCAAGATGCAGTATTGCCGTTAGAAATTAATGTCAAATCCTTACGGGTGGCCAAGCAGAACTCTCTAAGTTTAGAGGAGTATAAACAGATCATGCTAATGGAGTTAGACCAGCTAGATGAAGATCGACTGATGGCCCTAGAGAAAATCGAAGTCGGTAAACATAAATTGGCTAAAGTAATCATCATTGCATACACTGGAGATCAGACGATTGAAGTGACATGCGCGGCTATCAGACTGAAACGACGGCTACTTTCAGATACATCAACTCAACAGTCACACTCAAGTTAATGTAGGGGCAATTGTTAACACTCAAAAGTAATTTAAGTGTTTAGCCGAATTCAGTGACAGTCGAACTGTTCCAGAGCTGAATTTACTCCCAGCCGTCGACTACAAGAACTTCATAGGCTACTAAGACATCTTAGCCGAGTTGTAAGTTAGAGGTACGACTGGGACCTAATCAGATGCAGACGCCTCAACACCCTTAGAATATTTGGTGATATTAATGTACCATTCCCGAAGAGATCTTAAATTATGGCACTTAAACGAAATCATCAGGGAGATTAAATATTTGAGTCATCTCCAATGGTGCCCTTTTTAACACTGTTACCTAGAAGGGAACCAAATGACGGATACTCCACCCAAATGGAGCCACACAGTTCATGACATGAATATCTACCAATCCAGCGACCTTCCAAGCTAAGGAAAGCTATCAGACCTTATCGTATGGACATGCTACAGGTACCCGCATTAAGGCGTAAGGTCACTAAAACTTTATGTCTTAGTTTTATGTCAACTCTCCTTTTGTCTGTAATTATTTTTTTCATGCTCTATAACGCGGTGGTGGTCTAAGCCAAACTCCCTACCATACTGGTAGGCACAATATTACCTTATAGTCGCTTAATGTTTGATTTATGCTGCTATGTGTATTTTGTTTGTCTTATTTACTTGCATTAGTTATTGCTTCTTTCTTTTCAGAATTTGCTATCATAACTTATTCACTTTGTTTGTCGTACTTTTCTTGAACTTGTGCCTTGTCTTGAGCCTATGGTCTCTCAGAAATAGCCTACCTACCAAGGTAGAGGTAAGGCATGTACACTCTACCCTCCCTAGACCACACATTGTGAGATTTCACTGGATATATATATATATATATATATATATATATATATATATATATATATATATATATATATATATATATATATATATATATATATATATATATTGTGTGTATATATGACAGGTATTCTAATAAAATGAGTGAATCGCTGTGTAGATACGTGTGTCAAAAAGTTCATTAACCATTTACTTATTTCTATAAGACATATCTATAATTAGACATTGATAAATACCCATGATATACGCGGTATATACGCTGTGTATATCACGGGCAGATTGTTGCATAATGGGATGTTAAATTCTGTGATATACACGGTATATGCATATCGTGTATATCACGGTTTAGTAGTCTAATTTGGGTTATTATTTGTTGTAATTAAATTAGAGTTGTACACTTACCATAATTGTATAATTATTGTACAAGTAGAATAAGATTTTAGGAGTAGAATAGGAATATGATTTTTCTATTATGGAAATTGTAAATTGTATATATACTCTTTCATTAATGAAAATAATCAATGGATTATTTCTTTCATAGTATCAGAAGTCTAGGACTAAATTACTTCCGCTAATCTCCTAAATTTCCTCTTGGTTTTCCGACCACTTTTCTCGGCTGTGGCTGCCTTGAAATTCGTGCCCCTTCTCGAATTTCGTGCAAATTTACCTCATTTCTTCCCAATCCCTTTGGTCTTTCGTTATGTCAACGTCAAAGAACATGTTTCATCCTGTCCGTACTGTTTATAACATCAAGAACAACATCCATATTGTTCTTGAGATGGAAAACGTCCAATATGCGACGTGGGAAGAGTTGTTTAAAATTCATGCAATCTCTCATCAAGTCCTCCATCACATAATTTCTCCCGCTATCCCTCCTCATGCGGATGATCATCAGTTATGGATCATTCTTGATGCTACCGTCCTTTAGTGGATTTATTCTACTATTTCTACCGACATTTTACAGACGATCATTGAACCAGACACTACGGCTATGTCTACCTGAAATAGATTGCGTGATATATTCCAAGATAACCAACATTCTCGTACTGTCACCCTTGAGCAGGAATTTTCCCAAGTCAGCATGAAAGATTTCCCGAATGTTTCTGCTTATTGTAAACGACTCAAGGAATTAGCGGACCAACTCCGTAACGTCGGAGCTCCTGTTACCAATAATCGTCTTGTTCTACAAATGGTTGCAAGCCTATCTTAGGTTTATAATGGCGTTGAGACTCTCCTCCGTAAAAATAATCCACTTTCACCATTTTATCAAGCCCGTTCAATGCTCACGCTAGAAGAAGTCGGCTTGGCCAAAAAGGCGACTACCGGCGCTAGTCCCGTGGTGATGATGACATCATCCACTAATTCTCAGGGTTTTGTTGATACTTTGGGCCAAAACCATACTCACGGTGGAGGCAAGAAAAATCAAAAAAATAATGGTAAAAACCGTGGTGGCAATAACAGGGGTGGCAACCAGACCGATGACAATGGGCCTCAGGGCAGTGGGTCTCAAGCCTACTGGACACAGCCTTGGGGTCCATGGCCGTGGAACTGGGTCAGTAGCCCTAGGCCCAACAACCCTTACTATCAGCCCACTGCCTACCCGGGGAACTAAGCCCAATTTTCATCCGCCAGCAGGCCCAGTTTTTTGGTCCAACAGGTGTACCCGAGAAACAGTTTTGGGCCGGGGCAGCAAGCGAGTGTGCTTGGGCCTCGGCCTCCACAGGCCCTTTATGTTGCGGGTCCCACTCCGACCGACATTGAAGCTGTAATGCACATACTTGGTTTGAATCGCCCCGACGCAAATTGGTACATGGACACCGGCGCCACTTCTCATATGACATCCGACCCAGGTACTCTCTCGTCTTATTCCAATTTGAGAAAAAATCGTGGCATAATTATTGGTAATGACAACTCTATTCCAATTCGTGGTTACGGTCATACAACTTTGTCTCCTCCCCATACATCTCTTGTCTTAAAAAATGCCCTTCATGCCACTAACTTAATTAAGAATTTGGTGTCTGTCCGTAAATTCATCACTGATAATTGGATTTATGTTAATTTTGATCCTTTTGGGGTTTATGTGAAGGATTTCAAGACGGGGATACCTCTCATGAGATGTAATAGTAGGGAAGATCTTTATCTAATCACGCCCGCCTCCAGTCTCTCAGAGTCAAGCCTTTCCATCTACTTTTTCTGTTATAACTCCTTCCTTGTGGCATGCATGGTCACCCTGGGTCGTCCATTATTTCTTCGTTACATAAAAACAATTTTATTTCTTATAAGGATACGCATAGTACTCCAATTTGTCATTCCCTTCCTTTAGGAAAACATGTTCGATTACCATTTGTAGCCTCTACTTCTCGTACTTTAATACCATTTGATATTATTTATAGCGATTTATGGACATCTCCCGTTTTAAGTTCTATGGGCCATCATTATTCTAATTTTTTATGGACTTTTCCGTTAGCGAAAAAATCTCAAGTTTTTTCCATATTCTTAAAATTTCGAACGTTCATCCGTACCCAATTCGAACGGGAAATAAAAAGTATTCAATGTGATAATGGAAAAGAATATGATAATGGGTTATTTCGGGAATTTTGTGAAAATAATGGCATAGTTTTTCGTTTCTCTTGTCCTCATACATCCTCACAAAATGGGAAAGCCGAATGAAAAATTCATACCATTAATAATATTGTCCGAACTTTATTGGTCCATGCTTCCATACCCCCTTCCTTTTGGCATCATGCTATACAATTGACTACTTATCTTCTTAACATACTTCCTACCAAAGGTTTGGCATATTCATCCCCTCTTCAAATACTATATAATAAGACTCCTTCGTATACACATCTTAGGGTCTTTGGGTGCTTATTCTATCCGATATTTTCGTCAACCACAATTAACAAACTTCAGGCCCGTTCTACGTCTTGTCTGTTTTTGGGTTATCCGTCTAATCATCGTGGTTACAAATGTTTTGATTTATCATCTAATAAAATCATCATTAGTCACCATGTTATTTTTTATGAAACCCAATTTCCGTTTGCTAAAGTGAATAGTCCCGTGCCTAGTTCATATAATTTTTTGAATGACGACATCTCCCCGTATATTATCCACCATTTTTGGACTTGTCCCACACCTAAAAATAGCCAACGGGCCCACTGCCCACTGGACCTATTGTACCGTCGCCTTTGCCCAGTCATCCCGTCACGGGTCCAACAACTGGGTCGAATATCCATCCCAGTGCTGCCCCTACTTCTGCTCTCGGTCCAGCCCCAGTTTCTGCTTCTAATTTTGGGCCAGCAGGCCCAGGCCAGTCCGTTACCCATATGATTTTTTCCCAAAATCCACCCAATTCTCCCTCGAGTCACAGACCGATCACTCATAATCAACAGGGTATTTTTAAACTAAAAATACATTTTAATCTAAATTCTAATATTCTTAAATCCCCCTACCCCGTAACACCCAGTGTCCGCATTAAATGACCCAAATTGAAAATTGGCTATGAACGATGAATATGATGCTCTTATTGCAAATAAGACGTGGGAGTTGGTACCCCGTACTTCTGGTGTTAATATTATTCGGTCTATGTGGATTTTTACTCATAAGGATAATTATGATAGTTCTTTTGTGAGGCATAAGGCTTGTTTTGTAGGTGATGGTAAGACTCAGCAGGTTGGCGTGGATTGTGGTGAGATGTTTAGTCCGGTGGTCAAACCGGCTACTATTTGCATTATTCTCAGTCTAGCTCTTTCGAAAGCTTGGCCCATTCATCAGTTAGATGTGTATAATGTTTTCTTACATGGTGATCTTAAGGAGACATTTTACATGCATCAACCCTTGGGTTTTAGAGACCCCAAATATACTCATCATGTCTGTTTATTGAAGGAGTACTTGTATGGGCTTAAGCATGCCCCACGAGCTTGGTATAAGGGATTTACAGACTATGTTTCATCTATTAGGTTTTCACACAGCATGTCTGATAATTCATTGTTCATATATCATCGTGGTACTTCCCTGGCTTATATATTATTATATGTGGATGATATTATCTTGATTGTCTTTTCTGATGCGTTGAGAAAGTCTATCATGACAATGTTCGGTTATGAGTTTGCTATGAAAGACTTGGGGTCCTTGAGTTACATTTTGGGGATTGCTGTCACTCGTCATGTAGGTGGGTTATTTTTATCCCAACGAAAGTATACAACTGAGATTATTGAGTGAGCTGGTATGTCCTCATGCAAGTCTGCTTCCACTCCTATTGATACTAAACCCAAGCTGGGTGTTGCGGCTGGCTCACCTTATGAGGATCTCACTCACTATCGCAGTCTTGCTGGAGCTCTACAGTATCTCACTTTCATGAGACTGGATATTACGTATATCGTACATCATGTGTGTTTGTGTATGCATGATCCTAGGATGGAGAACATGAATGCGCTCAAATGCATTATTAGATACATCTAGGGACACTTGACTATGGCTTGCATATATATCCATCTTCGGCCTCTACACCTGTCTCGTATACCGATGCTGATTGAGGTGGTTGTCCAGACACCAAACATTGCATGTTTCTTTGTGATAACTTGGTCTCGTGATCTGCCAAACGACAAGCTACCTTATCACACTCCAGTGCTGAGGCCGAGTATCGAGGGGTAGCCAATGTGGTTTCTGAATCATGTTGGTTACGTAATCTTCTCTTGGAGCTTCACTTTCCCATTAAAAAAGCTACCTTGGTATATTGTGATAATATTAGTGACGTTTATCTTTCTGGGAATCCGGTTCAATACCAGCGCACTAAACATATTGAGATGAATATCTATTTTGTTCGCGAAAAGGTAGGTATCAAATTGAAGACATCTTCACTAAGAGTCTTCCCTCGATCCTATTTGAAGATTTTAGGGACAGTCTCGGCGTACGAAGACCGCCCACTATGACTGCGGAGGTGTGATAAATACCCGTGATATACACGGTATATACGTTGTGTATATCATGGGCAGATTGTTGCATAATGGGTTGTTAAATCCAGTGATATACGCGGTATATGCATGTCGTGTATATCACAGTTTAGTAGCCTGTTTTAGGTTATGATTTGTTGTAATTAAATTAGAGTTGTACACTTACCATAATTGTATAATTATTGTACAAGTAGAATAAGGTTTTAGGAGTAGAATATGAATAGGATTTTCCTACTATGGAAATTGTAAATTGTATATATACTCTTTCATTAATGAAAATAATCAAGAAATTATTTCTTTCAGTCTATTATAGAGTTCAAGTTTTGTGTACTATACGATGTGCCAGCATATAGATTTTTTATATCATCGGATTAAATTGACTTACAACATGTAAATCTTCATAGAAATTCTGATTTGACGACCTATAAAATGGAGCAACAACTTGCTATTGTTGGTTAATTAAACTGACGGTGTGAAAATTGTCTACATTATCGGTGCATAGAACTTAAACTTCTTCGTAATTAGCAGGTCAAGTGTGTTCATCTTTTTAGGTTCTTGCATCATAAAATCCCTGAAGATGTTAATCCACGGAATCTTTGCACAGCGGAGCAAGTTAAAGGGCAGTCGGTGCACTAAGTTCCCGCTATGTGCGGGGTCCGGAAAGGGCCAGACCATAAGGGTGGTTTATTGGACGCAGTGTTACTCTGCATTTCGGCAAGAGGCTGTTTTCAGAGCTTGAATCCGTGATCTCCTGATCACATGGCAACAACTTTACCAATTGCTCCAAGGCTCTCCTTCACAAAACGGAGCAAGTTGAGCTAAAATCACTCATTAGAGTCATTCCATTGCATCAACAACTATCATGATAGCATTGCAAATTTTATAACATTGCAAATTCAAAACAGATTTAAGATTTAAATGAGTATGCAACTATAAATTCGAACCCCTATTGGTTTAATCATGATCGCTTCGTTCGCTCTGTTGGACATAGTTGTATGATTCAATAAACCAAATCATAACGATTTGAGAATGAATATAAATTAACTAAGATTAAGTTAAAATAATATATGTAAATACATATGTCATATAATTATTGGATTAGTGTACAAATTAGGTTCAACTAATTTTATTCTGAGAAAAATTGAGGTGATTGTAATTGGCATGAAGTTAAGGACATATTTAGTTACTTGAACTAGACAAATTACAATTGAGCTCCCACACGAATTAATGTCAACATTATAAAGCGATAGTATTCTGTTACGGCAATTCATCAGCATCCCCCTCCACTATACTCTTACTCTATTTCTCATCAGCACAAAAGGTCCATATGCTCAACTACAAACTATATAATAAAACAACTTAAGAGTTGTCATGATGGTAAGAAGCCAGTAATAGTTCTCATAATGACCCCTGTTAATATTTCTTGAAACCCAACTTTCTTTGCCTTGTCCTTTTGTAAGATATTATCCACATTGCCCAGTGTCACACTTGCCAACAGATACCCCATAGCCATTCTTAGTCCAAACATATAGCGGTTGCAATGCTTGACATACTTATAGGGAGCTCAAAATGATAGAACTCATTTTGAGCAACTCGGCTAAACACATCTGGTATCCAATTTTAAGCATGTTGTGGAACAAGCCACATTGCTGACATTGCCACCTAGTCTTCTGGATTGTCCAAAACCCTTGTTCGATTGCTTAATTTCGTTCGTCGAACATGCTCTACGAACCTGTAACTTGGCCATGCAAGAGAAGAATACCCCAGTCCCCATTCTTGATTTAGCTCCGATGCAAAATGGTTTCCCTTTGATTCTTGGTGCCAGTGGAAGAATCACGCGATCGTATAGAGCAAGCCAAATTGTTTAAGAAATGATAAGAAACTGAAAGAAATAATCCCCTTGATTATTTTCATTAATGAATGAGTATATATACAATTTACAATTTCCATAATATGGAAAATCCTATTCCTATTCTACTTCCAAAACCCTATTCTATTTGTACAAGAATACTACAATTATGGTAAGTGTACAATGCCTAAGTAAATACAACTAACCTATTACAAAAGACAAAGGTATACACAACTGGTACACCGTGTATATCAGGTTCCTACTTGGCTTGGGATTCTGTGATATACACGGTATACACATGGGTATATATACCGTATATATCATAGATATACCGTGTAAATTTATCAGAAACATATAAATAGAGCTTGCTGGAATTCCATTGCTCTTAGTTATATGTCTATTCATGGAATGAGCTTGAAGTAAAGGAAATGAACTTTGGCTGAAGTTTATTGCTATCATGATCGTTGTTGACCGCAATGGAATGACTCTAATGAGTGATTTTAGCTCCTCAACTTGCTCCACTCCGTGAAGGGGAGCCTTGGAGCAATTGGTAAAGTTGTTGTCATGTGATCAGGAGATCACAAATTCAAGTTCTGAAAATAGCCTCTTACCGAAATGCAGAGTAACACTGCGTATAGGGATGGCAACGGATCAGATTTGGACCGGATCCTGCTAGATCCAGATCCAGATCCGTCGGGTCCATAAAAATAAGAACCAAATCCGGATCCACCGGGTCCACGGATCAGATCTAGATCCACATGTAAAAAAAATTGCCTTGCTAAGAATGTAACCTTGCTAAGATTTTTTTTTTGAACTGACAAATGATTTTTACTTAGCTAACAATTTACTGTGTTTCAATTTTTCATATGAGATATTTTGTTCGTTGTCTCATTTTGATTGTGAGCTATTAATTGAATGACAATAGTTGTGGAAAATGCTGACTAGTATTTCCACAATGCAGAACTTACATGTGCTTGGAATCTTCACAAATGAAGTGAATATAATTTTAACTACTTGTCTATGGAGATGTTAGTCATTCACTAATATAACATTGATTTTATTATCGAAGTTACCTCTTTATTTTTTGGTTTTTGAGTTAACGCGGGGATAAATTAAACTTGTTTTGAGAATTAAACTTGCAAGGATGTGCTTAGCAATTTTAAGAAAATACTTATAAAATTACATTCTAGGTTATGAATATATTTAATAAAAAATGGATCCACGGGTCGGATCTGGACCAGATACGGATCTCAAATACAAGATTCAGATCCAGATCCGATCCGTCAGAAATGGATCCGGGTCCGATCCGGATCCGTTGGGTCCAAATTTTGAAGATCCATATCCTATAAAATGGATCTGGATCCACCGGATCCAGGATCCACTGCCATCTCTAACTGCGTACAATAAACCCTTATGGTCCGGCCCTTTCCGGACCCGCACATAGCGGAAACTTAATGCACCGACTTCCCTTTAACTTGCTCCGCTATGCAAAGATTCCGTGGATTAACATCTTCAGGGATTTTATGATGCAAGAACCTAAAAAGATGAACACACTTGACCTGCTAATTACGAAGAGGTTTAAGTTCTATGCACCGATAATGTAGACAATTTTCACACCGTCAGTTTAATTAACCAACAATAGCAAGTTATTACTCCATTTTATAGGTCGTCAAATCAAACTTTCTGTGAAGATTTACATATTGTAAGTCAATTTAATCTGATGATATAAAAAATCTATATGCTGGCATATCGTATAGTACACAAAACGTGAACTCTATAATAGACAAAAGGGACAAAGGAAAGAATGTCACGCCTCAATTTGTCAGTTGGCACTAAAAATTTTGAATCTTTGTTCTGATGGTAACCACTAACTAGAGTAGTTGCTAGCAGAGTATGCAAGTTTTCAATTCTTAAAAGCAACGACAGTTACTTGTACAGAGCTGCCAGATAAATTTTTTCTAATCTTTACATTGATACATAACATAGAGAAGCAAGCAAGAAAAACATAACAGGGAGGAACACAAGGATAGCGCCAACTCCAAATACCACTTTCCACCCTATGTGATCTTGAAGAAACACATTTCCAGCCATAGCAATCAGAACAGAGATCATAACTGAAGCATAGTACCAGCTAAATAAGTGGTTTCAAATATCCTTTTAAACTCTTTTAAGATACTATTTTTCTTCAAATATCACATTTTCTATATCCAAAAGCCTACCGAGTATCACGAAAGTCATTAAACTAATTTTATAACTAAAATATCACTAAAATTTGCCCGAATGTCGCAGGAAATCATAAGGAGAAAGCAAAAGAGACACTTTATACTATACTTAGACAAAATTGAATGATCTTCTAGTTAGTAGTAAATATTTCTAGTTAAAGTTTAATAGTGATGTTTTTTGTTATAAAAAATTATTTAATGACTTTCTATTTTGGGAGGATTGAACCCGACGTGAATCGAACACGCAACCTTCTGATCTGGAGTCAGACGCGCTACCATTGCGCCATGGATCCCCATTGCTTTGATGTGTAATTGAGACTAATATATTTGGATATATTTTCTACCATCATTTCAAAATGAGATTTTATCGATATAAAACAACTCATATTGATTATAAAATTGATGAGACGGACAAACGTTCAAGGAAGAAGATAATATTAAACCCCTCACCACCACCGCCACCCCACACACTATGAATTAGGAGAAAACTCCATTTTTATGTTCATTATATTATCTAAACCATATATGATTTTTGAAGTAACTCGAACGTCCATTTTAGGTGGCCGTGATTGCCATATTTTAAATAATCGAATTAATCCATGTCATAAATTTATAAATCAAGAGGTATATATTTAATTGTGATTTTCATGTTTTATCTAGAAAATAGTTTAAGCAATTACTTGAATGTCAATCAGACGTAAATGTTTTAATAGAAGTACCAAGTATATTGCTAACGTAAAAACTAAGCTAGCTTGGTAACCATTTGTAACTAATCCGTCCAATTTTACGGATACAAGGAAGAAAGATCTTCAATTTGCAACTTCCTATGTTGGGCAGCAAGCTTAGAGCCCGTTTGGATGAGCTTAAAGCTTTTGACTTATAAACTGAAAGTCATAAATTAAGAATTTTAGTTTGTTTTTGATTTATTTTTATTATTTTAGCTTAAAAATAAGTGCTTCAAACATTTATTTTATTTGTCCAAACACTACAAAAGTACTTTAAAGCTATTTTGGCTTAACAACACCTAAAATAAGTCAATCTAAACAAGCTCTTAATTACAGTAATAATTCAACCGATAAATTAGCTAGCAGTATCTTCATCATCACTTTCTTTAGCTATTTTCAAAGGAAAATTGTTCAAATATCCACATGGGTTGGATAACTTGCATTATTCAAGTATGTAGTAGAAGTGATGAGACTGAAATCTTGCTTTCTAAGAGAGAGCTTACTTTATAGGTGACAAGAAGGTTCCAAAGTTAAAATCTCATTTTTAATTTGCCCTAATTAATTCTTAGTACATAATTATTTATTCTAAAATTCTGGATCAACCAGTTAAATAATTACTCTATGCATTTTAAAATATTTTTCTGATTTTGACTTGACATCGAGTTTAAGAAAATAAAGAAGACTTTTGAATCTTGTGGTCGTTAACTAAAGATACGTAAAATGTATCAAAATATCATTTAATCTTATGGTCTTAAATATGCCATGTGGAAAGTTGAAATAAAAGAGCTGTCAAAAAAAGAAAGAAATATCTTTTTTAAACAGATTAAAAAGAAAAATAAGACAAATATTTTAAAAAGGAGGGAGTAATAAAGAGATCATGACAAGCAATGCATCCTAATCATGCATGTTTATATAATGTGAAAGTAATTGAAATAAGAATACAGAAGTAACAAGACGATTAAACAAATTAAAATAATTGACAAAATAAGAGATAAAAAAGAGAATATTCTAATTATATTCTCCTATCGGTGGACGACGAACAATGGTCAGGCACAACGAGGATTGGAACAATTTCAGTAGCAAGTGCAGTAACGTGTGTGTGTATTTAGGTGAATTTCTAGAGTTACAATAATGGAAAGGGGGAAATTTATGTTGAAAATCTTACGGAAAATACTTGATCACGAACATTTGTATGAAATTCTTCAAAGCTTGAGGCATGTCAAAGACGTTGTTCTTAAGAATATTTCACCTGGTAAAGATGTATTTCTAGGATTCAACAAATTCTTCTAGTACAAAACTAGGAGTCAGAATATAATAAATATTTCACAAAAATAGAAAATGGAACATAATATAATTTAGGATGGAGAAATTTCTCTTGATTTTTTCATATCTCAAATAAAATAACTTGAGGGTTCATATAGATGAAGTAATCATCCATTTCCAGTCCAGCGGTCAATATGGAAATTAATAAAAATGAATTGTATAAGGATTAATGAGAAATAAAGAAATCTCAAAGCCTCAACGGATCAATTGTCATGGCTGATGAGACAACGTTATAATTTGATAAAGATTCATAATTAAATGACTAATAAAGAAGAGGTAAAGAGTCTGTTACAATTGCATGTAATGTTAGAGTTTGAATAAAATAATTGGCATAATAAAGGCTCATTAACAAGGTAAGTATTAAGCAATGAACCTAGATATTAATAAACATATTTCTTTTTGAGATATCATAATTATTTACTCAACAATCCCCACATATGTCAAAAGAATATTAAGGAATAGAATGAAATAAGAAATTTTGCTAGGTTATCACATGAGTTCAATGTATCGAATCTTGTGTCACGTAGATTATGAATCAGACCTAGATAAAATAAGATTAAACTTACATGAACCAAGAATTCTTTTGTAAGTCCATATTTTTATTCTATTACATTATACTAACACAATCTTTGTCGTTGTTGCGGTTTTACGCTAAGAGGCCATGTGCGTGTCCTTGTATTCACGAGTGCTCTAGAAATCTGTCATAATTTCATAGAAGTGGCACCACTCCACACTCATATAGGTCCACTCATCAAGTGTATTCTGCAGAGCAATACACTACCTATAAAGAATATGGTAATGAATAAAGAGTTTATAACTCAGCCTCACTTTGTTTTGCAATATTTGCACTATATTCACACATCATAGGAGAGAGATAATTTAATAGTGCATACTTGATCAACTAATGACTTGTTATTACCCATATGAATCTAATTCATGAAATCTCCAATCACGTAGGTTGTGTTACCATCATTGTTGATCTTCTCAAATTGACAAAATAAAAGTCTCATTCTCGTCGATGATTATATTAGTCTGTGAATTGATCAAGTTCACCTTTGACTTCACATAATTTATAGATATAATTCCACCTATTAACAGTTGTTTTACCACATTATGTTACAAATACATATTTTAATTTATTGCCATTGAAAATTTTATTTTTCCACTACAGCTAACGCTGTTTGACAATCACAATGTATAGACACGTTGATTTTATCTCAACCTCAATAGTCACTAAGAAGTATCTTAGCCTTATCATCAGCCAACTCCAAAATAAATTTTATTTAGCTGATTTTCATTATATGACACCCTTATCAATGATAAACACATAACCACATGTAGATTTTGAAATTCACTTCGTATCATTATACCTCTCTAATACAATAAAAAATCACTATATTTAGTATCATAATTGTGTTACTTCTCAAATATATTTTTAAGAAATATAAATCAACTTCATCATCAATGACTTCTTTCCAAAATAATACATCCAGAGAATAAGTAACATTAAAATTTAGGATTATTTTCAACAAGATAAGCATAAAATTCGTCACCATTTTTTCTCTCCATAAATTTGAGTAGCAAGATACCCACACTTTTAAATATTTTAGTCTAAAGAATAATCTTTTCACAATTCATAAGGGATTTTGTAAAGACATCGTATTTTTATGCGACATACAAATTTATACACAAAATATATAAAAACTTTATCATTATTTCTCAAAAAATATTTTTAACAACAAGACCATATAAATATCATAACCTTTTAAAAACTAATTCTCTCAACATACCCTAGTATGATACCATGATTCCCATAATTTCAAAAACTTTAAGCACACTATGCCATGATCAATAAATATTTTAAGAAAGTAACTTTTTTTTATTTTTTATCAAGAGTTAGATAAGATCATATATAAATATAACTACTAAAATTTTAGTCATCTATTTAAAAATAGTAAACACAGTTTGATAAATCATGATTATAATATTCATTACCCATAAAAATATTATTTTTTGTTAACACCTTACCAAACTCAAATAAAATCTTCACTCAACTTTTCCTAATAATTCCATAGTAATTTAGTTGGTTTAGATATTAAAAATATATACCACCTCAGTTAATTCCAATATTTTTCAAATGTGAGTTTAAGAAAAAAAAATTCATTCCAAGAAATTGAGTAGTTTTAGAATCACCAACATTAATAAATTACTCTTCTACTCCATCTTGGGTGTAGAAAATAAAATTATTTTGTTAGCACAAAGAAGTTTAGTAGCACTAAAATTGTCTAATGCCTAATGTCTCATATTATCTACAAGATCCGATTGAGAAATGACCACAATAATTATCATTTCTTTGAATCTTCTTCTACATTAAGGTGTATAATGGCTTAGCCCCAACACAAAACAATTATAATTTTTATTAAAATATTTTTTATTGACGACAATATACATAACGGTATGGAGTTGAAATATTGCTTCTGCCATTGTGCATCACAACCTCTAAACTCCATGAAAGGTGTAAACTATCAGTCAAAAGTTCAAATTTTCCACCAAAAACACAATATACCAAAGTCTTCAAATATAACTTGTTACCACAAGAGTCTCAGATTTGTAAGGTCAAAAAATATAATAAACACTTCGTTACTTTTTAACTTCCTCAACCATAAAGATAATTACTATTTCTGATATGTCATTGTTCGATAAAAGTGATTAATGAAAAATTACTTCAATACATGTACCCCAAATTCACATCATGTGGTATAAGCAAAAACCAATTCATGCCAAATTTTGAGAATCAGCAAAGATAAAAATCACATTAACATACATGTGTTGAATTCTCACCTTTCAATACATAGAATTGAAAGGAAAATCAATGTAGAGTATCAGTAGCAGTAGTATTCAGGAAGTAGAAGAAGAGGAAAGAGTAGAAGGAATGTAGTGTAGTATCTTGTGATTTCTTCATTAGAATATATCTTTGCATTACATCTTAGGTCTATATATATACATGAATTTACAAGATAGAGGAGCCTCTTTAGAGTTAGTTAGTTGCTAACTTCCTTAACTAACTTTCCAACTATTTAACTAACTTCTTGACTACTTAACTAACTTGTTGACTAGTCTAACTAACTTCCTAACTAGCTTTTGTCTTTGTTTGTCTTCTCAACGGCCTCCCTCAAGCTGGATACCGAAAATACATTCAATAATCCAAGCTTGGAACACAAATACTGATATTGAATTATATTCAACCCTTTGGTAAACAAATCTGCAGGTTGGTTAGTAGTGTTTATGTATTCAGTTTTTATTATACCTTTTTGAATTTTTTGCCTTTATGAAGTGTAGATCAATCTATATATATTTGGTCCTTTCATAGAATACTGGATTTGCAGCAATTTGCATTGCAGATTTGCTGTCAGTGTATACTGTCACTGGTGAGTCAATTTTGATCCCAATTTCTTCTAGTATGCCAAGTATCCAAGTCAATTCTACCATTGTTCCTGCTAGGCTTCTGTATTCTGATTCAGCTGAGCTTCTGGATATTGTAGATTGTTTCTTAGATTTTCATGATATAAGAGAGTCACCAAATTTAATAATGTATCTAGTGATTGATTTCCTTATATGAGGGCAGGCAACCCAGTCAGTATCACAGTATGCTGTTATTGTTTCTTGTGTTTTACTGGATAACATAATACCTTGTCCAAACTGATTTTTGATGTATCTAGCTATTCTTAGTGCAGCATCAATGTGTGATTTCTTTGGTTGTTGTAGGAACTAACTTAGTGTCTGAATATTGTAGGCTATATCTGGTCTTGTAACTGTTAAATAGAGTAGTTTTCCTATTAGTCTTTGGTAAGAACTGATATCTCTCAGTACTCTCTTTCCGTGTGTTGCTGGTGTTTAATGTGATCATCATATTCTTTGGTAGTTAATTTCAGGCTACAGTCAATATGGGTATTTATAGGTTTATCATCAGACAGGCCAAGCTCAGAAATGAGTTCTAGAGCATACTTTCTTTGGTGCATTAGAATTCCTTTTTCTGATCTTGCAAATTCTATGCCCAGAAAATACGTTAATTCTCCAAGATCTTTCATTTTGAATGCATGTTGTAGGGCATGTTTTGTCTCATGTATTTGCTCCATGTGATCTCCAGTAATCAACATATCATCCAGATAAACTAATACCAAAGTTGTTCATTTTCTGTCTTTCTTATAAACAAGAAGTGATCATATTGTGATTGTTTAAACTCCATCTGAACTAGTGTTTTTGTAAGTTTAAAATTCCATTGTCTTGGTGCTTGTTTAAGTCCATACAAGGATTTAATCAGTCTGCATACTTGCCTGTCCCCCTGACTGATGAATCCTTGTGGTAGTTCCATATAGATTTCATCATGTAGATCTCGTTGTAGAAAGGCATTATAGACATCCATTTGGTGTATATGCCAGTGTCTGGATGCTTCCAGTGATAGAATGACCCTTACAGTAACCATTTTGACTACTGGAGAAAATATTTCTATGTAGTCAATGCCCTCTCTTTGACTATATCATTTTGCCACCAATCTAGCTTTGAGTCTTTCAATCTCTCCTGTTTCTCTATATTTGATCTTGTTGATCCATTTACATCCTATTGGATATTTGCCCTCTGGTAAAGACATCACATCACATGTATGATTGTCTTGTAGTGCCTTTATTTCTGCTTTCATTGCTTCCACCCATCTTGGATTCTTAGATGCCTCTGTATAGTTCCTTGGTTCTGTTTATTTCTGAGAGTGATGTGAGATAGGCCATGTATTTAGGTGATATTGTTTCATAGGATATGTAATTGGCTATAGAATATGGAGTATTGTTGGATTTATTGATGATAAAGTCCTTCAGCCAAATTGAAGGTTGTTTTGATCTAGTAGACTTTCTGGTAAACATTGTAGTGGTAGGTTGATTTGTAATTGGTGCATGATGTTGGACTTGTGGTATATCATTCTGGTTTGTATCTGGTGTTACTGTTTCAGTTGATAAACTAATGTCTTGAGTATTATCTTGAGTGTGTGATCTTTGATCTGATCTTTCTTGTACAACAACCTGTTGATTATTTGCAGGTATAGATATATATATATATATATATATATATATATATATATGTGTGTGTATTGGTGTATTCATTGTGACACTTACCAGTTTGATCATTATAGAGAAAGATTTATCTTTGTGGTGTTTCTGATATGAATGGGAACTCAGTTTCCCTGAAAGAGACATCTCTATTGACAAAGAATAATTTGTTTTGCATGTCATATAGTACATAACCTTTTTGTGTTTCAGAATATCCTATCATTACACAAGTTTGTACTTTAGAATGCAATTTGTACTGACGGCAACAAGGTTACATAACCTTTGGTACCATGTTGAATTCTTCACCATTCAATACATAGAATTGAAAGGAAAATCAAATAGAGTAGCAGTAGCAATAGCAGTAGTATTCAGGAAGTAGAAGAAGAGGAAAAGGTAGATAGGAATGTAGTGTAATGTGTATCTTGTGATTTCTTCATTAGAATGTATCTTTGCATTACATCTTAGGTCTATATATGTACATGAATTTACAAGATAGAGGAGCCTCTTTAGAGTTAGTTAGTTGCTAACTTCCTTAACTAACTTCCCAACTATTTAACTAACTTCTTGACTACTTAACTAACTTGTTGACTAGTCTAACTAACTTCCTAACTAGCTTTTGTCTTTGTTTGTCTTCTCAACAATCTATAAAACTTTTATCTATAGACACTAACATATTTCAAGAACTTTGAGCACATACCTTTACTCTTGATATTATTTCATACAAAAACATAAGTGTAAGTAGAAATGTTGTACCATTCGTAATTGGTATTCCTCATAAGAACTGAGTGAGAATATCCTTAAGATTGTTGGAAATCTTAAGAAAAATACTTGATCACGAACATTTGTATGGAATTCTTCAAAGCTTGAGGCGTGTCAAAGATATTGTACTTAAGAATATTTCACCCGGTATAGGTGTATCTCCCAGGATTCAACAAACTCTTCTAGTATAAAACTAAAAGTCAGAATCTAACAAAGATTTCACAAATGTAGAAAACCCAACATAATAGAATTTAGGAAGGAGAAATTTCTCTTCATTTTTTCATATCTCAAATAAAAGAACTTGAGGGTTTATATAGATGAAGTAATCATCCATTTCCAGTCCAACGGTCAATATGGAAATTAATAGATATGAATTGTATAAGGATTAATGAGAAATAAAGAATCCCAAAGCTTCAACGGATCAATTGTCATGGTTGATGAGGCAATCTTATAATTTGATAAAGATTCATAATTAAATGACTAAAAAAGAAGAGGTAAAGAGTCTGTTACAATTGCATGTAAAGTTAGAGTTTGAATAAAATAACTGGCATAATAAAAGATCATCAACAAGATAAGTATTTAGCAATGAACCTAGATATTAATAAAAATATTTGTTTTTGAGATATCATAATTATTTATTCAACAATTTATAGAATAGGCGGGTGGTAATTGCTTCTATAATTCTAGGCCGATTCCGCCGGCTAAGATCATGGACATTAAATGGGATTAAAAGAAATTCTGAACATCTTGAAATTTGGCCGTTGTTTGAATGAACTCCTGCCTAGGCTCTCTGGATCTTTTCTGGATGGATTCGTTCGGGGACCCTAATGTCAGGTGCTAACAAGGTTGGTCCAGGAGCTAATTTTTGATCCGACGATGATCGAACAAGTCTTTGACGGACTTGATGGTTTTTGTAATCCTCTCTATGTTCGCAACGTATTTGTTCAAATATTCTTTTGCTTCCGGTATATTTTTACATTATACATGATATAAAGAGTTCAAATCTTTTGTACCGACGGCATAAGCATAATTTAACAATAAGTTGCTTAAATGGTACTAAATGCAGTTACTTTATTTGATAGTAGTATATATTAATAGGTTTGACCAAATGATAATTAGCAACTTGTTATAACTAGTTTAATCACACTGTTGATATAATTTTTTTATTAGTGTATAACTAATTACTCTCTCTGTTTTAAAATATTTGTCTGGTTTTGATTTGACACAAAGTTTAAGAAAGTAAATAAGACTTTTGAATTTTATGGCACTCTTAAATTAAAGATATGAGAAATACATCAAAATGTCATTTAATCTCGTGGTCTTAAATATGACACGTGAAAAGTTGGAATTAAAGAGTTGTTAAAGAAGGAAAGAGACAAACATTTTGAAACTGATAAAAAAAAAGTAAGATAAATATTTTAAAACGGAAGTACTACCTAAAATCTAATATAAAACTGTCCAAATTAAACGTGCCACTTGTTCAAGTCGGTGGGGCTAATTCCATAACCTGCATCTATCTATAAATACACGTCTAAGATATCCAAGATTTCACATTCATATGCATTCTATCCTTTTGTAAATACCAATTCCAATGTCTTCCTCTAGATACTACTTCTTTCACTTCTGTTTCCTTCTCATCATATCCACTAATTGTCTAGAAAAAACCAATTTCAAGCCTAAAACTTTATTCCTTGCAATGAAAAAAGACCCCTCTACTCTTCAATACATTACTCAAATTCACCAAAGAACACCTCTTGTCCCTCTTAAACTAGCCGTCCATGTTGGTGGTGAAAGCCTATGGGTAGATTTGTTGGAAATTTGCCTTTGGCGGGGAGGTGCGTCCATCCATATTTAATGAATTAAACACTAATATTCCGCATGTTGGAGGCTTTGTCTCTTCTCACATGCATAATCTACTAAGTGAGTTGATGCCCGTAGGGCCAAGAATCGTCAAATTTCGTTGAGAAATGAAAGAGATATTGGTCCACGAAGTAAGGTGTTTGAGGCATGGAAATATGGTGTGGGACAAATCTACCACATCGGTGGGAAAATGAAGAATTGCTATCTTTATAAGTCTCTAAAGTGGTTAAGGGTTTGGGACCCCAAGGGGTATTCCATGTGTTTAAAGGAGGGAGGACCTAGATGTGCTTGGGTTCAAGGCTAAGCTCACGGGTCACGGGTCGTGGGATGTGGGGACTTTATGATATTATCTTTTTGGACCCCAAATTGCTTAATATTTACAGTTTGGTCCCTAGAGTTTCTGGAAAGTTGAATTTGGAACGACGGAAGGCAGAAACTTTCTACCTACCGTTGGAGTTGATTTTTGGGTCATTAATCAGCCATTACTTGGCTGATTAACTCCTCCTTAATCAGCCCTCCTTCAATGTCCATAAACAACCTCACTAATAGCCTTAAACCTGCCACACTAATGGCCTTAAACCTGCCATTAACAGCCCTTACTAATGGCTATTAACAACCTTGTTTGTGGCAGTTGAGGAGTCCCTCCTCCATGCTATATATTGATGCCTCTTTGGCTCAATAACGTGACAGAAAAATAGCACATACAGTCACGAAATACAGTGATGAAAAACAGTGAGGAAAGACACACATATACACAAGATATACACAACAGAGACACACTATATACACAGAGACAAAACATAAGAGAAAGTCAGTCCAAAAATGTTGGACGAAAACAGAAACTCTTCCTTCCTTTTCCATTTCTTCAGCAAGTCGATTCGTATTTGTTTTCTTCGTCAGACTCAACCTATTTGTTTTGTAGTGTTGAGATTAAAGTGTTATTTTTATCTTGGGAGACTATTGCCCGTTAACGTAAAAGCATATATACGGGGCAATCTTGTCTTAAGGACAGAGTGCAATCACTCGACTCAGCACACAGTTGTAACCATCCAGACTTAGTTGTTTCTTGATTTCAGGTTATCAAGATTCAAGACTCAACAAGCTTGCGGCAGTTCTGAACATTGCCTATTTGTTTATCCTTTCGAACACTTGTAATATTTATTTACTTCATGTACTGCTTTACAATATCCAACAATTTAAGACAAGATCGTATTAGTGTTCGATAGATGTCGGTCAAAAGTTGTGTGACCAAATCTGGATATGGCTGTGGTTTTCTGCTTGAAGAGAGTGATGATGATGTTGTTGAAGGTCAACGTGTTCATAGTGTCACCGCTCCCGAGAGTGGTAGGAACAAGCGCTCACGAAAGGCTGAGGATGTCAACTGAGACAAGAGGAGAAGGCTGAAGATGTGGTTCTATCTTGCAGCAGAAGGCCTATATCTGTTCCAGGCAAAGGATCCGAATTATGGTAAGGAGGAAATGGACACTCAGTTCGATGAAGTGACTAAAGTGGGCCAGAATTCGAAATTGGGATAAGTTATTTTCTTCCTTGTCAAAAATAAAGATTAAATGATGTCTGATTAAAAATGGCTTAAAAGTAAGGAGGAATATTAAAATGTTTTACGAAATAATTTATATTCCTTACGCTTTAAAATCAGAAGTTTAATCTCTTCTTCTTTCCCGTTTAAAGATTGGATTTTGTAAACGACTTAAAAAGATCTGTTCTTTTAAGTGTAATTATTAAAAGTGTGTAAAGTATGTTCGCACATATGAGGGAGAAAGATCCACTAACTGTGCGAAAACCACTCTTAAGTAAGCGCCAAGAATTATCTGGGCACCAATCATAATGGAAGAAGACTAAAAGCTAAAGACGTTGAGCCTGTCACACTATTCGGCAAAAGATTCTTGATATGATGATATTAGACACTCAGCCATACAAAGCCTCCGGGCGACTGGAGTGGGCCAAAATTCCTTTGATATGATGATATTGGACACTTAGTCATACAAAGCCTCCGGGCGACTAGAGTGGGCCAAAATTCCTTTGATATGATGATATTGGACACACTCAGTCATACAAAGCCTACGGGCGACTGGAGTGGGGCCAAAATTTATTTCATAGGAAAAGCAATGGACACCTAGTAAGGTGGGCCAGAGTTTCCAGGTCTTAAATGATCTGAAGGCCAAAATAAAGGCAGAAAAGAAATTGGACACTCAGTCTGCCAAAGCAACTGGAGTGGGCCAGAGTATCCAGATCAAATATGATCTGATTATGCCTTAACCACGGGCAACAGGTTGTTCATGTGAAGCAACGCCACCTCTAAAGTAGAAGGGGTTGGAGAGGTTGTCCTCAATAGGACTTCAGGGAATGGGATCACTCTAAAATGAGGTGATACATGTCCCAAACTTGGTTTAAGGGACATTGTTGGTCAAGCTGGTTTAAGACTAGTCCAGCAGGTCTGTAATAACTAAGAATGGTACAGTATGTCTGTAGCCAAATGAATGATATATTTGTAATCCGTGCATCTATGCCATCATAGATTAAGACACGTTAAATAGAAAGTCATTCATAAGCTAACGATGTTGAGATTGTTGCCTTCTGTCGACATAAACCCTCAAAATGAATGTGAGGTAGGCGAAGAGACAAAATCATCTTTCCATTCCGTCAAAGGAATAGCGAAAGAAGCACCGCTCCTTTAGAACTTAGTCACACCTTTATGGGTGATTTAAATTTTAAACAAAATAGAGGGGGGAGACAAGTACTTTGTGACCTTCATTGATGATGGTACAACGTATGGAATCCTTTGTTTATTGAAAAGCAAAGATGAAGTTGTTGAAGCGAATAAGCGCTACAAAACAGAAGTTGAAAATCAACTAAGCCTACGGATTGAGGAATTCGTAATGATAGAGGGGGAGAATGTGAAGCATCATTCATGAAATGACTGTTCATTTCTCACGTCAGTCCAACGATGTTAGCCAAGCGCAAAACCATATGCCCAAAATATGTGGGGCACAACGATACTTACTGCTAATGCGATTCTGAACAAAAATACGCATAAGGATAAGGATAACCCTCCGTGTGAGACATGGAAAGGATCTCACATACAAATGTTGTGATGTGGGGTGGCTTGGTAGAGGTTGGAATACCGAAACAGGTCATGTTGGACCTAATACTGTAGATTGCATATCCACTGGATCTGCAAATAACAGTAGTGCTTATCGCCTCTTGGCGTCAAAGAATGTTGAATTCCTTGGAGATAACTTTCCTTGAAAAAGAAAAATGAGTAATTGCTCGAGGTTAAAAAGAACCTGCGAGGGCCTGACTGTCCTGAACTAGACATTCTGTATCTACAGGACTCGAAAGTTGCTGGCTATCCGGAACTTAATATTCTAGATCTGCAGAACTCAGGGATTCTAGATGTTGAACCGAGACGGAGAAAAGAGGGACAAAGACTTGTTCCAGGTCTTCTAGCTTGTACGGTTGAGAATGAACCATGGACAATTAACAAATAATTGTTATCTCCAGAAGCGATGCTTTAGAAAAAGCTACAAAGAGATAAATAGATTCCATCGTATAGAACCATACTTGTGTAATGGTTGATCTTCCTCTGGTAAAAGAACCTTTGGGTTGTGAAAGAGGATACTCAAAAATGAGTACCAAGTAGATGTATCTACTGATGAGTATAAAGCCTCGGCTATTTGTACATGTGCTCCCCTGTGAGCAACGTAACATACAGGGCCATTGCAGTCTTGCGTGGCATGGTTGTTGAAACAACCTTCCTAACCGAGAGTTGGAAGAAGAGGATCAGAGTTGGTTTGCTGGACTGTTGGGCTTCTTCCTGAACTTTCATTTTGGTCCCTGAAATGTTTACATTTTGGTCCTGAAAGTTTCAAATAAAATAGAAACAATGAATCTGACCACAAAAACATTGACTCTGAAGTTAGAAAGCCAACAATTGGAAAACCAACAGTCTGAGAGTGGAAATTATATTGAAACAAAAGATATGAGTATCACATATGACATCTTAGGAATTGGATTTCTAAGACATCTAACGGACTGGTCTAACTCTAAACTCAGTTGTGAGATAGTTGACAGTCTCGTTGAAGCCACCAATGGATATGAATCATAGAACTGATTGGAATCATGGTGCACCCATGGACAAGAAGCGATATGCACAGGTCAGTTGTACACACTACAACCGACCTGGTATCGGCCTACAAACAGATCAGTTGAACTAAGGTTCACTGATGATTTTAATAAATGATCAATAGAAGGTGTTAAGTCGGATATGACGATATCTAAATTATTCATTTATCTACGGATTATGGTATTCTAGATGTCCAGCGGTTATCGGAGAACAAAGTGATGCAAACTGGACATCAGATATGAAGAACACCAATTCCACAAGTAAATGTGTATGGTGGGTCTTGGAAAATCCTCTAAGCAAACTTGCATCGGCCGATTCATGATGGAATCGGAGTTTATCGCTTTATACAAAGCATGAAAGAAGTTGAGTAACTTCACGACTCATTAGAGGACATCCATTATTGGGAGAAACTCGTGCCTTCAGCAGTTATACACTGTGGCTAGCCGATCGGCTTCAGGAAGGACACGGATGACGGCGTCTGGACATATCTGCCAGGATCTGTCGGAGACATAAGACCGTATGGCAGTTGATCATCACGGGTGTCACTTCCTTGTTTACTAACTAAGGAACTACCCGGAGATCAAGTGTTCTTCCTGTCTAGGGGAATGGGCTTAAAACCCAAAAAATATGAACCATTGCGGTGGTAACCCAACCATACTGATTGGAGATTCCAAGAATTTGGTTCAATGGGAAAACTAAGTTGCAAAAGGTTCAGTTGAGCGCTTTGGTGGAAGCAAGAAGTACTTCAGATGATGATTTCTGTACGGAAACATGAATCCAAAGTTGTTCTTGCGATAGACATTAAAGTGCTACCTGCATGGTGGGTAAAGGTTAAGCTTCCAAACCTTTAAACGATCCTCAAATGGTTGAGGTTAAGGTTGGAGAAACTTTTAATGATTCTTAACACTCATGAAGTGGGGTATAGCAGGATACCTTGTAGGAGATCACCTATTTAAGTGCGAGGACAGGCCGCCTCAAATGAACGCATTTAAGAATCCAAGTGTGTCCACGGACACAACGGACAAAACCATAAGAATGGAAACGAATAAGGAGGGTTATTGTGTTGGTATCATTGTCTTGGCTTACACTAAACACTGACGGTTCAAGACATCACGTTCACCACGCAGTAAGTCCGGTGGTATTCAACTAGGGAAGGTTCAAAGTGGAAGCTACCTCTCCTGATGCAATATCTTTTCGTTGAAAGATTGCTGAAAGTAGGCACCTTGTGTGTCCGCCAAAATCTCTCTTTCATAGAGGGGATTGTTGGAAATTTGCCTTTGGCGGGGAGGTGCATCCACCCATATTTAATGAATTAAACACTAGTGTTGCACATGTTGGAGGCTTTGTCTCTTCTCACATGCATAATCTACTAAGTGAGTAGATGACTGTAGCGCCAAGAATCATCAAATTTCGTTGAGAAATGAAAGAGATATTGGTCCATGAAGTAAGGTGCTTGAGGCATGGAAATATGGTGTTGATACCAATTCTCGGGCGAATCTTTTCATCATCTAATAACCCTAAATAGGATAGGAATATAGATGGTAGGTTGATAAAGTTTTTTCAAAGTTTATCAAATAGTAAGCATGTAATAAGGAAGTGCGTAGTATTAACTCAAATTTCATTTTTAAATAAAAGTCTATAATCTTTAATCAGTGTAAGCATCATAAATGCAGATATAAACATTTATCAAGATCATAATTAAAAATATACTAGTCTAGAAATCATACCTCTTAATCAGAATTTCAGACCACCAGAGATTTCGACCATACCCTTGGCTTTGCTTCCCTTCTTCTTCCACGAAATTGCGGGATGATCAGCCTGGGTGCCTGGGAATTCTCAACAGAATATCCTCTAAAATTATTACTAAGGTGCAAGTTTGTAGACTGATATGGTTAAAATTATAATTTCTCAAAGTGTTCTTCTCTCTGATATTATGATATTCTCACTGATCTTGATTATAGACTAGAGAGAGGTTTAGCTAGTCATAGAGATTCTGTAATAAGGAATTGTATAGAAAGTTTTTGAATGCTTAATCGAGTTACAAGAGGCTCCTTATATAGATGACCTCGGCTGTTCACTATTCATTGCTTTTCTAAAAGTTGTAAAGTAAACACCTGATCCATTCTTCTTTGGAATATTTGTGGTGCATTTTTTAATCCAAATGGTAATACGTTCCATTCATAGTGTCCTTGGGGGCACTAAAGGCTGTTAAGGATTTTGATTCTTTAGTCAGTTTTATTTGATGACTAGCTAAACCTCTCTCTAGTCTATAATCAAGATCAGTGAGAATATCATAATATCAGGGAGAAAAACACTTTGAGAGATTATAATTATAACCATATCAGTCTACAAACTTGCACCTTAGTAAGAATTTTAGAGGATATTCTGTTGAGAATTCCCAGGCACCCAGGCTGATCATCCCGCAATTTCGTGGAAGAAGAAGGGAAGCAGAGCCAAGGGTAAGGTCGAAATCTCCGGTGATCTGAAATTCTGATTAAGAGGTATGATTTCTAGACTAGTATGTTTTTAATTATGATCTTGATAAATGTTTATCTCTGCATTTATGATGCTTACACTGATTAAAGATTATAGACTTTTATTTAAAAAATGAAATTTGAGTTAATACTACGCACTTCCTTATTACATGCTTACTATTCGATAAACTCTAAAAAAACTTTATCAACCTACCATCTATATTCCTACCCTCTTTAGGGTTATTAGATGAAGAAAAGATCCGCTTGATAAAATATGGATAGAAATGGGAAATGGATGGAAGAAAAGAATAAATAATCCTGACTAATAATAATGAAAAGATAAATGCACTATGGGAAGAACAAAGAATAATAGAACGTCAGAATAAATTAGAAGAACTCAGAATAGTAGCAGAAAAACCTATTAGATATAATAGAGATATAAATCAACACATAATAAGTTGCAGAATAAGTATAGATCTAATAGAAGAAATAGATCAACGCCTACTAGAAAATCACAAACAAATAAATGAACAGAAAGAAACCATTAGAGAATTAATGAATAGGTTAGCATTAGAAAGTGAAAAATTAAGACAAAAAGAAGAAAAAAACTTGAAACTATTGGAAAATAAACTAGGAGAAATAATTAGAAAAGATAATGAATTATCAGATCTAAAAGATATTATAAAAGAACAATATAAGTACATCAACTTACTGAAATATGGATAAAGGAAAGGAAATGGTAGAAGACTCTAAAGACATACACTATCAGATGAATACGTATGAAGGAGGATCAACACAAACATTAAGCTTTAAATCAGAAATTTACCAGAAAATACAAGATGAAAAAGAAGAACTATCTGTAAAGAAAATATTTAAAACAAAATGGTTTGAAAGAAACAAAGAAATAAGATACATAGCACACAAACATGAAAACATCATAGACACAACCAGTGTAAATGGAAGAACAAAAATTAACTTAATAACAGATGAAGTAATAAAAAGAGAATTAACAAAACTATCTACAAGAGAAGCCAGAAAATATAGAAACATATACTTCGGATGAGTAGAATTTACTATAAAAGCATACTTTCAGAAAAACATAGATACACCTATACAAATATACATATTAGATGATAGAATACTAGGTAATTTACAAGATGCCTTAATATCAGTAGTAAAAGGAAACTAAGGAGAGAGTTTGCTTTACCCAACTCCCCTTTTTATAACAAGGCAGAAATCCCCGACCCGAAAATCATAGGAATAGAAGAAATGGGTTCAGACCAAGTGACAGAACAGCCACTTGACTGGTTGGAGAGGGGCGTAATATATCAAAAACTAAAATTCACAGTACAACCAGATTTTAGCATATCATTAAAAGATGAGCACATATGTAACGCCCCATATTTTCGGGTAGCGGTTGAACTCATAACGTAGGTGAGTAGACCCGGACCCGGGAAAATTTTTGTTGTACTTGTGTATATTAATAAGAGGATTAGTATATAAAAGGGCGTGATCCCGAAATAATTTTGGGATTTCGTAAGAGTGACGACGGAGTTGAATAATAATTGTGTGTCCCCGAAGAGAGTATAGACTGGTATTTTTATTACGGGAATTATGATATTGACATAAGAGGATTTTAGTAATCGTCGGAATTTAAATAATTGGAGACCGGAAATTTATTTGTGTGTATAATTAATTAATTGTGGGATTAATTAATTAGGGAGGGGACAATTTATAGTGGGAGTTGGTAAGTGAGATTTTATAATCGATTTGGGGGTGGCTAAGCCCCAAATCGATCGACCGAGATCAGCAGCCCATAAGGGCCTCCTTCTCAAAAAAATTTCCCCATTTCTTCACTTCCATCTCTTCAATCTTCATCTCAATCAAAATTCCTCCATCAATTCGAGTCTAGCAGAAGGAGAAAACTCCATTGGTAGGTTCCCTAGAGCTCTTAGTCGAAGTTGGGGGAAATACTGTGAGTTTTCGCACAACCAAAAGGAGAAATTTATGACGTTTTGAACCTTGATTCCAGCTAAATCAAGTTCTTAGACTAGCCTACGTATTTCGAGGCCAGGCAAGAGACCCAGAATTGTTGAAGGAGTTCTGGGGGTCATTTTTAGGGGCCCTGTTTCTGCGTTTTCTGCTGGTCGGACGCTATGTCGAGCAAAAGGGTTTCCCAACGATTCTCGTCGATGTGTTTAATGAGGTAACCTTCTTTGTTCTCTAAGTTTGTACAAGTTCTAGACTTGATTCTTGCTATTTGTTCTAAAGACGATTGTCGAAAAATGTGAATTTGGGTTGTGTATCGTTAGGACTGCTGTAATTGGGAGTTACTGGGATTGCATGTGAAATTGTGGTACTGTTTTGGAGATTGTAGTAGTATAAGAAGGAGTATTAAGAGAGTGGGATGTTTCACTACTTACATAGATTTCGATTTAAAAGGAATATAGGTTCTACGCGTTCGAGGTGTTCGTTAGAATGTCCCTAAGAATCTGTTTTTAATGTGTTGATTCGATTGTGATGTAATTCATCCGTATGATGTAGATAATCATTCATAGGGCTTACAAGGACCCATGGAACTTAGATAAATTCGACAACAAGGTTGAAGTTCTAAAATGAGGCATACTCTAATATTGAGTTGATTAGTTCGTCTAAGAGGTATGTGAACTATTCCCTCTTTCTTTGGCATGATTTTTATTTAATGAAGGTACAGCGGACGTACTTGATTCTTATACAGTTTAATTTCTAAAGAGGATTGTTATGAGAAGTGCCTATGATTTTTCAGCAAAGAGTTTATTATGACATTATTACAATGATTTGATTGAGAGTCAAATGATAATTTTTACTTACATATGGTTACTCATGATATCTACTCGTGCTAAGTGTTACTACATCACTTCACCGAGTCCCGGGCCGGGTTACGACTCGTGCACAGCCTTGCATTGTTCACTGAGACCCTCACTAGAGGGCCGGGTTACGTAGGATGGATCCATAGATGAGATATGACTTTACTGAGTTCCAGCATGGGCCGGGTTATGATATGATTCCACCGAGTCCCGCATTAGTGGGCCGGGTTACGTCACATGTATATATATGTATATGGACAGGCATTCATGTTTTCTCGCCTTGACTCTCATTTTTATAAGGCACAGCTGACTTTTATGGTTTATGGCACAGTTGGATTTGGATCCTTATTTTTATACTGATCTTCTGTTTCTGTTGGCTAATTATGATCTCTTTTACAGCTTCATGTTTTACATACTCAGTACATTATTTTCATCGACCCCCTTTCCTCGGGGGGCTGCGTTTCATGCCCGCAGGTACATACTCTCAGTTTGGTGAACCTCAGGCCTAGGTTCCTACTCAGCAGGTTGGAAAGCTCCTTTGATCCAGGGCTTTGTCATTTTGGTACCGAACCTCTTTTAGACTTATGTTTGTATTTAGGGGCACGACGGGGCCCTGTCCCGTCATATGTCATTATTCTTCTTATAGAGGTCTGTAGACAGTGGTGGGTTGTACGTATGTAAGGGTTATGACTCTGTTTTGGTCAGTCATGCCATTGTATTCTTTGTTGGGGTGTTTCTATGTATATACGTTAGTATCTGTTGGCAGCCTTGTCGGCTTGCCTGTTATATTATCTGTTGGCAGCCTTGTCGGCTTGTCTGTTATATTGTGTTGGCTAGTTGTGACTCCTCAGGAGGAAGGTGCATTCGAGGGTAAAGGCAGCCTTGTCAGCTTGCCTACCCTGGCATATATTGTTATTACGACGTTATGCTACCGGATTTCAGACTCGTTAAGGGTTAGTTGGATTATGTGTGACAGGTTAGTATAATGACGTCATTAGGGTGGTTAGTCGCGGCCCGTTGGGTCGGGTCGTGACAAAAGTGGTATCAAAGCAGTTAGTCCTCGGAATGTCTACAGACCGTGTCTAGTAGAGTCTTGCGTATGGGTATGTTGTGCACCATACTTATCTGCCAGGAGGTCAGCTTGGACATTTAGGATTGGTTTCTATTCTTCTTACTCTAAGATCGTGCGATAGAGCTATGTTATTAGGTTATTCCCTCTCTGACGTATTAATGTGTTACAGCTATGCCTCCAAAGAAAGCGACAGCCGCCAGAAGGGTAATGCGAATTCGAGGTTATGAGAAACTATCTTACTAGTATACGGGAAGAAATAATGTAAGTTTGGGACATGGAATACTTGAGACCTTAGATATACAAGGCCTTCTTGAGTAAAATATTTTATGTTGATCTGGGTTAAAGTACATGGTATATGTGGAGTCTATTAGTTGTGATGACTTCTTGGTATGCTTATATTTATATGAAAAGGAATATGAGATATGCCAAAAATTGGAATTGCTGTTATTGTACATGTAAGGTTTGTTGTCTCTAGAGCGAGTTGTCTGGATAAGTCCTTGAAATTAGTTCAATAGGTAGTTGATAGTCGTTAACGGGTTGTCCTACTTTTGGATGGGGCTTAGGAGTAGATGGTCCTCTACATGTTGTAATGTTACCCTGTTTAAGTTGATGTGTTCCAGCTTTTCTTATGAGTTATGCTATCTATGTTATGAATAAATGTATTCTGTCTTGGTCATACTTCTTAGGGTGGTCTGTTAATGCCCTTGTACAGTATGTGGGTTGAGTATAAATCACTTGTATTAGGACCTATCTTCGCCAATTTTGCTCAGTGGGACTACCTCTAAACAGTTAATTAGACTTGCCTAGATATCTTTTATGTTTGATTAAGATTTCCCCCGTAATTGTCTTTGCGTATCTTAATGTAGAATGCAAAATGTTCTAATAACCCAAGCCTGCGTTTTATCTCTTAAATAGGGAATAGACTCGTATGCTAAACATGTTGTCAATAGTTGCTTAAGGGGGTGGAAAATTGAGTATTTACATACTTCCAGGAATGACTCGCTGCTGCAATAAACGGTTTACTTATTTAGTTAACTATTAAACCTTGAGTATATTATGCCAAGCATTATGTAATATATGTGAATATTGTGCTACTTGTGACTACTCTATTAATGTCTAGCATGTTCAGTTGATGAAAACACTGTTAGAGTATTGTGTGACGATTGTCTTGTTAAGTTGAAGGGTTATTTGACCTTGTATGACCCATTTAAATGATTGAAGGGCTTAATGTTTTTATTTATTTATTTATCTGCCTATAATAAGGGAACTAAGATTTAGCATAAGAATGTTGTTATAGTTATGATAGGATCACCTAATGACTTTGAAATGGATATGTGTCCTGTTTAAGTGCTGTCGTGATCTGAAGGATAGCTTAGGAGCCTATTTGGTGTATGTTTTGCTGGTTAAAGGGTCATACCTATCCTTGGCATGTCCCAATAGTCTTAGGTGGTCTAATACCCATCTGGACATAACTATTTAAAATAACCTTGTCCCTTCATTATGTGCATAACTCTGCATCCAGTTTGGTTGATTGTATATGCCCATATTTTGTATCTATGTGTTGATTAAATCAAACTGTTAAGTCCACCTATTCCCATGACCGCCACTGCAGTGAGTCTACCCCCTTCTCCTTTCATGTAAATTTGGTAGATAATATAAGATCATTTGAGTTTTGATAGGTATCTAAATCACATGTTGGAAAAAAAACTTGTCTTGCATCGTCTGATATGATAATGTAAAACTAGAAGAGAATGAGTTAAGTGGGTTGATATGGTTGAGGTTATATGATGTTATCTAGGATGGGAATTGATAAAGGGTAGCATATGTGATGATTGTGAATTATGAATATTACCTAAATTCCGGGCCTGCTTTACTGATTTGGGGATATGTAGAAGATGTGACTAAGCATGCCTAAATAAATGGTTATATGTTTGGATTAATCAAAAGGAATATATGGATTTTGCATGTTGATTGATAAGGTTGTTGTATAGTCTGGTGTAATTTTAGTTGAATCATGAAATGACTTTTAAACTATTGTATGCATAAGTTCAGCAATAATAACCTTGTTTGGATCGATCTTGGAGTGATTAGTGTTGTTAGAGACAATTCCGACTTGATAGAAATCTAACCTAAAGTTGGGAGTAACCTATAACTTATTGGTTACAGTAAAAAGACCGGTGTGGCTTCTATTACATTGTTCATATAATTACAATAGTAACCCTGGTTGAGTATAAGCTTAGAGAATATGTCGGCTTACTGTTTTTGGTTTTTCCATGTGGTATCCAATAATTTGAAATGATGTAGCCTACAATGTGGTCTCCAATGACATGTTTAGCTTCAATTATGACTACATGGTGTCACATGCGTGCTATTAATATCTTGTTACTTCGTGGATGCATACTTGTGATATGAATCGAATTTTTTTTTTAAACTAAAGGACTTATTTTAGTTTATTGTTGGACTTTATGAGCTTAACACTAACCCATGAGGTTGTGATATGTCCAAAGGGAAGTTTAGTTCCTAATTTGTTTTCTTAGGTATGTACTTGTTGTATCTATGTTCTTGTAACTTGAACTTTATGTGGTCTGAACTTTGAAGTTATGTTATGAATACCTAGAAAAGAGTATTTCTGCACCCATTCATGTGTCCATGTTATCATTGCCAATGTGTAAACCAATCCACCTAGTTTAAGTGCATGTGTAAGTTAGGAATAAAAGCTTAGGACTACTATACTAGTTGACATATGTTCCCAACAAGTTAAAATGATAGGCTTAGGATAATTTCAGCATGCTAGTCTTGAAGAGATGATTCAGAAAGTTCCCCTGGATCCAGTATTTTGCTTCTGTGGACTGTTGGTATGCAGTCTCTTAATGCATCTGTTTTGACCCCTGGATATGCAGACTATTTATGCTTAAAGTAGTGATAATATGACAGTTTGGGAGCCTGTTTAATTAGATAAAACTGACCTAAGTGAATATATGTGGATGAAGGTGTTGTAGTGGTTTAAAGTTAACATGTGCAGATAAAACAAAGCGTAATGTGCGAATTTTAGACTTGTACACATGCAGTGTTAGGTAACTTCATGCCTAAAGTGCTGTTAATTTAAAGTTGTTCCAGTTATATGTAGACTTTAACCTCCAAGATGAGTTTCAACCCTTCTTGTTTTAAAATATGACCTCTCATGCTAGGGTTCTAATTAAAGACATGTTATAGGTAAGAAAATGTGAAAAGGTTTCTTAGTCCATTTCTATGCCTTGATTGCATTTGCTTGCCTATAATATTATTTGTCTTGTTCAAGGATGTGTGACTGTATGAGAAGTGAAATATCCAGCATGTTTAGACTAGTTGTCAGGAAACCAATCAAGATAATGAGGCATTTAGCTACCATGCGTGATGCTATTATGGCTGTGGTTTGATTTCACCTGTGACTGCTGGTTAGCTGTTGTTCTTGGTAACTGCTACTACTGTCCCTGAGGCACTTTAGACATATATTTATTGCCTCAGTTGGCACAGATATTGCTGCTCTTTTTCAGCCTCAAATATCCTATTTTCAAGCATATTGTGCTCTCCTAGTTATCTACATCCTTTGTTAAGATTTATGTGGCTCTTAAAATACTGGATTCTGAGTTATAGTTGATGATTGTTTACTGGTTGCTGCTACCTGTTGTCCTGATGCCCTGGACTGCTGAAAAATTGGGAAGGGCTGTTGGGCTTTTGAGGTAAATTGTGATCATGTGTTGATGTCATTTTTGCTGCACATATAGCCTTGGGGATCGCTTTATGGTGCGTAAAAAGGCTGCACTCATCAGGTCTTTGTAAATGCAAAAATTACTGCATTCTGCCTCATTTATAGTTGCTGTTAGGACTGTTTGGTTATGCTTTAAGGTCAGAAGTTGTTTTTCAAAAAGGGACTGACTCATCACCGATAAGGGGGACTGGTTCATCACCGTCTGTAATTTCGCCGCCGTTATTTACCTCTTTGTTTTGGTATTATTTTGGCTGTTATTTGAGCTAAGTTTCTGCTGATTTTTAGCTGCTGTTGTGGCTGATATTTTGGCTGTTAATTAAGCTCAGTTTCTGCTGTTATTTAGCTGTTGTTTTGGCTGTTATTTTGGCTGTTATTTGAGCTCATTTTCCTGCTGTTATTAGCTGCTGTTCTGGCTGGTGTTTGGACTGTTATTTGAGCTCATTTTCTGCTGTTATTAGCTGCTGTTCTGGATGGTGTTTGGACTGTTATTTGAGCTCATTTTCCTGCTGTTATTAGCTACTATTCTGGCTAGTGTTTAGACTGTTATTTGAGCTCATTTTCTGCTGTTATTAGTCTTTGCTCGGGCTGGTGTTTGGACTGTTATTTGAGCTCATTTTCTGCTGTTATTTAGCTGTTGTTTTGGCTACCAGTTGACTGCTATTTAGCTGCTGTTTTGCTGTTATTTGCTACTGTAATCACTGCTGTATTTTTGGTGAAATTGTGCCCTGCACAAACACATGTTGCAGCCTTAATTTTGAGGCAGTTGTGGGCTGTAAATTCTGGGCAGGGGCAGAGTGAAAAATCATCAGCTGTGTTGCTGCACTCTAGCCCAAAACCAGTGCAACAAAAGAATCAACTGCAATAGTATAAAATAGTTACATGGCTAATTGTATTTGATGTGTGAGCTATTATAAATAACTACGTTGCATATAGGACTCTAAAATTAGATATTAGCACCTTCTACCTCCTTTACCTATTGTTTGAATTTAAAGAATGTAGTCACCATGTGTTTATTTTGGTTCACATATGAAACTTGAGTCTATTTCTTTAGAAGTAGTTATAAATTGATATGTATCTCCTCACAGTTTAAAAGATAGTCTAAATTAATCCATGAGTGTTTATCTTCTTCTTTTTTGAATTGGAATGACAAATTTGTGTATTCTTTTTGTATGGTGTCAAAGGTTAGAAATGTCGTACCGACATTCGAGGACGAATGTTTCTAAGGGGGGGAGGATGTAACGTAGGTGAGTAGACCCGGACCCGGGAAAATTTTTGTTGTACTTGTGTATATTAATAAGAGGATTAGTATATAAAAGGGCGTGATCCCGAAATAATTTTGGGATTTAGTAAGAGTGACGACGGAGTTGAATAATAATTGTGTGTCCCCAAAGAGAGTATAGACTGGTATTTTTATTACGGGAATTATGATATTGACATAAGAGGATTTTAGTAATCGTCGGGATTTAAATAATTGGAGACCGGAAATTTATTTGTGTGTATAATTAATTAATTGTGGGATTAATTAATTAGAGAGGGGACAATTTATAGTGGGAGTTGGTAAGTGAGATTTTATAATCGATTTGGGGGTGGCTAAGCCCCAAATCGATCGACCGAGATCAGCAGCCCATAAGGGCCTTCTTCTCAAATTTTTTTCCCCATTTCTTCACTTCCATCTCTTCAATCAAAATTCCTCCATCAATTCGAGTCTAGCAGAGGAGAAAACTCCATTGGTAGGTTCCCTAGAGCTCTTAGTCGAAGTTGGGGGAAATACTGTGAGTTTTCACAACCAAAAGGAGAAATTTATGACGTTTTGAACCTTGATTCTAGCTAAATCAAGTTCTTAGACTAGCCTACGTATTTCGAGGCCAGGCAAGAGACCCAGAATTGTTGAAGGAGTTCTGGGGGTCATTTTTGGGGGCCCTGTTTTTGCGTTTTCTGCTGGTCGGACGCTATGTCGAGCAAAAGGGTTTCCCAACGATTCTCGTCGATGTGTTTAATGAGGTAACCTTCCTTGTTCTCTAAGTTTGTACAAGTTCTAGACTTTATTCTTGCTATTAGTTCTAAAGACGATTGTCGAAAAATGCGAATTTGGGTTGGGTATCGCTAGGACTGCTGTAATTGGGAGTTACTGGGATTGCATGTGAAATTGTGGTACTATTTTGGAGATTGTAGTAGTATAAGAAGGAGGATTAAGAGAGTGGGATGTTTCACTACTTACATAGATTTCGATTTAAAAGGAATATAGGTTCTACGCGTTCGAGGTGTTCGTTAGAATGTCCCTAAGAATCTGTTTTTAATGTGTTGATTCGATTGTGATGTAATTCGTCCGTATGATGTAGATAATCATTCATAGGGCTTACAAGGACCCGTGGAACTTAGATAAATTCGACAACAAGGTTGAAGTTCTAAAATGAGGCATACTCTAATATTGAGTTGATTAGTTCGTCTAAGAGGTATGTGAACTATTCCCTCTTTCTTTGACATGATTTTTATTTAATGAAGGTACGGCGGACGTACTTGATTCTTATACAGTTTAATTTCTAAAGAGGATTGTTATGAGAAGTGCCTATGATTTTTCAGCAAAGAGTTTATTATGACATTATTACAATGATTTGATTGAGAGTCAAATGATAATTTTTACTTACATATGGTTACTCATGATATCTACTCGTGCTAAGTGTTACTACATCACTTCACCGAGTCCCGGGCCGGGTTACGACTCGTGCACAGCCTTGCATTGTTCACCGAGACCCTCACTAGAGGGCCGGGTTACGTAGGATGGATCCATAGATGAGATATGACTTTATTGAGTCCCAGCATGGGCCGGGTTATGATATGATTCCACTGAGTCCCGCATTAGTGGGCCAGGTTACGTCACAAGTATATATATGTATATGGACAGGCATTCATGTTTTCTTGCCTTGACTCTCATTTTTATAAGGCACAGCTGACTTTTATGGTGTATGGCACAATTGGATTTGGATCCTTATTTTTATACTGATCTTCTGTTTCTGTTGGCTAATTATGATCTCTTTTACAGCTTCATGTTTTACATACTCAGTACATTATTTCGTACTGACCCCCCTTTCCTCGGGGGGCTGCGTTTCATGCCCGCAGGTACATACTCTCAGTTTGGTGAACCTCAGGCCTAGGTTCCTACTCAGCAGGTTGGAAAGCTCCTTTGATCCAGGGCTTTGTCATTTTGGTACCGAACCTCTTTTAGACTTATGTTTGTATTTAGGGGCACGACGGGGCCCTGTCCCGTCATATGTCGTTATTCTTCTTATAGAGGTCTGTAGACAGCGGTGGGTTGTACGTATGTAAGGGTTATGACTCTGTTTTGGTCAGTCATGCCATTGTATTCTGTGTTGGGGTGTTTCCATGTATATACGTTAGTATCTGTTGGCAGCCTTGTCGGCTTGCCTGTTATATTATCTGTTGGCAGCCTTGTCGGATTGTCTGTTATATTGTGTTGGATAGTTGTGACTCCTCAGGAGGCAGGTGCATTCGGGGGTAAAGGCAGCCTTGTCGACTTGCCTACCCTGGCATATGTTGTTATTGCGACGTTATACTGCCGGATTTCAGACTCGTTAAGGGTTAGTTGGATTATGTGTGACAGGTTAGTATAATGACGTCATTAGGGCGGTTAGTCGCGGCCCGTCGGGTCGGGTCGTGACAACAAAGACTTAGCCTTAACACTATATTACAAGTTAGATGGAATAACAATGCCACCAGGAAGCAAGGTAATAAGTATTGAAACAAAAATGATATATGCCCTAACAGGTAACCACCATGTAAAAAGACAACATGAAATGAACATAGTAGTACCAAGAATGTACCAAGAGATATTAGAACAAATAGAACATAAAGAAAACTCCAAAATAACTATACCAGAAGAAATATATATGGATTTTAATACCAGGACCCTTACACCATCGAAAAGATTAATACCAAAAATAGAAGGATCAAGATTAAGTATTACTAGAGAACCAATAATGTCACAAGGAACGACGATCACACAACCCATAATATTGGATTTAATAAACATAAACACAAATAGATTAAAAGTTAAAGTAATAATATTCAAAGGAATAATAACAACAGATTGCATAGCTGAAATAAACACTGGGGCTATTAAAAGCTTTATACATATAAGCAAGATAAATGAGAATGACTGTGACCTAATAGACCCACAAACTTATAATTACCCTGAAAATGACAGAGAGATAATAATTACCAAAAGCATTAATTTAAGATTCAAAATCCAAGATCTAGAATATAAGATAAACATAGGAGTAATAGAATATGACAGTTTTAACGAATTACTTTTAGGAAGTGACTTCTTAACAATGATAAACTATAAAATAAATAATAACGGACAGAAATAAATTATGAAGGAAAAATGAGGTTCATAAATAAAGTATGAATATACAGAAAAAGATAATTAAGAAAAAACTAAAACTGAAGGAAATAAGGACAGTCTTATCAGAAGAAATATTTTCCCAACTAAAGTACTTAAAATACAAAGCAAAAGAAACAAAATTAGAAGAAAAAATAGAGAAATTAGAACATCAATGTGATAAGTTTGATAAAATATGGATAGATATGGGAAATGGATGGAAGAAAAGAATAAATAATCCTGACTAATAATAACAAAAAGATAAATGCACTATGGGAAGAAATAATAGTAAAATAAAAACTAAAAAGTACAATAACAATGATGGATGAAATAAAAGAAAATCAAACATGTACTCAACAAATGATGAGAGAAGAACTGACTAACCTATGGAATGTATCTGAAATACCAACGTTTAAAATAATATTGGAAAAACTTAATATGATATTAGAGGACAAAAACAAAGGTAAAGAGATAGCAGGAGATAATGAGCCTAGCACAAGTAGAGAAAATACAATAATTAGAACTACCACCAGACAACCTGAAATAGTACCAATAGATGCATGGAGAAGAAGTAACAAGCCCATAATGGTAGATATAAGTAAAATGAAACCAAAACTATCATCTCAAGTAGAAAAAACATTAGAAGGTCTAGAAATATTAAATAAAAAAGGAGAATTTTGATGGAGAAACAAGAACCTAATATACCCAGCGTACTTACGTTTTTAAGAAATAATGGAAAAAAATCATAGAAAAAGAATGATACAAGTATGAGCCTATAAGGACACAAACACAAACAAAAGATAAAGATACAAGAGAAGAAAACATTTATCTAAAGAATGTAGAAAAAACAACCTTCGAATACCTAAACCTAAAATTAGATAAGTAAGAGTTAGAAATATTTGAATTAAAAACAGAGAATACAAGGTTAAAATTACATAGTAATGAAGAATGGTACGATAAGTACAAAAAATATAAACACAAGTTTAGAGATACAAAAAAGATATTAAAGGAAGCAAAGGTAGAAATAAAACAAATAAAGGAAGAGTTAAACGAAACTATCAGGAAACTAGAAAAAACAGAAGAAACAAAACAAGAACTAGAAGAATTAAAAGAGGAAATGCAGATACTTAGAGAACAAGTAAGAAGGTTAAAAGGAAAAAAGAAGGTAAGAAGAAACACGAGCGATGAAAGTACAACCAGTAATGAAAAAACTGATAGCGATTCAGATAATAACAATAAACAAGATAACCACGAAATACGAATGGTAGAATTCATAGAAGAAGTAGAAAACAAAGAAAATTCAGAAATAATAAAAGAAAATAACCAGATAATGGAAGCTCTACAAAAAATAAAAAGAGTAAATGCTATTATAGAAGAAGAACATGAAAAGTGATATAGAAGAAGAATATAATAGACCTGAAGAAACAGAAATAGAATCGGATGATATAATAAATGAAGATGCAAATGATTATCCTGAAGAAGAACTAGTAGATCCCAACCTAGAGGTAATAGAAAGAAAATGAACTACATTACCAAAACACATACCAGCAGGACAACAAACAAAATTTAAAGAATTTGTAGGATCAATGGCATAAGGAGTAAATTACAACAGATATTTTCTTGACTTAGATAATGTTTATGATGAACAAGAAATAGGAAGAAGAATAACGGATTGGAACCTTGGAATGTATATAGCAATAATGAACTCTACACATACAGAAAACCTAGAATATATGTACGAATTAATTTCTAGAACACTAATTGGAAAAGTAGCATACTGGATAGAATCTATAGCATATCAGCTAAGAGGAGAAGTACTTAGTCATGCAATAGACTAGAAATCTATGCTAATGATATTTGACATTATTCTAAAAAGAGAATTTTTAGGAGAAAAATGGCTAGTAGCCAGAGAAAACGTATTTGCAGAAAGAAAAATTGAAATAATAATGAGTTTAAACAATATGAAATGTTGTAAGATTAATAAATTACCAGAATACACGATTAGTTTTAGCAAATTCTTCTATGAAGCGAGATTCTTACCAGAAGAAGGTCTGATATACCAACAACTTTATTATGACCTACCAACACCGTATAATATTGAAATATCAAAAGAATACACCCTACTAGAACCGAAAGAAAACACCTTAGGGGAAAGAATACGAGTACTAAGAGCATACTTAATGAGAATATGCGAAGAATCTAGGATGCAACAAAAAATTAAAAAAGATAAAAAATTAGAATTAAGAGAAATATGTGGATTCACAGAAAAGAGATTAGTATTCGGATGCGATGACAAAAGAAAAGAGAAAAAATATAAAAAGAGTAACAAAAGATATCAAATAAAGAAATATAGGAAAAATAACAATTATAAAAGTTATGGTAATAGACAAAGTTATAACAATAAACCTTATTACAAACCTTACAGAAAAAAGAAATTTAAAAGGTATAAAAATACCCATGAAACCAGAAGAAAACTTATATATAAGAGAAAATTTAGGAAAAGAAGATACGTAAAACCTATTAACACAGAAAAGGCTAAAGAATGTACATGCTAGAATTGCAATGAGAAAGGACATTATGCTAATAAATGCCCAAAACTAAAGAAAAAAGGAGTAAAATACATAAATACAACACAATTTATAATGAGTTTACAACAGATTAAAGAAGACAATGATAAATGGTACAAATATGAAGACTTCTACGTCAGCCAAACAGATGAGGAAAGTGAATCAGACTTAGAAAATGTTAAGTTTATTAGCCAACAATCAGAAAGTGAAAATACCTCTGAATAAGATGAACGTACTAGAAAAAGAGAAAAACAAATTATTAGAAGAAAGAGATTATTGGATACAATGTGACCAATATATTCGATACAAACTAGTTATGACTTCAACTACAAATGAAACATGAAACAAATATTATTTGGATAGACATAAAAAGGTTACAAAAAATCTTGGAAGAATAATGGAGAGAATAAGCGAAATAACCTGGCAACTAATTAAAATAAGAGAACAAATACAAATACTAATGAATGATAAAAACATTAGTCAAGAAGTAAGAGAATTAGAACATGATGAAAACCTCCAACAGAGGTTAAGAGATATGAATATTGGATAAATGGTAGCAATCTATATAGAAGTCCATATAGAATACAAGTCTAATAAAATGATAAAACAAAAAATCATTATTGATAGCGGAGCAGATTTATGCTTAGCAAGAAAAGATGTATTAGAATCACATAGGTGGAAAAGAACCAGATCACATAGAGCAAGAGTATCAGGATTTAATGAGCAATCAAAAGAGTTGGATATAATAGCAGAAAACATGAGAATAATATTAGGAAAAACTATATTCAGGTTACCAATAATATATCAATTGAATAATATGAAACAACAAGTGCTATTATGGAATAACTTCTTAGATTATTTTAAAACACAAGTTATAGATAGTAACACTTTTAGCTTACAAACACCATGTAATAAATGGATAGTACTAAAAAAAATATTACCAATACATACATTAAGACTATGTACTATTAAAACTGATAGGAATAATAGCTTACAATTATTAAAAGAGAAATACCTGAATACACTAAAAATAAACTTTGGAGAAAATCCGATCCAACTATGGGAAAAAGAAAAAATATATGCATAAATGAAACTGATAAACGAAAATGATATAGTTAGATCCAAACCTATCAGATATAGCCCAACAGACCAGAAAGAATTTGAAACCCAATTAAAAGAATTATTAGAACTAAAATTAATACAAGAAAGTAGAAGCCCACATAGCAGCCCAGCATTTTTAGTAAGAAAACATAGTGAACAGAAAAGAGGGAAAGACAGAATGGTAATTGATTATAGAGAACTAAACAAAAAGACTATATTTGATGGATATTTTTTACCATATAAAAGAAACCTTATTAACCGACTAGGAAATAAAAAATGGTTCAGCAAATTTGATTGTAAAAGCGGTTTTTGGCAAATAAAACTGACTAAAGAATCAAAATCCTTAACAACCTTTAGTGCCCCCCAAGGACACTATGAATGGAACGTATTACCCTTTGGATTAAAAAATGCACCACAAATATTCCAAAGAAGAATGGATCAGGTGTTTAGAAAATTAACAGAATTTTGTATAGTATATGTCGACGACATATTAATATTTAGTGATAATCTAGACGATCATATAAAACATCTAGAAAAATTTATAACAACCATAAAACAACACGGAATAATATTATCAGAAAAGAAATCTGAAATATTTAAAAATAGTATTGAATATTTAGGATATATCATAGATAACGAAGGACTACAACTACAAGAACATATAGTAACAAAAAAAAATTAGAAAATAAGAAAGAAGTACAACAATTTTTAGGAGTAATAAATTACGCTTCTGATCACATAAAAGATTTACCATACTTAAGAAAACCACTACAAGAATTAATAAAGAAAAACATAACCTTTGAATGGAAGCAAGAACATACTAAGGTTATAAAAGACATCAAGGAAAAAGTAAAATCATTACCAAAACACAGAATACCAACTGAAAAAGACCAATTGGAACTTTTTAATGATGCCAGCGATATAGGATGGAGAGCAGTCCTCATAGCCTATGATAAAGAAGATATAGATAAAGAAAAATCACTTATTTGTGGACACGGAGGAGGAACTTGGAAACCAAACGAAAAGAATTATCATATAAATGAAAAAGAATTATTAGCAGTAAAATTTGGAATAAAAAGATTCTATTACCATTTACTACCGGTAAATTCATTGTTAGGACTGATAACACACAGGTAAAAGCTTTTATTACGAATAAAATAGATCCTTTACCAGAATTAAATAAAAGGAGAAAATGACAATCGTTCTTTTGTTGTTATGACTTTATTGTTAAGAATATATCTGGAACTAAAAATGTTTTAGCTGATTTTCTTAGCAGATATAATAATGTAGAACAACAGTGACAAGATTGAAGAATATATTACTAATGCCATAAATTCCCTTATACAAACCAATGAAATCCTTATATCCAGATTACAACAGAACACAAATACTATAAACCAGCTCAGAGAAGCCATACACGACCTGATAATAGTGAGAAACATATAGAGTGAATCATCATCATCCAAATCACCTATTACTACACCTAAAAGACCAGAAAACCCTACTACAAAAACCATGGGACCATTCGTATCAAAACTAGCAACCATACCATCTTCTATACCATCATCTTCATCAGTCGTATCAATGGCAGACAAGTTGAAATTCACACCTGAATACATCAACCCTTATGAGAAAATTAACAAATTTTATGACTATAAGACTAACCCTCACATTGTACACAGTGCTAAAATGAGCAGATACCCAAGGTTTATATGCAGCGAGCAAGCAAACCCTGAGGTAGTATCAAAGCTATTCACCCATGGATTTATTACAAACTAGTAGTAGATGAAAATATGAGTAATATTTCCAAATTACCAAGCATCATTGTGGAATCCACAAGACTAATAATGGAATCATTTGGAAAAGGGATATATGGGATACAAGTATTTGACGCATCCTCAGATCTAACTGGTAAACCAATTGTAATATGTCAGATATTTAAAACAGGGAAAAACGGTACTATCAGTGGAGATGATGAGAACTTGAACAAGAAAATCCCTTGCACTTTGGACAAATTCCAGGAATGGCTAAGTGCAAAAAGAACATTTGGATTAATCACATTGAAAACAAGAATAGAAGACATGCTAAGAGCAAAAAAGACATGTATAATTGGAGATTCAAAAGGAGGAGAAGTAGAGGACATTATCACCTTATACTATGACAATGACATCATGACTCAGGATACCACGAGATTAAATACATGCATGAAAAAATCGTCAACATGAGATACAGACATGCAAAAGAAACCATCGAACAATATCAAAGGATAGTGGGACAAAATAAAAGACATGTAATAAATACCAGGCCTACTACAATGTAACAAAAAGGGAAGAAAATTCTGATCCTTTTGCATAAGGATCTTATTGATTACTAGAACAAAGGAATCATGTATCTTTGCTATGTGAAACCTAACTGAACAGGGAGCCTGTAATGTTTACTACTTGCAGCCCAAAAATGATTACTTTGAACAGGGAGCCTGTAGTGTTTACTACTTGCAGCCCAAAAATGATTACTTTAAACAGGGAGCCTGTAGTGTTTACTACTTGCAGCCCAAAAAAGATTACTTTGAACAGGGAGCCTGTAGTTTTCACTACTTGCAGCCCAATTCTTACTACAATGTATTAAGAGATTACTACAAGACAAGAAGAATGAAGTGAAAAATCAACTCAACGGAGAAGGAATATCATCAAAGACACCTGGAAAAACATTATCAAAAGCAAAAGAAGACAACCACTTTTGAAAAAAGCAGCAGAAAGAAGACAAACAACTTTTGAAAAGCAGCCGACAAACTGTAGCGATTACTGTTTACTTTATGACTCTTGAAAAAGCAACTACTATTTACTTTACGACTTTTAGAAGCAATGAATAGTGAATAGCCGAGGTCATCTATATAAGGAGCCTCTTGTAACTCGATTAAGCATTCGAAAACTTTCTATACAATTCCTTATTACAGAATCTCTATGCCTAGCTAAACCTCTCTCTAGTCTATAATCAAGATCAGTGAGAATATCATAATATCAGGGAGAAGAACACTTTGAGAGATTATAATCAGTCTACAAACTTGCACCTTAGTAAGAATTTTAGAGGATATTCTGTTGAGAATTCCCAGGCACCCAGGCTGATCATCCCGCAATTTCGTGGAAGAAGAAGGGAAGCAGAGCCAAAGGTAAGGTCGAAATCTCCGGTGATCTGAAATTCTGATTAAGAGATATGATTTCTAGACTAGTATGTTTTTAATTATGATCTTGATAAATGTTTATCTCTGCATTTATGATGCTTACACTGATTAAAGATTATAGACTTTTATTTAAAAAATGAAATTTGAGTTAATACTCCGCACTTCCTTATTACATGCTTACTATTTGATAAACTCTGAAAAAACTTTATCAACCTACCATCTATATTCCTACCCTCTTTAGGGTTATTAGATGATGAAAAGATCCGCCCGAGAATTGGGTCACGAAGTAAGGTGTTTGAGGCATGAAAATATGGTGTGGGACAAATCTACCACATCGGTGGGAAAAGGAAGAATTGCTCTCTTTATAAGTGTCTAAAGTGGTTAAGGGTTTGGGACCCCAAGGGGTATCCCATGTGTTTAAAAGAGGGAGGACCTAGATGTGCTTGGGTTCAAGGCTAAGCCCACACGCGCGCCGCCGCCGCCAACCCGTCACGTCCGATCCGGGCTCAGACTCGGGTCACGGGTCGTGGGCTGTGCGTTGTGGGCTGTGGGAACTTTCTGATATTATCTTTTTAGACTCCAAATTGCTTAATATTTATAGTTTGGTCCCTAGAGTTTCTGGAAAGTTGAATTTGGAACGACGGAAGGCAGAAACTTTCTGCCTACCGTTGCAGTTGATTTTTGGGGCATTAATTAGCCATTACTTGGCTGATTAACTCCATAATCAGCCCTCCTTCAATGGCCATGAACAGCCTCACTAATTTCCTTAAACCTGCCACACTATTGGCCTTAAACCTGTCATTAACAACCCTCACTAATGGCTATTAACAACCTTGTTTGTGGCAGTTGAGGAGTCCCTCCTCCATGCTATATATTGATGCCTCTTTGGCTCAATAACGTGACAGAAAAATAGCACATATAGTCACGAAATACAGTGGTACATACAGTGACAAAAAACAGTGAGGAAAGACACATATATACACAACAGAGACACCATATATACACAGAGACAAAACAGAAGAGAAAGTCAGTTCAAAAACGTTGGACGAAAATAGAAACTCTTCCTTCCTTTTTTATTTCTTCAGCAAGTCGATTCGTATTTGTTTTCTTCGTCAGACTCAACCTATTTGCTTTGTAGTGTTGAGATTAAAGTGTTGTTTCATCTTGGGAGACTATTGCCCATTAACGTAAAAACATATATATGGGGCAATCTTGTCTTAAGGACAGAGTGCAATCACTCGACTCAGCACACAGTTGTAACCATCCAGATTTAGTTATTTCTTGATTTCAGGTTATCAAGATTCAAGACTCAACAAGCTTGCGGCAGTTCTGAACATTGCCTATTTGTATATCCTTTCGAACACTTGTAATATTTATTTACTTCTCATACTGCTTTACAATATCCAACAAGATTGTGACAAAGGGTACAAAAGTTCAACTTACATGCCAGCTCGTTGCGGTTCAAGGCAATGTGAATTTGTAAATGCAACAACCTGTGGAGAATGTGAAGTCGGAAAAATACAGCCAGGTTGCAACAAAAATACATGCTAATGTGTTGTTGGAAATCCGGCTACGGATACTACCTTCCCGGGTGGTGAAATAGCTGAGGATATTTTGTCGATCCGATCCGTTAACGGGTCCGTTCCAGGACCCGTTGTAAATGTGCCAAAGTTTATCTTCAGTTGTGCCGAATCATTTTTAACGGAACGTCTTGGTAAATATGTTAAGGGGATGGTTGGTTTTGGACAACATCGTCCAGCGTCATTTTCTGCTCAATTTACATCAACTTTTAGATTTAGTAGAAAATTCGTCATTTGTTTGAGCTCATCAACTAAACGAAACGATGTAATTTTCATTGGACATGGCCCTTATTTCTTTAGCCTTGCCTTTGATGCATCATCAGATCTTATCTATACACCTATAATTACCTACCCAAATTATATATACTTCAACAAGGCCTCACCGGAATATTATATTCAAGTTTCTTCCGTTAGGATTAGTGAAAAAAAATTTCCCTTAAATAAAACGTTACTCTCGTTAAACCTTGATAATGATGAAGGTGGGACGAGAATTAGCACGGCGGTTCCTTATACTATATTGGAGGCTTCTATTTACAGTGTTGTGAGCAAAGCTTTTGTTAACGCGATGCCTAAAGATGTGAAGAATGTCCCCGCGGTGCAACCTTTTAAAACTTGCTTTGATTCTTCTGTTATTGGTATGTCACGCCTTGGCTATAATGCACCTGAAATTAATTTCGTTTTGCACAAGCCAAATGTGTGTTGGACAATTACCGGTGCAAACTCATTGGTAAAAGTTAGTGATGATGTCGTGTGTCTAGCCTTTGTTGAACGAACTCGACCATTGGGACAAGCAATTGTCATAGGTGGGTATCAAATGGAGGACAACCTCGTGAAATTTGATCTTTTAAGAAAAAGAATAGGTTTCAGTAACTCACTCTTTTTTCGTCAAACTACGTGTTCAAATCACAACTATGCTTAGAGAGTCGGTATTTGCACCTGTTGACATAACGGTGGAACAGGCTTGCTGGGCTAGGAAAATGGGTTATTTAATTTTATCTTTGAATTTGTTAATTTTCTTCTTCAGTAATCTTCACACTTTGATGATCTTTTAAATAAAGAATTAGGGTTGGTCTTCAAAGATGTGATCTTTCATTAATTGAGTTACTATTATAATAAATTGTGTGCCATGTGAATTAAGCTGACTAACTTCATTTTTTAATCAGAAAAAGTTGTATTCATACTGCAATGATGTACAATGCTTATAGTGCAGTCAACAATGACTTATTTTTTTGCATTTTGATAAGTTTTCTATTTTTATATTTATCATAATCATCAAAATTCAGATCTCTATTACATGAGGATACATAATACTATGTTGCAAAAGTAGGGGTGTTTACGGTTGTGTGAAAAATTGATCCAGATAAAAAATCAAAAATTAAATAAATCATCTTTTTCGGTTTGAATTTAAATTTTAAGAAACCCGACGATATTAGTTTGGTTTGATTTTGTTAAAGACAAATCGAAGAAACATGATTATATGCAGAATTTATAATAATAATTATTATTATAAAGTTTTATGGATAATTTTGAAACTTTCAACAAAATTTTATTTTTACCGTTAATTTTATCTCTAATAGACTAATGAATGTTAGTCTTTAAACTCATTTCTTAAAAGAAGGACATGAATTCAAATCAATTTACGTAAAGAAACAATTATGAGATTTTTACTTAGACTTTTTTTTTGTATTTCTTACTAACTTTATTAACTTAATTATATTAAAGATTATAAATCTCATGATAATCTCTTCGTAATCTAAAGAAATTATAGTCATCATAGTAAAAAGGTAATAAGGATTAGAAGTTGGCAAATAATGAAAAAAAAATTCTAATGGTAAGAAAAAAAAAACACAGAAATATCATTAAGTTTTTTAGAAAACGAAAAATCAAACGAAACAGACAATAACCAAATTGATAAATGTATATTATATTTAGTTTGGCTTGATTTTAATAAAAAAAACTGACTAAATTATTTTAGTTTTGATTTAAACAAAAAATTGACCCCAGCCGACCCATAAACACCCCTAATTGCAACTTGCAGGTGGTTTGCACCTAAGAAGCTCCTTCTTACTATCCCAAACCCCATCTTGTTCGGTGTGTGAAATGTCCCACGCAAATGAAAATAAATAAAAGGTACATATATAAAATAAAGTGATACTCCTATTGGCGTGGGAGAAAATTATGTGGGTTTGACTCAAAATAAATAATATCACACCATAATAAGAGTATTTAGTTTGGATTTATTTTAACCCAACACAACTCTCATGCATCATTTTCTTTAAGATAATATCAGAGACCTCCCTTCAAATTTGGCTTTACAACACTAACACCCCTTGTGATTTACGATATTACATTTACCTCCCTTATTTGATTTTTTATAATAATTCATTTAACCTATTTAATTGTAATTAGATTTAAAAAGATCATGATTGAATCAAATTTCCCCTTTCTATATAGTCTTTCATTTAATTAATTTCGTAAGCATTTTTTCTTAAATTATTTCGAATAAGAAAATAATTCTCAATATTAAGTGATTTAAAAGGTAATAAGATTTCCAAACATCAGGGATCCGTGGCGCAATGGTAGCGCGTCTGACTCCAGATCAGAAGGTTGCGTGTTCGATTCACGTCGGGTTCAAAATCCCGAAACAATACTGTCCCAACATTTTGTCTGTAACCATTTCAGTTTTCCACTTCTCTGGTAGAATTATGGGTACTCTCATTCTAACTAGTATATTTTATTGCAAAACAGATGTCTTTTGTATCTTAAATGATCTAACAGCCTCTTTGGTCAAACATTCAAAATCAATTTAATTTTTGAAATGTTCTGTTGTCTAAAGTATTTTCCTGGAAAATATTTTTTTATTATGTTTAGCTAATCAATTCAAAATGTACTTTGATCAATATTAGAGCAGCAATTTATATTTCCGATCTTATGGATCGTTTCATTTTGGCCAAAACATCCTAAATTAGGAAGAAACAAGAGTTGGAATCATTCTTTAGTATCATTTCCTTCCAGGATTTGAATGTGTGATATTCTCTTTGCTAGTATTCCAGCTCTATGAAAATCTTTTTGATAAAACGGGAAAAGTAAGCACCTTTTAAATGTACTGTTTGTTGGGTATTGATATTGGTGAATGGGAAATGATTGGAAAGAAAAGTGGGAGTTGTCCCACATCGGTAGTGGAAAGAAAAGTGGGAGTTCCCTCTTGCTTTATAAAATAAGCATTTGTCCCACATCGGTAGTGGAAAGAAAAGTTCTTCTACTTATAAGTAGAATTACTCCTTCTTGTCAGTAAAAGGGTTGAGGGGGCAAGGACCCCTCGCGCCGTCGTTGTCGCTCGGCTCGGCTCGGCTCGGCTTCGGCTTCGACTTCGGATTCGGTCAAATGATCTGATTGATTGATAATCTTTTCTGAACAATCGTTCTATCCTGGGAGGGGATATTCCATCAACCTCGAGTACTGTGAGGGGAATAATTTCCTTAAGGACACACTTTGAACTAAGTGGACTCGATTATATTCTGAAAAATTATTCTTATTTTTCAACACTGATTCTGTTTATTTTCAGTGTTTATTATTTACTGGTTTTTTGGAATACAGATTAATAACACCATTGCATGTAGAACAACTGATTTGGACATTTTTATATGAGCAAAGAACCTTAGTATCGTGAAGGTGATGTCTTATTTCTTACCTTTATCTTTCACAAGTTGAATACATCATCGATTTTGTATATCTTTTGATTTCTGACAGTACATTGACCCTCATAAACATGCAAAGAACTAATACTGGGTTTAAGAGCAACAACTCCAGTCCATATCCTAACACTGACTATTGAAAGTACATGTGAGGAAGTTAATGGCAAAGGTCAAATCTAGCTGCCAACCTCCCCTTCAATACGAATATTTAGCAACCAATTTAGTTAAGCAAGAACCTCCTATGTATCATTCGCATCGTCTTCATCTACCTCTGGCTTGACAAAGAACTCAATATAAGCAATACGGCTGGGTTGCTGATAGCCAGCAGAATCAATATGCGGCTGTGGCATTGCTGGTTTTGCAACTGAGACAAGATGCTGAACTTTAAGCATTCCTCCTCTACCAATGGTCAGTTTACTTCCTCGATTATCCCGGATGACACTGCTGGGTATGTTTGAGGTTGTAGCTCGGAGAAATTTGTATTTATACCTGTCCATATCAAGGTCTTGATCAGATCATACAGTCTAGCACAAATGTAAAGCATTTGGCTTCTTACTTCCCACTCTATCAGGAAAGAAACCTGTGAGAGACTTGACGATCACAATGAAATGCAGCCAGAAGATCGGTGTTTACGTGATACATAAAGTCTATCTGCAAAAAGGAATGTAAAAACAGAAGAGGGTTAGAGAATATGAGAATAGAATGCTACTGAACAATCAGGTCAAACCCTACCTGTAAGTCACCATGGCCTTCACCTCTAAAGGTAACTGATGGTGGTGTAGGCTGTAGGATTAGATGAATGCTTGATCCTGGCCACTCAAGGTCGTCAATGGCTTCCTTTAGAGCTGCAGACTATCCATTGAACCAATGATAAGGTGATAATTAGCTCAAAGGTAAAGAATGAAACTTAAAGCAATCATAATCCTCTTTTCGCTAACCACTTTGTGATACAATGAAGGACGAAGAACACATTTCATATATGAATTCACGGCACTTTACACTTATGAAAACGTGAAGCAAGCTAACTTCAGAAAGGTTGTTTAAGCTCTTTCTATGGACTTGAAGACCAGCAAGCCATAACTTGACCATAGACTTAAATTCTACTTCTGAACACATTTCATATGTGAATTCACGGCACTTTACACTTGTGAAAACGTGAAGTAAGCTAACTTCGGAAAGGTTGTTTACGTTCTCTCTTGGGATTTGAAGACCAGCAAGCCAAAACTTGACCATAGACTTAAATTCTACTTCCGATGAACTCTTATATCTTTGGATTAAAGGAAACGAGAGACAAAATCAATGAAATTTCTAAAAAAAATGATTTTTGCTTTACCAATTAAGAAGTACAAGGAAGATAAGAGGGAAAAATCGAGTTTTACTTCTGGTCGACTTATCTACTGTAAAAGCATCGAAGAAGAATACGACTTTACTTCAAAAGGAGGGAAGACAAATACAACTTTACTTTCCTCAAAATCCGCTTGAACCAAACTATACTATATAAGGGAAGTCCGTTGCACTAAGCTCCCGCAATGCGCGAGGTCCGGGGAAGGGTCGGACCACAAGGGTCTATTGTACACAGCCTTACCTTGCATTTCTGCAAGAGGCTGTTTCCACAGCTTGAGCTCATGACATCCTGATCACATGGCAGCAACTTTACAAGTTACGCCAAGGCTCCCCGAACCAAACTAAAGAAATAAAATTGGTCTCCTTCACTTCCTCTTCTATATTCCTTCTCGCTATTCTCCTACCTTTCTTTTCCTTTCCCTCCTTTTTGAACAAACTTAAGAGAGAATACGGAGAGGAAACCAGATGAACGGTGTACTACCCTTGGATTTGTTGATTGCTTCTGCAAATGACCAGGGTGACTGACAAGTTTAGTCAAATTAGGAAACACCATTTTGAAACCAAGCAGCTGCTTCTGAGACATCATTTACAAAGAATTTGGTTGATAGCCATTGGCACATTTGTTTCAGTATCAGGGATAATAAATCCACATCATCCTGAAAGAGGCATACCAGATGGAGACAGATAATTTCTCTTACATGACTCAACTAATCAAATGTCGTCAAGATACTAAACCTAAATTTCAAGTTTAAAGTTCTATAGAACAAGGAACTGGAAATGGGGTTAGTTTGATAGTGTGTGCAGTGCACACTAGCAGACTGAGCTGAACCCGTGGTACTTGAGTAGCCACCTGTTCGGGTGTTCACAATTTCACATTGCTGGAGAAGTCAAATACTAGACAAATGCAAAGAAACTTCTCACTCCAAATATTTTTTGCCTTGGCCATCCGCAGTCAATTAAATGTAATGGTGTTTTGAACCGGGATTTTTGAAAGCTAATGGTTTCTGATTCTACCATCAAAAAGACATTTTATATCGATCTTTCAACATATAAAATCAGGGAATTTGTCTGTGATTCTTTTTACCGCTTCAAATAACCTAGCATTCAAAGCCTGAAATAAAACAATACCAGAAAAAGAGTCCTATTTATGGCATGCAAAACATAAAGTGAACTCTTCCTCATGCAACAAAAGAGGCTTAACTCCATGTCTAAGTATTGGAATACCCAATCTATCACAAAATGGAAGTATGGATGAAATACTACCTAAAACATTTTTGGATATTTGACAAGCTTCCTTGTGGAAGTCTCCCTTACACCTCTTCTCAAATGATAAAAGAGTAGAACAAAAATGAAATAGTACATACTGTACAGTCCTGGAAGAAAGAACATATACTTTGCTTGAATAAAAACCATACATTAAAATGTTTCGGACCTTTTCTATGCCTCAGCTCTTATTAAAGAAACTGAAGCAAGCTTATACCAAACATCAAAGAAAAGAAGATAGCATTGATTTCCCAAGACTAAAGAAAAGAAGAACAGCAGAAGCTTCAACTTCCAGTAAATATTACTATATTAGGAAACAAAAGCGAGTTCCTCTAAGTAACTTATGATTAATATATGTTCTTTAATCCATCCTGTCTAGTATGAGAGCATAATCAGAAGATAAACTAGTACGATTATATGGATAGAATTATTTGTCAAGTAGAGTCATAAACACAAAGAACTTAACAAGACACACAAAGAACAATCTTTAATAAGAGAATACTCCTGGTCCAAAAACATATATTATGTGAATAAGATGTGAAGCATACAGACACATACTTTTTGTAGAGATGGCGGTCACCAACGACCGGAGATACCAGGATCTACTATCTGTAATTGCTGCCAAAGGGAATATTTACCTTCACAGTAAAACTGAGAGGAGTACTTCCAGCAGGTTCAAAATTGTAGTCCCATGATATTGTATCAGGAATCCTTGTTCTGATTTCCGCATAAGTACAAGAATCTGAAGAGTCAACAGACCTAACCCCGGAATTAGAAAAATACGTTATAAAACTTTAAAGCTAGCCAATGGTGCTCATCCAGTGAAAGAAAACTTTGGAATAAGAAAATTGTGCCTAAAGATAAAGTAATTTTGCTTCCAAGATAGCACAACTCCTCAATCAGTCAAGGGAAGGATAACACATATAACAAAACTTGTAGAAGATGTGATTCATCAACATCGATTTAATGGTGAAACTACTCAATTACTAAGACATTGACAACTACCATTTCACTTTATCTCTTTATTGGGATCTTTCTGGACTTCCACCCAATCAAGGGGCAGATGTATACAAAGGAAAGCAGTGTACTCTAGAAAATCTATGCAGATAAATGAAAAGAAAAAGGACGTGTCCTATCACTACTTCACGTTTATGCCAATTAAAAATGCCAAGTCATTTGGTATGACCTTGAGACCAAAGGCGGATCCAGCATATAAGCAGTGTACTCAGCCACTAACTGTACCATACTCGAATTATAATAAATGTACATAGAACGTTTAGAAACTTCTAAAAATATGCACATTATAGTAAGAGGTGCACCCATTATCTTCAAATTTTAGATCTGCCCCTGTTGGAGACCGGAGAAAGTGGGGGGAAATAACTAAAGATGCTTTTTCCCCTCTTCTTCCTCTTTTTGGTGCTAATAGGTCCTAATTTACTGTCAATCTTTCAAATTGTACTCTATCTAATCAATTGAAAATGCATTTGATTAACAACCCTAGATAAACCAATGGACCATTTTCAAACAAGAATTATAGAACTGCCTTGGAGGTGCCAACTTCCAAAAACTATTGGAACAACCTAATTAGAGAGAGCGAGGCTCAGAGTATAATTACTTGAGAAGGAGCTGCATATCAGGACCAGGATAGCGTATTTCAATAGCACTTGAATGTCCTTGAACTGAAAATGTATTCAAACAATCAACAAATAACCCTAAACTCACTCCGAATCGCGGCCTCCCTTCTGCGCTATATTCATAACGAACAAATAACTACACAAGATAATAAACACCTAATTTAGAATCACAGAAAACCTACTAATTCACATCACTTAAAAAGAAGAGTTAATGGTCAAAAACACATGAATTATCACTTTTTCGCAAGCTTCACACCCCAACTATAAGTTGTTCCCTTTTCCTACATGAACTATCACTTTTTCACGAGTTTCACACCTCAACTATTAGTTGTTCCCTTTTCCTACCTGAACTATCACCATCTATGTATTAAAACACACCTATTTTTCCTACCGGATAGAGTTTAGGGTTTTTAGGTAGGAAAAGAGAGTAAATGATAGTTGAAGTGTGTTTTAAGGGCGTATGTAGCATGTAAGTTATGGGTGAGCAAAAATTTATGTGTAAAATTTACTAAAATTACAATAAATAGTACTACTCCGTTTCAAAATGTTTGTCTAGTTTTGACTTGACATGAAGTTTTAAAAAGTAAAGAAGTCTTTTGAATCTTGTGGTATTTTAATGTCTTTTAATGTTGTAGTCTTAAACATGCTATGTGAAAAGTTGGAATTAAAGATTTGCCAAAAAGGAAAGAGACATTCTTTTCGAAACGGACTAAGAAGGAAAGTAAGATAAACATTTTGAAACGGATGGAGTAGATATGAACCATAACTTTAAAATTATTATGGGTTCAATGCTAATAATCTTAAAATTGAACCCATGGAGTTCAAATCCCGGATCCACCTCTATTTTAATAGATAGATGGTGATAGTTCATGTAGGAAAAGAGATAAGCTGATAGTTGAGGTGTAAAACTCGTGAAAAAGCGATAGTTCAGGTGTGTGTTTGGTCATTATCTCTAAAAAGAAACAGGTAAAGTACAGAGACAGAGAAATACAAAACCTCGCGTTGCAAGTAAACTTTGGCCTGAAGACAAGCTGTTTCCTCAACAATTAACACTATGCCGTGTTCCGATAACTCCAAAACAGCATCCTGATTGTAATTGTGGAGGAGAAAACAGGAAATTAGTGATATCGAATCGGAATTTTATGAGTAATTTGTTGTATAAGAGAAGCTAAGCAACGGGAGAAGGAAGAAGGAACCTGTTGCTTTTTCCATCGAACGGACGTGAGCGCATCAACGACGCCTTGAACGTTATCAAGCTGGCACACTAGATCGGAAGATTCCGGCTCAATCGCCGACGAGCTCATTTTTTTTCCCGCCAAACTGGAACACTGGTTGAAGAAAGAGAGAGCTTTGACTATAAACTTTAGATTTCAAAATGTTCAAATTAGTCCCTTATCTTTGTGTTTATACTTAAAATCATCCTTACTTTTTTACCAACTCGCATTAAGTGTTCACACAGGGATAATAAATGCAGCTTTACTTATCCACTATATTTAAAATAGTTATTCAACTTTACTTGTACACTTTAGAATATGATAATTTATCACTTTTATCCTATTTTACCTTTAGTATTAATAAGTAATCAATTTCTTTTTCCAACACTTTAAAATTATACTAGTCAAACTTGATTTTTTCCAAAACTCCACTCTTTAGTCTTATTTTATGGGGAATATGTGAATTATTAAAACTCATTACTTAATTAGTTGGCTGCACATTTTTTTTGATAAGTTAATTGATTCCAATCATTAGATAATTAGCAATAATTATGGGTAATATGGTAATCTGTCCATTCTATTGTTGGCTCTTTAATAGGCGTGTCAAGTTAATATGTGGCAAGTAAAACTGGACGAAAGCAGTATTCTTTAACATGATTAAGTGATATGAATTTGCTCTTTAAGTTTTAACTGTTAAAATTACCTTCATTCGTTTAGTATATACCTAACAATAATATATCAAGTGTAATCTCACAAGTAGAGTCTGGGAGAGTGGTGTGTACGAAGTCTTACTTCTACTTTCTGAGGGTAGAGAGATTTTTTTCAATAAACCTTTGGCTCAAGTAAAATATATAAAATCATGTATGAAAGGAAATACAATACTGAAGAAGAAAATAATGAGAAAAGAACATAAGCAAAAATAAATAATACGATAATCGAAGCAAAGGAAATAATTAATAATAAAATTGAAGAATAAGATAATAGGAAAGTGCGGATAAGGGAAACTAGACAACACTCGACTATCTACTAACTTTTTATCCCAATACTCGACCTTCATTATCAAGAATCATGTCTTTAGTAAGCTGCATGTGTGTCATGTCCTATCTAATCATCTCTTCTCAATATATCTTCGGCCTACCTCTAACTATCCTGAGACCCACCATAGTTGGTTCTCTTATACGTTCTCGTTGGAACATCTATGCATTTCTCTTCACATGTCTGAATCATCTCAGTCTCACCTCCCTCATTTTATCCACCATGGAGGTCACTCTGATCTTGTCTCAAATATCTTAATTCTTCATTCTATCTCTCCTAGTACATCTACACATCCATCTCAACATTCTTATTTTTGCTACTTTAATTATTGAACGTGTTAATTTAATATATAGCCGATGAAGATAAATTTCCACCATTAAAACAAAAACATAGACATAGGGTGTAATTAGTATGGATGAAAATAAATTTTGAAAAATATTTTTATGTTTTTTATTCAAATATTGTAAGAAAAATTCTCTACAAAAGAAATTTTTTAGAAATTAAAAAAATGACTTCCTAGTGAGAGTAGAGAAATAAGTGACAATCTCTTATCGTCTCTTTATCACTTCCATAGCTCCCACCCACCCCTTGACTACCTTACCCCGTCACCCTACTCCCACTCCCCATTTCACCACCCCATGTGATTTTATAAATTATATATAAATATTCTTGAGATAATATTTTTTTAGATTACTTAACAAATATTAAAAAAAAAGCCTCTTATTTCCTTAAAAATATTTTTCTTCAATAACAAGCACACCACTGAATTCCTATTTCAACACTTCAAAAACAAAAATAGGAAGTGCCCATCAAGTCATTTCACTTTGCACATTGTCGTCACGTCACCATTGCAAAGTCAACAGACTCCTATTTCTTTCCCTTGTCCCTCCGGTATATATATCCACTTCTACTTTCGTCGTCATAGACTTGGAGTAACTATTAAAGTTGGTGTTATATGACCAGGATAGTTTCAAGCCGTGTAATAAGACTTTTGCAGAAATGTGAGTTAAGACTGAGTACAATAGATCCTTGTGGCCCGGTCCTTCCCCAAATTCTACGCTCAAATGTGGTGGTGGTGGTGTTGTTGTTGTTGGTGGTGGTGGTGGGTGGTGGTGGTGGTGATTGTGATGATGATGATGATGATTGTGCTGTTGGTTTGTACTGCTTCTGGTTTGTTTATGAATTTACATCTAAAAGTATGAAAAATACGCCCCTGAATGATATTCGACTCAGCTAAAAGTGTAAAATGTGCTTCAGTTATTTTTTGGTGTAATTTTTAATGATTTCATGCTTCTCTTTGTTGTAATTTTTAATTGGTGATCTATACATTCTTATTGGAGTCCACTTCAATGGACGCCGAAAGACGAAGCTCTCCGGTACAGGCGTCGGCGCCAATGCCTAGCGCAAATGCGCCGCCGCCTTTTCGACATGGTGGATGATCCGAGTACTGACAAGATCGTTTCATGGAGTTCCAACGACGACAATAACTTTGTGGTTTGGGATCCTCCGGAGTTCGCCAAGGAGTTAGTGCCGAAGTATTTCAAGCATAATAACTTCTCCAGCTTCGTTCGTCAGTTAAATACTTATGTATGCAATTTTTCTTAGTTTTAGTTGAGTTATTTTGATCTAGCTTTCTAGTTTTGGGTTCTTTTGGTGATGCATAGTTCTATGCTTGACATCATTTTGGATTCTTTGTAAAGATAAAGTTGTTCTTGTTTGTGCTTTTGTTGATTGGAAATAGAAAGTTTTATGGTGTCAATCTTGTGATTGTTAAAGTTGGTGATAGAAATTGCTATTGAATGTTATGGAGAAGTATATGATCCATAGCTACGATATTTTATGGATTTCTTTTTGTCTTGAGTTGTTTATGTCATTTCACAACTTTAGGTGATATTTGATTGCTAGATTTTTTGTGGGTGTTGAAGCGTGTGATCATTTCTTTTTCGCCCTGATTCTTTTTCATGGGTCAAGCACGTGAAAATTCTTTTAATCAATAGGTGGTGATCTGACTCGATCTGAAGGTCTTTGCTTGCTTTGCTACCATGTTGATACATGCGATCATCTCATCTAAAAGCGTAAGTTGTTAGAGAGAGTACATTTTTATTTACTTAATTATATTTTCAACAATGCGTGCTATTTTTATTCAGACTTAGAGAATTTCAAAATGAGCTACGAGTTTTGGACAAAGTAACCCTTCTTGTTTTCCTCCACATGTTATTACTATAGGAAACGGGTAGTCAATCAGCCTTCAATCAGACAAACAAGTTTCCTCTAGGATATGCAGAGTATATTTTCCACAGAGAGATGGCCATTCTTGAGGTGACTGAGCAATCTATATCCCTGAAAGTATTTAAGTCATCACAACTCCTTCGTCTAGAAGTGAGTGAAAGATGTTGTTTCAGTGTGTTAATCCCTTCTTCTTCATCTCTACTGATGACAATATTGTCAACGTATACAGCTAAATAGAGGCAGTATAGAATGTTTATATGATACAGAGCAATTCAACATGCAAAGGTTGAATCTAAATTCACGTTCTACCGATGTGGACTGAGAATGTGGAAATAATGTTGACGTGACACACATGATGATCTCTGCACATGTGGGGTGTGAAGTTACGCACCAGCGAGTGATAGGGATAGTGATGTCACATGTGGGTGTGTGTATCAGGGAACTATGTGCTCTTTGGATCACTATGTTGGTCTCATCGACATGATGCTCATAGTATTTCAGTTCACTAATTTGTTGATGAGACTAAAACAAATTTTGAGACTCTGAATGAACCACCTCTTAAACTTGCCAGGAAACTTCAACGATGAGTGTATTGACCTAGACTCGGATGTCTTTCCTCCTTAGCTTTGATACCTTGTTAAAAAAGAGACGATCGAGGAGAAAACTACTTGTTTTTATAATTGAAACTCACTACTAAATGGTTCCTTATATAGGAGCTATTAGACAATTCTAGTCTGAGTGAGGATAATAAAATGTGCTCTTTCCAAATGCATCCTAAGATTGCATGACTCTTAAGCCGCCATCTCATCATGTCTACTTGTTAGTTAAGGCTATAGATATTTTCTTATGTCGTTTGCCGCCTAAAAGTTGATAAGGAGATAAGGTGATACATTGAGTTTGAATGGAGCTGTTGTAGATTTTATTCAGGTTCGCAAGGTAAATTTTAGCTGTCATGGTGATCACAGTGAAGCCACTTGTGAAATATCCTTTTTCTTTTCCTACTTGACTAATTACCATAGAATAATAATTTAATATAGAACCTCCACATTGAACCTTTAGTCATGCTTCTTTTATAATATTTCGCTTTCTTGTACTACAAACAGGGCTTTAGAAAGATTGATTCGGACCTCTGAAAATTTTCTAATAATGGATTCATAAGAGGTCAGAAGCATCTGCTTAGAAATATTAGTAGGCGTAAGCCTGCTTAGGGAAACTGTCAGCAATAACAGCTGCATGGTCAGAGTGCGTCGGTTGGGGCTTGTGTTGAGGTTGGAAAGTTTGGGCTTGAGGAAGAGGTTGAGAGGCTGAAAAGGGACAAGAATGTGCTTATGCAAGACCTGGTTAAGCTGAGACAACATCAGCAGACTACCGATAATCAAATGCAAACCATGGTACAGAACCTTCAGATTATGGAGCAGCGGCAGCAATATATGATGTTGTTCCTAGAAAAAGTTGTTAACAACCCTGGATTCTTATCACAGTTTGTATAACAATAAAATGACAACAATAAATACATGATGGAAGACACTAAGAAATGCAAGATTAGACAATATATTCCTTCAGATGATCATTCTGGTAGCCCTGCTGATGGACATATTGTTAAGTACCAACCTATAATGAATAAGGCAGCGAAAGCAATGCTCAGGCAGATAATGGGACTAGACTCTTCTCCTAGGTTAGAGAACTTCAGCAATAGTCCTGAAAGCTTACTGATTGGTGATGGTTCACCCCAATGTAATGCATTAGACGGTGAAAGTTACAACCGGAATTTAGGAGTCACTCTTCAGGAAGTTCTACCCGCTTCTGCCCAGCCATTTTCCAGTGCAACTTCAGCTATTGTAGGACAAAGTTCACTGTATGCCAACATTCAGTTTTCAGAGAGCAATTCCCTGGTTGGAGCTCAAGATTTGCCACCTGTTTCGCTGTCTCCATAAGATATCATTATGCCTGAGCCCTAACAGTTACAAGAAATTATGCTTGAAAACAATATGGATATTAATGGATCAGAGACAGGAAATGATTCTTTCATGGACCCCATATTGGGGGTAAATGGGAAATTTCTATTGGAACTTGATACTTTTTCTCCCGACCTTCAAATCGAGTGGAAGAGTGCTTTGATGGATGACGATATAGGAGAGCTTCCTAGTGTGGGTGATCCATTATGGAAAAAGTTTCTTCAAAGTCCATTCCCTACCGAGACAGAGGAAATGGACTCGGTTGAAATAGAAGATATTAAGACTACTGAAACTAAGCCACTAGAAAATGGATGGGACAAAGTTCAGAACATGGAACATATTACTGAGCAAATGGGGCTACTAACATCAAATAGTAAAAAGTATGATCGGTCACCAAAGAAAATGTACATGAGGTAATCTAGAAATTTCATCTCGTAGTGTATTGGGTCATGGGCTATCTCTAATACATGTTTTCACCTTTGTCGTTGGATTTCTTTGCATATATGGAAAGCTTCATGATTCATCTGGATTAGTCTTATGGAGTTCACCTCCATTTTTTGTTTCTTCCTTACATAGAGCTAAATGGACCTACCATGCTAAATCTATGTTGGAGGTTTCCTTTTCCCCTTTCTAATTTCTCACTGTTTAAGCTCTCTGATCATTTAAGTATGTAGAAATTACCGACCTTTTAATGATGTTAACAGGCAGCTGCCCTTTTAACCCTTCTGTTAGCAATATCCTTTCAAAGAGTTGACCTAAAAATGATTATTTTCACATTCATTTATCTTTATTTGATTATGTTCCGTTCATCTTTTTTTGCAAGATTGTTGACTTTGAAGAGATAACTTGATTTATTGGTTGTGACTTTATGAAAAGTTATGTGCCTCTGTGTTTTCAAGTGCTAATATACCTCTGTGACTTGATTACATGAGAAGTTAGATTCTCAATCTTCAGTACAATTTAGAATCTTTCTTGACTGACAATTGGAGAAGGTGTGCCATCGTGGGAGAGAAAAATTATCCTGCATATACCAAGTCAATGCAAGATTGAGATCTGTAGCTTGCTGGGGCTTTCACTGCAGTGATTACTATTACATATCAAATGCATGTGTTTATAAGAGAAACAACTTGCTTTTAGTTATCCATTTTCATGCTCTTGTGTGTTTGGCAAGACTCTTGAACATTTCCAAAAACTATTTTCTGAAAAAATGACTCATATTTTGAAAAATATTTTCAGGTGTTTGATTCGAGACTACAAAATATTTTTCAGATATTTACAAAAAAATTTACTTCTTTTGAGATGGAATATTATAGAAGATTAATGTAGCAAACAGAAAATATTCAAAATAATTTAGTATTAGAGGTAAAAGGGCAGCCCGATGCACTAAGCTTCCGCTATGCGCGGGGTCCGGGGAATGGCCGAACCACAATGATCTATTGTACGCAGTCTTACCTCACATTTTTGCATGAGACTGTTTTCACGATTTGAACCCATGACCTCCTGGTCATATGGTAGCACTTAAAAGACAGTATTAGAGATTGACAATAATGTCTAAGTGTTGGTTGGAGCATTAAGAGTTGATATAGTTGTGATTGGTGAAGGAAACTGACTTTTGTCCAAAAGTGAGGGTAGTCATTTTCCGCCTTTTGGTGGAAGATGTTTTCCTTAAAAAATATTTCTTGTAATCAAACCTCAGAAAATGACTTCCGAAATTTCCGTGATGTTTGGTTTACTCTTTTCAAATTTTCTTTCACCTTATTTTTGTCCAGCTTTACAACTTTTATCCTTATTACTCTTTTACAGATGTCTCAGCCAGCACTGTGAGATTATTTTTTGCATAACTATCCTTTGTAGCATTTTGTCAATTGAACTGGGCCTTGACCTACTTAGAGGGATAAAAGCTTGATTAAGCAAAAGAAAAAAATAATAGGTTATATTGATACATTACAACTCAATATACATTTTTTGTGGCTTTAGGAAGCAAAGCTTCAGTTTAAAGGACAATAACAAAGTGGAGTTAAGAGCCACCAAACCGAACTCTCTTTTCTCAATATTTTGATTCCTTTCAAACACCCTTTTTTATTTATTTAAATCAAGCTATTGCCATCTTACTTTGTTGGTGCTTACCTTGATATTGGGTAAGTTTCCAACTTCCTTCTAGATAGAATCTAAATTCCCTTCTATAGGGTGTGGTGAGGTGGGGCAGATCAATCCATGGTGGTTAAACTCTGCTCTAATGTATGGGGGAGATTCTGCAAAAAAATAATTGCTTTGCGCACTGAGAAATCTACTATCTTAAGCTGGTCAAAGAGATGATCAGACATGAAGTTACAAGTCAACCTCTTTCTGGGGGATTCTAGGACTTTTTGCTCATAAGAAGTCATGCTTGGCTTTGGCAATCTGGAAAAGAAAATCTTGATTGAACCGATCATGTAAGAGCTAGATGGCGAAGCCTCCTCTTCAGATAAAGAGCTCGCTGACACTATATTTTCGGTTAGAACAACTTTAACTATGGTAATTTCTTGGGACTTGACAAAGAATTTACGTAAAAAGGAATACATGTTTATCTTTCTACTGGTACAATGTGCAAGAATAGCTTGCTATGGACATGATTGATATATTAAGCAATTGGACATTAAAGTTCTTTTAAGAATTTTGCCAACCACTTTCAAAGGTTTAAGATTTTAGCTTTTCAGCACCTTAAAAATTCTCTGAAGCCATTGAGAATGTAGCTTCTATTTATATCTTCTGCTTTTCCGCTACAGGAAACTTCCCCAACTTCCTTCTTTTATCTTTAGCCATTGATCAACAGAGAAGCTAATGAAACTCTGACTTGGTGGTTAAAGTAAAGTTATCCGGATTAAGAGGTTTCAAGTTCAAATCCTGCTAAATATATTTGCAACTTATATGTTAGTGCTCTTTAACTATGTACTTTTGTGCTGATTTGGACTAACTGATGATGTTATTTCCTGGAAATCTAAAGATCGTAGTGTCCAACCAGCAGTTGATGATCAAAAACTGGTTATTTTAGTGTTTTTACTTGTCATCTCAAGCCAAAAAGACCGAGACTTCTCAGCGGAAGGCATATTTGTGTTATGTAAAATAATACTCCATACATCAGCAACAACAGCCAATGAGATATTACTCATTTTGGCAGGTATTACACAAAATTCAAGTTCTGCAAAATACACTACCGTCAATTATCTAAGTGCTTTTGCACTCTTATTCTCTTCATTGTATCCTTAAACTAGTTTCAAATAGTGAATTGATGAAGTCCTTCTCAGGAACTGGAATTTGGCAATGAAAAGGATTAACCCTTGCTATCCTCCCTTGAGTTTCAAGCATCGAATAATATGAAGAACATAAAGCTTGGTGAATAAATGGATGTATGAGTAGTTGTTCGGACGTCCATCTCCTTCGAGGGTCTTTTATGAAACACTTGTATAAAAAATCTTTAGCAACCTCAGAAACATTACTCGGAATCACAGGATCTCCATTCATAATGTGCCATTGCAAATCTTCAGTAACGTGATAAATCCAAACGCGACTCCCAGTCATCATCTCTGCAACAGTGCACCCTAGTGACCATATATCATAAGCTCTGGAATGACAACCATACGTCAAAGATTATGGGGGCGCATAAGGTAGAGTCCCCTAGTGTCTCATGTTAAATATACATATGTATATTTCGGATGGTGTAGATTAGTTTAGGTAGTATTTGAGTGTAATTAGTATTGTATACTTACCATAATTGTATAGTTAGTGTCCAAGTAGAATAAGGTTTTAGGAGTAAAATAGGAATAGGATTCTCTTATTATGAAAATATGTAAATTGTATATATACTCTTTCAATTCATGAAAATAATCAAGGGATTATTTCTTTCATGGTATCAGAAGTCTAGGTTTTTTATTCCTCTCTCCAAAATTTTCGTCGGCCTCCTCCAATTTCCGATGACATGCCTCGATTTCCGAGCCATCTTTCCCGAATTTCTTGCCCGACGGTACCTCATCTCTTCCCAGATTTTCCCTTCCACATCCCTCTATCACTTCATATTCTTTCGTTATGTCTATGTCAATGAACATGTTTCATCCTGCCCTCGTTGTTTCTAACATCAAGAATCATAGCCCTCTAATTCTTGAAATAGAAAACTACACTTGATGCCACCGTCCTTCAGTGGATTTATTCTACTATCTCTACCGATCTATTGCAGATGATTATTGAGCCAGAAGCTACGACGATGGCTGCGTGGGATAGGCCGTGTGACATATTCCAGGATAATCAAAATTCCAGAGCTGTTACCCTTGAACAGGATTTTTCCCACTTCAACATGGAAAATTTCCCAAACGTTTCAGCTTATTTCAAAAGGTTGAAAGAATTGTCGGACCAACTCCGCAACGTTGGTGCGCCAGTTAGTGAAGATCGTCTTATTCTACAGATGGTTGTTGGCCTATCTGAGGCCTATAGTGGCGTTGGAACTCTTCTTCATCAAAGTAATCCTCTTCCAAAGTTATATTTGGCCCGCTCCATGCTTACCTTGGAAGAAGCCGGCTTGGCTAAAAAGGCAGCTACGAGTGCTAGCCCCGTGGTCATGATGACATCTTCCACTACTCCTCCAAATTTTGGTGACAATTCGAACCAAAACCGGTCTCATGGTGGCGGTAAAAATAGTCGGAAAAATAATGGCAAAAATTGCGGGGGCAAATGCGGCGGGTCTGACAATGGTAACTGGGGCCGAAACGATGGTGGAGGATAATATTTCGGATATAATGGGCCACCGAACCACTGGTCCCAGCCTTGGGCCACTGGACCGTAGGCCTGGAACAGTGGGCAGTGACCCAACAACCTAGTTTCGCCGTCCAGTCCAGCCCATTTCCAATGGGCTTTCTAGCAGGCTCCTCAGCCCAATACCAACTGGGCCAGTGGGTCTTCCCGAAGTATCATTGGGTCGGGGCAGCATGTAGGGGAACTTGGGCCTCGGCCTCCGCAAGCCCAACATGCAGCAGGCCCTACTCAGACCGATATTGAGGCCGCGATGCACACACTTGGTTTGACTCCACCGGACCCGAATTGATATATGGACATAGGTGCCACTACCCACATGACATCCGATTCAGGTACTCTCTCGTCTTATTCTAATTTGAGCAACCCTCGTGGCATAATTGTTGGTAATGGTAATTCTGTTCCAATTCGTGGTTATGGTCGTAAAACCTTATTCTACTTGGACACTAACTATATAATTTTGATAATACAATTATGGTAAGTATACACTACTAATTACACTCAAATACTACCTAAACTAATCTACACCATCCGAAATATACATATGATATATTGTATATCATATGTATATTATATGTTTCTTGGTAATAACTTGGTCTCATGGTTTACGAAGCGTCAGTCAAGTTTATCCCGTTCCAATGCAGAGGTCGAGTATCGAGGGGTAGCTAATGTGGTCTCTGAATCATGTTGGTTACGTAATTTGTTGTTAGAGCTTCATTGTCCTATTCACAAAGAGACCTTGGTTTATTGTGATAATATTAGTGCCATATACCTTTTTGGTAATCCGGTTCAGCACCAGCGCACTAAACATATCGAGATGGACATTCACTTTGTTCGCGAAAAGGTTGCTCGTGGTCAAGTACGCATCTGCCATGTCCCTTCTAGGTATCAAATTGCAGACATCTTTACAAAGGGTCTTCCATCGGTCCTTTTTGAAGATTTTAGGGACAGTCTCAGCGTACGAAGATCGCCCGCTATGACTGCGGGTGTGTGCTAAATATACATATGATATACAATATATCATATGTATATTTCGGATGGTGTAGATTAGTTTAGATAGTATTTGAGTGTAATTAGTATTGTATACTTACCATAATTGTATTACTATAATTGTATAGTTAGTGTCTCAGTAAAATAAAGTTTTAGGAGTAGAATAAGAATAAAATTCTCCTATTATGGAAATATGTAAATTGTATATATACTCTTTCAATTAATTAAAATAATCAAGGGATTATTTCTTTCATGGTATCAGAAGTTTAGGTTTTTTATTCCTCACTCCAAAATTTCCGTCGGCCTCCTCCAATTTCCGGTGACCTACCTCGATTTCTGAGCCTTCTTTCTCTGATTTCGTGCCCGACAGTACCTCATATCTTCCCAAAGTTTCCCTTCCACATCCCTCTATCACTTCTTGTTATTTCGTTATGTCTACGTCAAGGAACATAAGGTAGAGTCCCCTAGCGACCATATATCATAAGCTCTGGAATGAAAACCATACATCAAAGATTCTGGGGGCGCATAAGGTAGAGTTCCCCAGTGACTCATGTTAAATATACATATGATATACAATATATCATATGTATATTTCGAATGGTGTAGATTAGTTTAGGTAGTATTTGAGTGTAATTAGTATTGTATACTTACTATAATTGTATTACCATAATTGTATAGTTAGTGTCCAAGTAGAAAAAGGTTTTGGGAGTAGAATAGGAATAAGATTCTCCTATTATGGAAATATGTAAATTGTATATATACTCTTTCAATTAATGAAAATAATCAAGGGATTATTTCTTTCAACTCATATATTCCATTCCATCACCAACTCTCAACGACAATCCAAAGTCAACCAACTTCAACTTGTGCATCCCACCACGTTCATTATTAGCATTATCGAAAACTAAAATATTGTCAGGTTTAATATCGCAATGGATCCACCTTTTTTATGAACATGTTGAATACCCTTTAAGAGTTGATATGCATAAAAACTTACTTCCAGTTCGAACATCTTTATTCCATTCTTTCTCTTTGAAGTGATCAAATCGTGAAATGATCCACTACAAGCAATTTCAAGAAACAGATTGTAAGTTGGAATATTACCGTTGTCGATGCTTATGCCTGCTCCAAAGAATTGAACGATGTAAGGACAACATTTTAGAGTTGTCAAGATTTGCATTTGTTGAAGTGAAATTGAACGGTGGATAGATGTGCATTTAACAGTAGCAACTGAAGCACATAATGAAAAAGAAGCACCAACACCAAGAACGTAAAGCTTCTTCCAGTACTCCATAATACTATGTGTTAACACTCAAAAGTAATTTAAGTGTTTAGCTGAATTCAGTGACATTCGAATTTACTCCTAGCCCTCGACTACAAGAACTTCATCGGCTACTAAGGCATCTTAGCCGAGTTGTTAGTTAGAGGTACGACTAGGACCCACTCAGATGCAGACGCCTCAACGACCAAGTCAAAAGGGTTTCTGGACCTCTAGAAGCGGTTACGACCAACAACAACTAAAAGAAAGGGCCATTATCCGAGCAAGATGAGTAGAGGGCGAGAAAGTCGGAACCACCTCCCCCATAGTCGGCCATTGAACTTAGTGGGTTACTTGATGGCTGACATGGGGGATCACGTTGTACAGTTCCCCCCCTTTTACTATAAATAGGATCATTATTTGTATATACGAAGACAACCAATCAATCAAACAACTCAATTTTTATCTATCTTTATCCTTTACTTTACTGTACTCAGCTGCATTCATGTTTCTTACCTCTTAGTTTACTCATACTACCGTCCTAACGCTTTCTGGAGTAGTTGGGGAACACATTGTTGGAAATTAGAGTTTTGTTTTCAGCTCAAATCGCTTAAGTTAAGGAATAAATTTGTCTTCCGATATGGTCAGCCGATAAAAAAGCAGAGAACAGAATTCGGGGCGAGAACAAATTTGACACGCCCAGTGGGATCATAGGTGAATTAATAGAAATGTTTGATTCTCCAGGTCAGGATCATTCTTGGGGTATACGCCTAAGGTCCGGTAAGAACAACAAACCAACATCCTCCTCGGGTATGCCTACATCGGTTGATACCCCTCCACTTCCTCCATCAACTCAAGTTGTGGAAGAATCTAGCCAATCTGAAGGTCCAACCATAATGACCGCAGCTTTTATTAGACAACATATCGACTTGGGCATCCACGATATTATGTACCAAGTTTCTAACCAGTTGGCTGACATTGTGAAGCCGATGATACATAATGAGGTTCAGCAAGCGAAGGAGATGGAAATCAATCGAATGCACCTAGGAATATGTTCGGCTAGTTCTGCCATCCCTCTGACGAGCGGTGTTGTTCAACATAAGACTGTGACTTCCGGTGTTGTTCCTTAGCCGTATGTGCATCAGCTAGTGCCTACTCAAGTGCAGCCAGTAGCACACCTAGGAACGCAAGCCCAATCACCTAGAAACCAGCACACTGCATGGTCGTCACCGAATCTTGGGGGGCATAATGTGCCACTTGACCAAGTGAGTCTGTAGTATGGGCAGATCAACATGGCTCGGAGACTAGTTCAGACTCCAGGACACTTTGGATTGCCGTACGTTTCTACGAATGGCCCTACGATGTAGGCGAACAATGTTGGCCAGCCGAATTGACAGCCGATGGCCCTTGGCTATGACTTAGCTCGGCTATCTGGTAACGTTGTTTACAGTGGAATACCATTCCAGTAGTCATTGCCAGTACCCAGTCTATACCTTCCAGGAAGCGTAAAATTTCTAAGAACGGCCGACGTCCGAGGAGAGCAGCCATGGACTACTATTCCACCTTATCCTCATGCTCCGTTAGCCGTTCCAAGAGCTCAGATTGCAGGCTTTGGTAGCCATACCCAATAACGATAATGAGGCATTACCCCACCTATTGGTAATAGCCAACAGACCACCTACAACCTTCAAAACCATGTCCAACAAAGTGTAGAATGGAGACCGCCAGTGTAGAATGGAGACCGCCAGTGTAGAATGCCTACCAGCCGAAACTAGTCGAGAATCGGCAGGGGACGTCACAACTGATAAACCCAAAAATTATTGCTAATACCATGCAGAGGTACTTTTGCATCCAACTGAAACCTTTCGACATGCTTGTTTATAAGAAGCCTTACCCCGATTGGGTAGATCAGATAACACCTTTACCAAGGGGCTTTAAAACACCAGAGTTTGCTATCTTCTCTGGCGACGATGACAAATCCACTATCGAGCACATCGGTAGATTTACTGCCCAATGCGGAGAGGCTGGCCAGAATGAGTATCACAAGTTGCAGTTATTCCCTCTCTCTCTAATGGGAACAACCTTCGCATGGTAATCCTCTTTGGCTCCTAATTCTGTACAGAGCTGGGTTGACATGGAGGGTTACTTCCATGATAGGTTCTATTGTCCCTAACCTCAGGTTACCGTGACTGATCTAATGAATCTCAAGCAGCAGGTCGATGAATCGGCTGCCGATTTTATCGAGAGATTCAGAAAGAAGGTTGGGAAATGCACCGTACACTTCCCCGAGTCTGAGTGTGCCCACATGATAATCAACAATATGCACCCTCAGTTAAAATAAAAGTTGGTGGGACAATCCTGCTCTGACCTAAGCTAGTTTGCCAAAAATGCTATCCAAATAGAGTAGTACGTCCAGGAGAAGGAGCGGAGAAGAGCCAGCTAAAATCGAGGCTCCCACTTGGTATCCATCATTGAAGCGGATGAGTCTGACTTAGAGTCAATTGACTGCGCGGCAGATGCAATGGTGGTCGAGATTGTTAGGGGTAAGGTTTACTCTTACCCAGCCTTGAAATCCATAAAAGGCAAGAAGACAAGTTCATCTGATGACTGGGTCAGTTACTCGTTTGACATCACGAAGGCAGATCAGTATATTTGATCATCTACTCAAAGATAAGCAGATTCGGCTGCTTGGTGGTCATAGGATTCCGCCTACCGAGGAACTCAAAGATAAGAAGTACTGCAAGTGGCATAATTCTTACAACCACTATACTTCTAATTGTGTTGTCTTCAGAAAGGCAATCCAAAAGGGTATCAAATAGGGGAGGTTCAAGCTAGCCGACAAGAGTATGGCTGAAATGTCCATTGATACCGACCCCTTTCCCGCGGTACCAATATCTATGGTATCTTTTGCTAAGCTCGATGAGTCACAGGACACCAAAGGGAGACATTCGATGAAAATGGTGTGGGTCCCAAAAAAACTTACCATGGGGAGAAAGCCACAAGGACCTCTGTGTTCAATCGGTTAGGCAACCTACATGACATTCGCGATGACAGGCAGCCATATATGAGCAATTTTCAAGGCCGCCCTAAATACTCGAGGGACGTTAAACGAGAACTTCATGAACAAACCATGAGGTTCAGAAGGGTCCCTAATGGCGCCAGGCATATGCCTGGGGGCAAGTACGGATGTCAACCAACCTGCAGCCGAGCATGCCTTGAATAGATGAAGAACCACTCCCTAAAACCAAACAGAGGGTGGTCGAGTTTAACGTAAATGAGGGTGTTTCGTACTTACATATCACGGTGAGAAATAAGGACCGGAGGAGACCCCGGAGAATGACTAAACCAGCCGCCAACACGGAAGAGGGGAAGTGGTCTGTCAATCAGGCTCCAGAAAGAAAGAGGCACCACCGAGAGTCGCATTTAGGACTTAAAAAAGAAGGATGCAACGTACCAAGGCCTTGCGTAAGATGCAACAGACATTGCATCTAATTTTCAACACCAAAGCAGCCAAAAATCATGAGATTTCTGAGTCTACCATAGCCGAGGCTATCAAGCGGGCATTCAACTCAGTTGCTTCAGGGGCAATATCGTTTGAAGGAGAGACGTCGGGTCAACTAGAGCTGGATGAACAGCCTACCAACAACCCGACGGAGGAACCCCGATAAGAGAACGTGGCCCCAAATGAAACTCTAACCGAGGCAATCCTACAGATCGTGCAGAGGATTCAGTCAAATGATCCCCAACCGATCCCCATTTATCTCTAGAAAATGGAAGATACGAGCTTCTAGTCAGCTGAATTGGATGAAAGAGGGGACTCCATCCTCGATTTATTTAGCCATGACCTGGTTGATGAGATGTGGCAAACATTGAAATGGTCTGCCTGATCCCGTGTGAGTTCTGGGCCAGCCTCTCCGCGCTGGATAGCCTAGAAGGTGATGATTGCATAAAAGACATAGAATGGGAAACAATAGCTGATACCCCGACTAGGGACACTTTGAGCACCATATTTGGTGCACCTACAGAAGATATGGTTAAACACCTCAAACCCCTTTACGTCAAGGCTTACATTAATGACAAAATTATTAGTCGGGTGTTTGTCGACAATGGGGTTGTGCTGAATGTGATTCCGTTGCTTATCTTGAAGTATCTTAACAAAACAAAGGAGGATCTCATCCCAACTAACATGAAAATTGCTAGATTTATGGGAGAAATCTCTGAAGCATTGGGGATTCTAGTAGCAGAAATCACTGTAGGTCCTAAGACGGTCTGGTCTGCCTTCTTTGTAATAGATGGCAAGCCGTCCTACACCATTCTGCTGGGCAGGGACTGGATTCACACCAGCCGATGCCTTTCTTCTACCATGCATCAAAAGCTTATCTTTTGGGAAGGAGATAAGATAGAAATCGTCTCAGCGGATGATAACCCGTTCCGACCAGGGGTTCAGAATGTAGAGGCTATCCTCTATTAACCTTATGTGGCTTCCATAGCCGTGACAAAGCAGTATGAAGAAGGATATTGGAAATCCTGTAATCTTACCTCGCGTGGGTTTAAAATAAAATAACTGGCCTAACCACAGCTTACCTTGGAGGATTTAAATGGTTAAGGAAACCCAACTCATACGTGACCTGTGGCATCGACTGACCACCCTAAGTTCTGAGGCAAGGATAGCCGAGGCATCGCAGATGGGGAACCATGACAGAAAACCAGATCTGGCGGCCAACAATATTTGAGCTACCGATAGGAATTTTACGCCTAGCTTTGTTTGTTTTTGTTCTACGCTTGTACAAAACTCGAGTGTTATTTTATACCATGTGTTGTGTATGTTATGTGCAAAGTTTGAATAAACTCATTTTACAAAGACAAGTCTTAAATGAAATAGGCAATCAAAAACTCCAAATATACAGCTACGGGGACGATATCCTATCGGCTAAATCTATGGCCAAGATGCAGTGTTGTCCTCAGAAATTAATATCATTATGGATGGCCAAACCAAATTTTCTAAGTTTGGAAGAATATCAGCAGGCCAGGCTAATGGAGTTGGGTCAGAATCGACTGACAATCATAGAAAGAGTCAAAGTCGATAAATGTAAAATGGCCAAAGCATAAGATAAACATATAAAGCCTAAAGAGGTTTTCCGAAGGAGACTTAGTTTGGAAAATCATCCCGCCGATTGAAATGCAAGATCGTAAAATCGGCAAATGATCGCCAAACTAGGAAATGGCCCTTCGTAGATGTCACGACCCAAACCGGAGGGCCATGACGGGCACCCGGACCCTACCTATCGGGCACCACTCTTCACATATTTATCAGCTAACCGTAATCAATTATGGCCTCAAGGATCATCATCAAATATCCTGCTGACACACACATCAAGGACGACAGGGCCGTACACGACTACTACGACAACTATCTACAAGCCTCTAAAGAATACGTACATTCTAAGGTCGGGATAGGACCCCGCCATACCCATATGCATATGCAAAAAATATCATACCACGACCAGACTGCAACTCTGAAATAAGTAGAGTGCTCCAATATCAACTGAACAAGCCACCTACTAGTGCGAACCGTCACCTGTCTATCTGATCCTGCAGGCATGAAACATAACATCCCCAGACAAAAGGGACGTCAGTACGACTGATGTACTGAGTATGTCAGGAATGAAAAATAGCATAACAAAGATACAAGAATAAACTGAAACAATAACAACCGACAGAAACAACTGTCAACCACAGTTGACAGAAACCGCCTACCAGTAGTGAATGCCTCTGAGGGCCATAATATGCCTAAATGTCATGCACGATGCAAATGCGGTATACATATATATATATTGGCCACACATGGGCATCTTCCTTCATATAACAGCTTCTATGGGCATCATTTCATATTGGCCTCTATGGGCATCATATCATAGTGGCCTTTATGGGCATCTTCCTTTTCGTGATAATCTGTACCAGCTGCAGGTGGTGATGCGTATATAATGCCATTCCCTTTTCCCCATCCCCTACATATATATAATTCATACCATATTGTAGTGTATATAACACATGTGGGTCCAGGATATTACATGAATAAAATGCATGAATGACAATGAAACAATCTGAGTGACATAATATTCTTGTACCTTCGGCTAACACTGTGAGCATTAACATGTACCTTCGGCTAACACTGTCAGCCTTAACATGTACCTTCGGCTAACATTGGGAATATCAATATCTTTCCCATATACCTCAATAAGGATTTAGAAACATATTTAGACATGTTTTTTAACATAGAAATCAATAACATGAACATCCTTAACTACTAAGAGTAGAACAATTTATGAAACAATATTACGGTTATGTTTCGTTACATGAAACATGCCAAAAGAAGAAATAATTTGTCTTAACATACCTTAGTCATTTTGTGTCCACAGTATAACTAAAGCAGCTTGTAATGCGCCCCAATCTTATTTTTCAAGAAACCCTTTTCTTCCACCTTACTTCACTTCGAAGAAAGCCCAAATTCAATAACACGATAAATGGAATAATGAGATCAAGCGGTCAACAAAACACGTATATTGTTCTTGAGAAAAAAATATATATTCTTTGCTCTGTTAGAAATAACTCACATTGCCGCCTATAAATGAAAGTAAATATGTTTCCTAAAGAGAAAATGTTACTGGACCCATTTCTTTATGGTCATGAATTGTCTACAAAGTCATTAAAATGGACTAATTGCAACTTTTTCTTATTACACGTGGTCATAGCTCAATTATATCACTTAATGAGTCTCACACCCCTATCTATGACTATTACCCACTAATTTTATTTCTTGCTATGTATCACTTTCTACACACCTCATCACATGCATGTATATCACCTTTCATATGTGTCCACATAGTACATATACAATGTTCTTAATTAATATATCTCATCTTCCACTACACTTTCCTACCTAGTCGATTACACGCACAATTAATTTCTTGATCTCAATTCACTTAAATCTTGATGATTTATAAAACCTTCATATATTTAATGTCATAATTGTGCGATATAGCACTAGCCATAGCCTCTTTATGCACATACCAAATATTATGTTCGATCCCCGTCATCACACTTGGTACGTCCAAAATTATTTCGGGGTTTTATCCTTTAATATACTAAGTTATTCATTTGCATACGTGAATATGACCAAAATCCTCCAATGCTCGGGTCTATTTACACACATCTAGCGATTCAAATCATGGCCTGAATGTACGGGATGTTATATTCTTTCCCCATTAGAAACATTCGTCCTAGAATATTGGGGGGACATATCTAATTTCTGTCACATAGTCAGAAAACACATCCCCCGCTTCATGTGCCATATAATATAATATTTATCCTTATGTCAGACCTCACATGGTCATCAAGCGTTAATGATAATAGTCTAAAATAGAACTCACCTTATGCTTCTCTTGGAACCTCGACGTTAGTCTGAAATAGGTGACATTTGTGATTCATCCCCTCTTCAGCCTCCCATGTCATTTCTTTTACATTCTTATTTCGCCATAGAACTTTTACGGAGGCTAATTCTTAGTCCCCACTTGCGGACTTGTCGATCTACGATAACACTATGAACCTCTTCATATGACAGGTCCTCTGTAACTTTCACATCGTCAGTCGGTACTATCCGGAAGGATCCCCAACATACGCTCTTAACATAAACCGGATGAACCAACTCTAACTTCGAGGGCATAAATCCATAAGCCACTTGGCTTATTCGTCGAATTATGCGATATAGCCTAATGTACCTTGGACTAAGCTTTCCCCTTTTGCCCAAATCTTATTACACCCTTCATAGGAACAATCTTCAAGAAGATCCAATTCTCCACATGGAACTCTAAGTCCCGCTACTACACATCTGAATACCATCTCTGATGACTCTGAGCGATTAACAATCGTTCTTAGATAAACTTCATATTCTCTATGGCTTGGTGCACTATGTCAGGCCTAAATAATTCTTATTCGCCTACTTCGAACCATTCGATAAGAGATCTACATTTTCGTCCATACAAAGCCTCGTATGAAGCTATTTTAATGTTATCATGCTAACTGTTATTGTATGCAAACTGAATAAGGGATTCGTAGCATGTCTTTGAGCATTTGAATCGTACGCTCGGCCTGTCCATCTGTCTGAGGGTAGAAAGTTATGCTAAGATTCACTAGGGTACCTAAACCTTTTTGAAATGATTTCCATAAGTTAGCTGTAACTATGCACCGTGGTCAGATATAATAGGAATAGGCACACCATGAAGGAGTACAACTTTGCGTAGTCCCTGGTTGTGTAAGCAGTTTTGATTGCCATGAATTGGGTTGATTTGGTCAGTCTATCAACAATCACCCAAATAGAATCAAACTTATGATAATAGTGAGGTACACCCATAATAAAATATGTATTAATCATTTCCCATCTCCACATCGGGACCTCAATGTTCTGAGTCACACCGCCAGGCTTTTGGTGCTCCGGTTTTACTTGCTGACAATTAAGACACTGAGCTACAAACTCCACGATGTTCCTTTCCATGTCGTTCCACTAATAGATACACTTGAGATCATGATACAATCTTAGTAGATCCAGGATGGATGAAATATCGTGAGCAATGGACCTCCGTCATAATTCTATCTTGTAATCCCACTACATTAGGAACACACAAATAGACCTTCCACCTGGGGTCCCTCTCCCATTATACTCGAAAGTTGTGATTCTCTTTTGTTAGATATCCTTCCCAATAATCCTTAAAAATGGGCTCTTCATCATGACGTTCATTTCTTCCAGTATGAGGGATAACCCTTCTGTACTATAAGTCGTAGGGCTATCACTATCTAAATTCTCCAATTGAACTCCTGTTTAACTAACGGATGTGTTCCCTCGGGTCAACTTCTCTTCTTCGTCCTCACAATAGAATCAAACCAAGTTTGTCAACTCAGCTTTGTTTACTAACTGGTGTGCTAAAAACTCTTATATTTTTAGTATCTCAACCATGAACACTTTATGGATAATGTCATCGAATCTGAAGTGCGTGTATCATCGTAGTTAACTCTCATTCATAGTCTGAAAGGAATCTTTTTTTTATACTTCCTCACTACTTGTAATTATACACAACTTCCTTTCATTACTTCTTTTTGACACTTGTTCACCTATTTTCTTACTTGTCGTACTCTTCTTAGTTCTAAAATATTCTGATATACATACGTAATCTCAAATATTGCTCCTGATTCCAATACTTGGCATTACTATCCCTTAAAGGATGAGTTGTTAATTTATTCCCTCATTCAGTACATGGAAGATTCTGAAGTATTTACATTACCTGACGTTGTCTTACTATATCCAAACCTGGTTAGTATACTTAGATTCGAATTCATTCTATTGCCTCATGGCTAAGACTTTCTGTCCATGGTGCTTTGGGAGAAGATTTCCTTGATCTCGTTAAGTTGTACACCCATTACTTTATCTATCTCGTAGAATCTTTGGTCAGCTCAATAATGCTCATAGACATTTGTATTTGTCTAACATTTTATCTTCATTATAATGTCAGTTATCTCTTTGACATATATCTTTAATGTCGACCCTGTATCCATAGGCGTCGTTGGCCCATTTTCACATGTTTAGGTGCTAATCTCGAGCTTTACTCAATGCTACCTTCGTTTACCTATCTTTTGAGAGGTATGACTGCATATGCTATGGAACCGATGCTTCGTATGTTTAGATCTAATTCACAGTGTTACATGATCCCATGACTTGTCAAGCTTTCTTGTCTTATCATCATTAGATCTCTCATCGACCGAGTGCTCATTCGTCTTACCTTGATATTTCCATTTCAAGTTGCCTTGGAGGGGTCTCTTATCTCAAATTTTCTCATACTATATTCCTGAACATCAAAGGTTCGTCACCCTTGGCCGAAGAGTTCTTACTGTCCCTTATCTACCATTGGTCCTTACGATGTTCTGGAGTAATCATACCTTTGTAAAACATGCATTTCATTCACATTTATCCTTCTTGTCGTAATCCTTCATTCTACTCGTCATTAAACGAAAAATATTCCTTCCTTGATACTTGATCATACCGTTCCATTCATACTTATTAACTGTTTCCATATTTCTTACAACCATTCTTTGATTTTTCCATAGTTCTCATCCTCAATTACCCCTAACAAGCTATTATTATCCAGAGGGTATTTAGAATTGTAATATGCTACACAATGAAGTCGAAGACCTTACCAGTCCAATACCTATAACATGCCTTAGTTTACTAACATTGATACATGTAATTCTCAATAATACGCGGTATCACCCTTTATGCAAGGACGAGAGGCTTATGTTCCCTTCCACTACCGTGGATAACTCGATCCTTATATATGACTTGGGCTCACTATTCTGGGTACGTCACTTTACGTGATCTTCTTAAATTCATTGATGGTCACTATTCACATTATCTGATTGTGGCAATCCGTTCTCGTTAATGATACCCCAGGAAAATTCCCAACCTATTCTCGGTAAGACATTACAATTTAGGGCACACGTACATAACATATTCCTTCACTCTAATCAGCAAAAGTCACTGTAAAACGTGTAGCTTTTCATAACCTACTAGACCTTCTAATGATGTCTTCTGCTTTTTCATCTGTACAACTCATAATCATCTTATCCTTACATTTGCGCATCAACATAGGACACTTCAAAAAGTTGTGGCCATGACTGTCATACTAAACCCACCCCTTGTACCTTTGCGACACAATCCGGCATGCACTCGACCACACTGACTACAAGATGGTTGGGGCGGTCTAACTCAACATTTACAACTTTGACCCTGAGATATTGGTATCTTTGAACCCTTCTAACTGTCAGTGATTACCTGACTAATAAACTCCCTGACCCCCCAAGGGCCTATCTCTATCAGATGCTCTAGGATGAAGTCGTGCCTGGGAAAATAACTTACTCATATCCTCTAACGGATCTATCTCCATAACGAGCATACTACTCGTATTTATACTCAATCTAACTTCAATCTCCCTACTAATCATAACTCTACTGGAAAAAGGCATTGCTGTAATCACAAACACAATAAGGTCTATAGAGAGAATCCTCTGCATTCCGGTGCTTAGTACTTCCTTTACTTTACTCTTTTTTTTCATTTTCTGTATCCTCAAAACAAGGATTATGCTTTCCAGACTTGCATTTTCTCTTCCGTATATGAGTGAGACAATTCCTCATAATCTGAAGTTTTGAATATAATACTGCCCTTCTGGTGTATCCATCGTCTGGTAGAAGTCACTCATTTACTGGCTACGAATATGAACTAACCGAAGTCTTTTTGGTAACCGTCATTACTGAAACAGTATCAGGCACGAGTTAAACTCAAATTCTTAAGACTAAGCTCTACTGCACGATCTATGATATGAAAGAATGGAACCCATCCCTAAGTGCCTTGCAGCCTCCTATTTATAAGTGTGGCGTGCAACACACTCATAAACAAGACTCTACTAGACGCGGCTTGCAGACTCTCTAGGACAGACATGCTCTGATACCAAGATTGTCATGACCCAAATCGGAGGGCCATGACGGGCACCCGGACCCTACCTGCCGAGCACCACTCTTCACATATTTATCAGATAACCGTAATCAATCATGGCCACAAGAACCGTCATCAAATATTCTGTTGACACACACATCAAGGCCGACAGGGCTGTACATGCCTACTATACACAAGACAATTGTCGACAAGACTCTAAAGAATACGTACATACTAAGGTGGGGACAGAGCCCCGCCATACCCATATGCATATGCAAAATACCATACCATGACCAGACTGCAACTTTGAAATAAGTAGAGTGCTCTAATATCATATGAGCCAACCACCTACTAGTGCAAACTGTCACCTATCTATCTGATTATGCGGGCATGAAACGCAGCGTCCCCAAACAAAAGGGACGTCAGTACGACTGATGTACTGAGTATATCAGGCATGAAAAATAGCATAACAGAGATACAAGAATAAACTGAAATAGTAACAGCTGACAGAAATAGTCGACAGTAACAGCCGACAGAAACAACCATCAATAACAGCCGTCACCGACAGAAATAGCCGACCAGTAGTGAATGCCTCTAAGGGCCATAATATGCCTAAATGTCATGCACAATGGAAATGCGGTATACATACATATATATATATATATATATATATATATATATATATATATATAAATTGTCCACACATGGGCATCTTCCTTCCCATAACAACTTTTGTGTGCATCATTTCATATCAGCCTCTGTGGGCATCATATCATATTGGCCTCTGTGGGCATCTTCCTTTTTGTGATAATCTGTACTAGCTGCAGGTGGTGATGCGTTTATAACGTCATTCCCTTTTCCCCATCCCCTACATATATATAATCCATACCATATAGTAGTGAATATAACACATGTGGGTCCAGGGTTGTACATGAATAAAATGCATGAATGCCAATGAAACAATCTGAGTGACATAATATTCTTGTACCTTCGTCTAACGCTATGAGCATTAACATGTACCTTCGGCTAACATTGTGAGCCTTAACATGTACCTTCGGCTAACATTGGGAAAATGAACATCTTTCCCATATACCTCAATAAGGATTTAGAAACATATTTAGACATGTTTTTAACATAGGAATCAATAACATGAACCTCCTTAACTACAAAGGGTAGAACAATTTATGGAACAATATTACGGTTACGTTTCTTTACATGGAACATGCCAAAAGAAGAAATAATTTGTCTAAACATACCTTAGCCATTTTGTGTCCACAGTACAACTAAAGCAGCTTGTAATGCACCCCAATCTTATTTTTCAAGAAACCCTCTTCTTCCACCTTACATCACTTCGAAGAAAGTCAAAATTCAATAACACGATAAATGGAATAACGAGATCAAGCGGTCAAAAAAACACGTATATTGTTCTTGAGAAAAGAATATATATTCTTTGCTCCGTTAGAAATGACTCACGTTGCCGCCTATGAATGAAAGTAAATATGTTTCCTAAAGAGAAAATGTTACTGGACCCATTTCTTCATGTTCACGAATTGTCCACAAAGTCATAAAAAAGGACTAATTCCAACTTTTTCTTGTTACATGTGGTCAAAGCTCAATTCTATCACAAGATGAGTTTCACAGCCCTATCTATGACTATTACCCACTAATTTTATTTCTTGCCATGTGTCACTTTCTACACACCTCATCACATGCATGTATATCACCTTCCATATGCTGCCACCTCATAATATAGTCCACATAGTACATATACAATGTTCTTAATTAATATATCTCATCTTCCACTACACTTTCCTACCTAGCCGATTACACGCACAATTAATTTCTTGATCTCAATTCACTTAAATCTTGATGAATTATAAAGCCTTCATATACTCAATGTCATAATCGTGCGATATAGCACTAGTCCATAGCCTCTTTATGCACATACCAAATATTATTTTCGATCCCCGTCATCACACTTGTTACGTCCAAAATTATTTTCGGAGTTTTATCCTTTTATATACTAAGTTCTTCATTTGCGTACGTGAATATGACCAAAATCCTCCAACGCTCGGGTCTATTTACACACGTCTAGCGATTCAAATCATGACCCAAAAGTACGGGATGTTACAATAGCGAACCCACGGGTTGTCGGCAATACGGATCAAGCAATAAACATGCATAGAAAAGAAATGTAAATGGTAGACATTTTGAAGAAATATTATCCATCGATTTTGGGTCATGCATAAGTAATCAACAGCCACAGACCAGCTGTCTGGTTGCAAAAGAGACTAATTTCCCTTAGATTTGGGGAATGTACGGGCAACCGATAGCCACAGACCGGCTGCCTAGTCACAATAACAGACCCTTCGATTTGGGGTCGATACAACTAAGAAGTCGAATATGATGCTCTCATCATGGGACTCAAACTCCTAGTTTCTATGAAGGTGAGGTGCATCGAAATCCGAGGAGACCCTCAGCTGGTGATCAAACGCCTGGCCGGGGAATATGACTGCAAAGACCTAAATTTGTTGTCCCGTCACAGGACGCCTAGCTGGTTACTTAGTAGGTTCGCATCATCCACGTTAAGTTATGTTCCCAGAGGCATGAAAATTGAGGCTAACGACTTAGCACAAGAAGCTTTAGGTTTTAGGAAGTCTCTACTCACCCTAAAGCACAATGAATTACCAGCCGAAGTGTTAGTCGTTGATCAAATTAACTCATGGAGGCAATTACTAATTGACTACCTAAAATATCCCTCTAGTTGTAAGGACCTCAAGGTTAAAAGAAGAGCCTTGAAATACGTGCTCATTGACGATAACCTCTATAAAAGGAGCGTGAATGGAGTACTACTTAAGTGTATTGTCAAAGAAGATGCCTTGAGGGTCATGGGAGAGGTCCATGAAGGAGTATGTGGATCACATAGAGCGGGGCCAGCGATGAAGTGACCGATCTACCGCCACGACTATTATTGTCCTACTATCACATCTGACTTCTTCCAGTATGCAAAAGGATGTGGAGAATGTCAGAAACATGGACCAATCCAGCGGGTACCGGCTGAGTTACTGCACCCAGTCGTAAAGCCTTGGCCCTTCAAATGATGGACTATGGACCTCATCGGCAAGATTTTCCCATAATCGGCTAAAGGCCACAATTTCATTATCGTGGATACTGATTACTTCACTAAATGGGTGGAGGCTCAGCCGATGATGAGGGTCCATCAGATAGATGTCATTCAGTTTATCCAACACCAGATCATATACAGTTATGGTATTCCTGAGACGATTACCACCGATCAAGGAACGATGTTCACTAGTTCTAAGGTGGCAGCCTTTGCTGAGAAGTTTCGTATCAAGATGATCACATCTTCGCCTTATTACGCATAGGCGAACGGGCAAGCCAAGGCAGCCAATAAACTTATTGTGAACACAATTAGTAAGAACGTGGAGGATAAACCAGGAATATGACATCTCACTCTAGATTAAGCCATTTGGGCGATCATGAATTCTAAATCTACAGCTACCGGGATGACACCTTATCGGCTAACCGATGGCCAAAATGCAGTGTTGTCGTTGGAAATTAATGTCAAATCCTTACAGGTGGCCAAGCAGAACTCTCTAAGTTTAGAGGAATATCAACAGGCAATGCTAATGAAGTTAGACCAGCTAGATGAAGATCGATTGATGGCCCTAGAGAACATCGAAGCCGGTAAACGTAAATTGGCTAAAGTACTCATTATTGCATACACTGGAGACGAGACGATTGAAGTGACATGCACTGCTGTCAGACTGAAACAATGGCTACTTTCAGATACATCAACTCAACAGTCACACTCGAGTTAATGTAGGGCGGCAATTGTTAACACTCAAAAGTAATTTAAGTGTTTAGCCGAATTCAGTGACAGCCGAACTGTTCCAAAGCTGAATTTACTCCTAGTTGTAGACTACAAGAACTTCATCGGCTACTAAGGCATCTTAGCTGAGTTGTTAGTTAGAGGTACGATTGGGACCCACTCAGATGCAGACGCCTCAACACTCTTAGAATATTGGGTGATATTAATATACCATTCCCGAAGAGATCTTAAACTATGGCACTTAAACGAAATCATCAGGGAGATCAAAGGTTTGAGTCATCTCCAACAGTGCCCTTTTTAACATTGTTACCTAGAAGGGAACCAAATGATGGATACTCTACCCAAATAGAGCCACACAGTTCATGACACGAATATCTACCAATCCAGCGACCTTCCAAGCTAAGGAAATCTATCAGACCTTATCGTATGGACATGTTACAGGTACCCGCATTAAGGCGAAAGGTCACTAAAACTTTCTGTCTTAGTTTTATGTCAACCCTCCTTTTGTCTGTGATTATTTTTTTTCATGCTCTATAACGCGATGGTGGTCTAAGCCAAACCCCCTACCATACTGGTAGGCACAGTATTACCTTATAGTCTCTTAATGTTTGATTTATGCTGCTATGTGTATTTTGTTTATCTTATTTACTTGCATTAGTTATTGCTTCTCTTTTGCTTCTTTCTTTTAAGAATTTGCTATCATGACTTACTCACTTTGTTTGTCGTACTTTTCTTGAGCTTGTGACTTGTCTTGAGTCGAGGGTCTCTCAGAAATAGCCGCTCTACCTACCAAGGTAGAGGTAAGGTGTGTACACTCTACACTCCCCAGACCACACATTGTGAGATTTCACTGGATATTATATATATATATTGTGTGTGTGTATATGACAGGGATTCTAATAAAAGAAGTGAATCGATGTGTAGATACATGTGTCAAAAAGTTCATTAACCATTTACTTATTTCTATAAGACATCTCTATAATTAGACAATGGTAAATACCCGTATATACACGGTATATACGTTGTGTATATCACGGGCAGATTGTTGCATAATGGGATGTTAAATTCTGTGATATACACGGTATATGCATACCGTGTATATCACGGTTTAGTAGTCTATTTTAGGTTATTATTTGTTGTAATTAAATTAGAGTTGTACACTTACCATAATTGTATAATTATTGTACAAGTAGAATAAGATTTTAGGAGTAGAATAAGAATATGATTTTTCTATTATGGAAATTGTAAATTGTATATATACTTTTTCATTAATGAAAATAATCAATGGATTACTTCTTTCATGGTATCAGAAGTCTAGGACTAAATTACTTTCGCTCATCTCCTAAATTTCTTCTCAGTTTTTCGACCACCCTTCTCGGCCGAGACTGCCTCGAAATTCATTCCCCTTCTCGAATTTCGTGCTAATTTACCTCCTCTCTTCCCAGATTTTCTTCCCAATCCCTTTGATCTTTATTGTTCTTGAGATGGAAAACGTCCAATATGCGACGTGGGCAGAGTTGTTTAAAATTCACGCAATCTCTCATCAAGTCCTCCATCACATCATTTCTCCCGCTATCCCTCTTCATGTGGATGATCCTCGGTTATGGATCACTCTTGATACTACCGTCCTTCAGTGGATTTATTCCACTATTTCTACCGACCTTTTACAGAAGATCATTGAACCATACACTACGACTATGGCTACCTAAAATAGATTGCGTGATATATTCCAAGATAACCAACATTCTCGTACTGTCACCCTTGAGCAGGAATTTTCCCAAGTCAGCATGGAAGATTTCCCAAATGTTTCCACTTATTGTAAACGACTCAAGGAATTAGCAGACCAACTCTGTAACGTCGGAGCTCCTGTTACCAATAATCATCTTGTTCTACAAATGGTTGCAGGCCTATCTTAGGCCTATAATGGCGTTGGGACTCTCCTCAGTAAAAATAATCCACTTTCACAGTTTTATCAAGCCCGTTCAATGCTCACGTTAGAAGAAGTCGGCTTGGCCAAAAAGACGACTATCGGCGCTAGTCCCATGGTGATGATGACATCATCCACTAATTCTCAGGGTTTTGTTGATACTTCGGACCAAAACCATACTCACGGTGGAGGCAAGAAAAATCAAAAAAATAATGGTAAAACCATTGTGGCTACCGAGGTGGCAATAACAGGTGTGGCAACCGGACTGATGACAATGGGCCTCGGGGCAGTTGGTCGCAAGCCTACTGGCCACAACCCTGGGGTCCATGGTCATAGAACTGGGCCAGTAGTCCTAGGCCCAACAACTCTTACTATCAGCCTACTGCCTACCCGGGGAACTAAGCCCAATTTTCATCCGCCAGCAGGCCTAGTTTTTCGGTCCAGCAGGAATACCCGAGAAACAGTTCTGGGCCAGGGTAGCAAGCGAGTGTGCTTGGGCCTCGGCCTCCACAAGCCCATCATGTTGCGGGTCCCACTCCGATCGACATTGAAGCCGCAATGCACACACTTAGTTTGAATCCCCCCTATGCAAATTGGTACATAGACACCAGCACCACTTCTCATATGACATCCGACCCAGGTACTCTCTCGTCTTATTCCAATTTGAGCAAAAATCATGGCATAATTATTGGTAATGACAACTCTATTCCAATTAGTGGTTACGTTCATACAACTTTGTCTCCTCCTCATACACCTCTTGTCTTAAAAAATTCCCTTCATGTCCCTAACTTAATTAAGAATTTGGTGTATGTCCGTAAATTTACCATTGATAATTGGATTTCTGTTAATTTTGATCCTTTTGGGGTTTCTGTGAAGGATTTCAAGATGGGGATACCTCTCATGAGATGTAATAGTAGGGAAGATCCTTATCTAATCACGTCCGCCTCCAGTCTCTCGAGTCAAGTCTTGCCATCTACTTTTGCCGTTATAGCTCCCTCCTTGTGGCATGCATGTTTGGGTCACCCTGAGTCGTCCATTATTTCTTCGTTACATAAAAACAATTTTATTTCTTATAAGGGTACGCATAGTACTCCAATTTGTCATTCCTGTCCTTTAGGAAAAACATGTTCGATTACCATTTGTAGCCTATACTTCTCGTATTTTAATTCCATTTGATATTATTCATAGCGATTTATGAACATCTCCCGTTTTAAGTTCTATGGGCCATCATTATTATGTTCTATTTTTGGATGATTATTCTAATTTTTTATGGACTTTTCCGTTAGCGAAAAAATCTCAAGTTTTTTCCATATTCTTAAAATTTCGAGCATTCATCCGTACCTAATTCGAACGGAAAATAAAAAATATTCAATGTGATCATAGAAAAGAATATGATAATGGGTTGTTTCGAGAATTTTGTGAAAATAATGACATAGTTTTTCGTTTCTCTTGTCCTCACAGAATGGGAAAGCCGAACAAAAAATTCATATCATTAATAATATTGTACGAACTTTATTGGTCCATGCTTCCGTACCCCCTTCCTTTTGGCATCATGCTCTACAAATGACTACTTATCTTCTTAACATACTTCCTACCAAAGGTTTGGCATATTAATCCCCTCTTCAAATACTATATAATAAGACTCCTTCATACACACATCTTAGGGTCTTTGGGTGCTTATGCTATCCAATATTTCCGTCAATCATAATTAACAAACTTTAGGTCTGTTCTACGCCTTGTGTGTTTTTGGGTTATCCGTCTAATCATCATGGTTACAAATGTTTTGATTTATCATCTAATAAAATCATCATTAGTCGCCATGTTATTTTTTATGAAACTCAATTTCCGTTTGCTAAAGTGAGTAGTCCCGTGCCTAGTTCGTATAATATTTTGAATGACGACATCTCCCCGTTTATTATCCACTATTTTTCGGACTTGTCCCACACCCAAAATCAGCCCGGGCCACCGCCTACCGGACTCATCAGATCGCCGCTTTTCCCGATCATCCCATCATGGGTCCAAAGAATCGGGCCGAATATCTAGTCCGATCTTGCCCTGGTTACGCTTCTCGGTCCAATCCCGCCGCTTCTAATGTTGGGCCAGCAAGCCCACTGCCTGCTGGCCAGTCCATTACCCATCTGATTTTTTCCCAGAATTCACCCAATTCTCCCTCGAGTCACAGACCGATCACCCGTAATCAACGGGGTATTTTTAAATCAAAAAGACATTTTAATCTAAATTCTAATGTTCTTAAATCCCCCTGCCTAGTAACCCAGTGTCCGCATTAAATGACCCGAATTGAAAATTGGCTATGAACGACGAATATGATGCTCTTATTGCAAATAAGACGTGGGAGTTGGTACCCCGTACTTCTGATGTTAATATTATTCGATCTATGTGAATTCTTACTCATAAGAATAATTCTGATAGTTCTTTTGCGAGGCGTAAGTCTTGTCTTGTAGGTGATGGTAAGACTCAGCAGGTTGGCGTGGATTGTGGTGAGACATTTAGTCCGGTGGTCAAACCGGCTACTATTTGCATTATTCTCAGTCTGGCTCTTTCGAAAGCTTGGCCTATTCATCAATTAGATGTGTAGAATGCTTTCTTACATGGTGATCTTAAGGAGACAGTTTATATGCATTAGCCCTTGGATTTTCGAGACCCCAAATATCCTCATCATGTCTGTTTATTGAAAAAGTACTTGTATGGGCTTAAGCATGCCCCACGAGCTTGGCATAAGAGATTTGCAGACTACATTTCATCTATTGGGTTTTCACACAGCAGGTCTGATAATTTATTATTCATATATTGTCGTGGTACTTCCCTGGCTTATATACTATTATATGTGGATGATATTATCTTGACTGCCTATTCTGATACGTTGAGAAAGTCTATCATGATAATGCTCGTACACCATGTGTGTTTGTGTAAGCATGATCCTAGGATGGAGCACATGAATGCACTCAAACGCATTATCAGATACATCTAGGGACACTTGACTATGGCTTGCATATATATCCATCTTCGGCCTTTACACTTGTCTCGTATACCGATGCTGATTGAGGTGGTTGTCCAGACACCAAACTCTCCACGTCAGGTTATTGCATGTTTCTTGGTGATAACTTGGTCTCGTGATCTGCCAAACGACAAGCTACCTTATCACGCTCCAGTGCTGAGGCCGAGTATCGAGGGGTAGCTAATGTGGTTTCTGAATCATGTTGGTTACGTAATCTTCTCTTGGAGCTTCACTTTCCCATTAAAAAAGCTACATTGCTATATTGTGATAATATTAGTGTCGTTTATCTTTCTGGGAATCTGGTTCAACACCATCACACTAAACATATTGAGATGAATATCTATTTTGTTCGCGAAAAGGTAGGTATCAAATTGAAGACATCTTCACTAAGAGTCTTCCCTCGGTCCTATTTGAAGATTTTAGGGACAGTCTCGGTGTACAAAGACCGCCCGCTAGGACTGCGGGGGTGTGATAAATACATGTGATATACACGGAATATACGTTGTGTATATCACGGGCAGATTGTTGCATAATGGGCTGTTAAATTCTGTGATATACACGGTATATGCATGTCGTGTATATCACAGTTCAGTAGCCTATTTTAGGTTATGATTTGTTGTAATTAAATTAGAGTTGTACACTTACCATAATTGTATAATTATTGTACAAGTAGAATAAGGTTTTAGGAGTAGAATAGGAATATGATTTTCCTACTATGGAAATTGTAAATTGTATATATACTCTTTCATTAATGAAAATAATCAAGGAATTATTTCTTTCAGTCTATTATAGAGTTCAAGTTTTGTGTACTATACGATGTGCCAGCATATAGATTTTTTATATCATCGGATTAAATTGACTTACAACATGTAAATCTTCATAGAAAGTCTGATTTGACGGCCTATAAAATGGAGCAATAACTTGCTACTGTTGGTTAATTAAACTGACGGTGTGAAAATTGTCTACATTGTCGGTGCATAGAACTTAAACCTCTTCGTAATTAGCAGGTCAAGTGTGTTCATCTTTTTAGGTTCTTGCATCATAAAATCCCTGAAGATGTTAATCCACAAAATCTTTGCACTGCGGAGCAAGTTAAAGGACAGCCGGTGCACTAAGTTCGAGCTATGTGCGGGGTCCGTAAAGGGTCAGACCACAAGGGTTTATTGTACGTAGTGTTACTCTGCATTTCGGCAAGAGGCTGTTTTCAGAGCTTGAATCCGTGATCTCCTGATCACATGACAACAACTTTACCAATTGCTCCAAGGCTCTCCTTCACAGAGCGGAGCAAGTTGAGGAGCTAAAATCACTCATTAGAGTCATTCCATTGCGTCAACAACAATCATGATAGCATTGCAAATTTTATAACATTGCAAATTCAAAACAGATTTAATATTTAAATGAATATGCAGCTATAAATTCGAACCCCTATTGGTTTAATCATGATTGCTTCGTTCGCTCTGTTGGACATGGTTGTACGCTTCAATAAACCAAATCATAACGATTTGAGAATGAATTATAAATTAACTAAGATTAAGTTAAAACAATATATGTAAATACATATGTCATATAATTATTGGATTAGTGTACAAATTAGGTTCAACTAATTTATTCCGAGAAAAATTGAGGTGATTGTGATTGGGATGAAGTTACGGACATATTTAGTTACTTGAACTAGACAAATTACAATTTAGCTCCCTCGTGAATTAATGTCAACATTATAAAGCGATAGTATTCTGTTACGGCAAATCATCAGCATCCCCCCCTCCACCATACTCTTACTCTGTTTCTCATCAGCACAAAAGGTACATATGCTCAACTACAAACCATATAATAAAACAAATTAAGAGTTGTCATAATGGTAAGAAGCCAGTAATAGTTCTCATAATGACCCCTGTTATTATTTCTTGAAACCCAACGTTCTTTGCCTTGTCCTTTTGTAAGATATTATCCACACTGCTTAGTGTCACACTTGCCAACAGATACCCCATAGCCATTCCTAGTCCAAACATGTAGCGGTTGCAATGCTTGACATACTTCTAGGGAGCTCAGAATGATAGAACTCATTTTGAGCAACTACGCTAAACACCTCTGGTATCCAATTTTAAGCATGTTGTGGCACAAGCCACATTGCTGACATTGCCACCTCATCTTCTGGATTGTCCAAAACCCTTGTTCGATTGCTTAATTTCTTGCTCTACGAACCTGAAGACTAACTTGGTCATGCAAGAGAAGAATACCCCAGTTCCCATTCTTGATTTAGCTCCGATGCAAAATGGTTTCCCTCTGATTCTTGATGTCAGTGGAATAATCACGGGATCATACAGAGCAAGCCAAATTGTTAAAGAAATGATAAGAAATTGAAAGAAATAATCCCATTGATTATTTTCATTAATGAATGAGTATATATACAATTTACAATTTCCATAATATGGAAAATCCTATTCAAATTCTACTTCCAAAATCCTATTCTATTTGTACAAGAATACTACAATTATGGTAAGTGTATAATGCCTAAGTAAATACAACTAACCTATTACAAAAGACATAGGTATACACGGCTGGTATACCGTGTATATCAGGTTCCTACTTGGCTTGGGATTATGTGATATACACAGTATACACAGGGGTGTATATCACAGGTATACCGTGTATATTTATCAGAAACATATAAAAACAACTTGCTGGAATTCCACTGCTTTTAGTTATATGTCTATTCATGGATTGAGCTTGAAGTAAAGGAAATGAACTTTGGCTGAAGTTTATTGCTATCATGATCGTTGTTGACCGCGTGGAATGACTCTAATGAGTGATTTTAGCTCCTCAACTTGCTCCGCTCCGTGAAGGGGAGCCTTGGAGCAATTGGTAAAGTTGTTGTCATGTGATCAGGAGATCACGAATTCAAGCTCTGAAAACAGCCTCTTGCCGAAATGCAGAGTAAAACTACGTACAATAAACCCTTATGATTCGGCCCTTTCTGGGCCTCGCACATAACGGGAACTTAGTGCACCGGCTGCCCTTTAACTTGCTCCGCTGTGCAAAGATTCCATGAATTAACATCTTCAGGGATTTTATGATGCAAGAACCTAAAAAGATGAACACACTTGACCTGCTAATTACGAAGAGGTTTACGTTCTATGCACCGACAATGTAGACAATTTTCTCACCGTCAGTTTAATTAACCAACAGTAGCAAGTTATTGCTCCATTTTATAGGTCGTCAAATCAAACTTTCTGTGAAGATTTACATATTGTAAGTCAATTTAATCTGATGATATAAAAAATCTATATGCTGGCACATCGTATAGTACACAAAACTTGAACTCTATAATAGACAAAAAAAGATAAAGGAAAGAATGTCATGCCTCAATTTGTCAGTTGGCACTAAAAAATTGAATCTTTGTTCTGATGGTAACCACTAACCAGAGTAGTTGCTAGCAGAGTATGCAAGTTTTCGATTCTTAAAAGCAACGACAGTTACTTGTACAGAGCTGCCAAATAAATTTTCTTTAATGTTTAGATTGATACATAACATAGAGAAGCAATCAAGATAAACATAACAGAGAGGAACACAATGATAGCGCAAACTCCAAATCCCACTTTCCACCCTATGTGATCTTGAAGAAACACAGTTACAGCCATAGCAATCAGAACAGAGATCACAACTGAAGCATAGTACCAGCTAAATAAGTGGTTCCAAATACCCTTTTAAACTCTTTTAAGATACTACTTTTCTTCAAATATCACATTTTCTATATCCAAAAGCCTACCGAGTATCACGAAAGTCATTAAACTAATTTTATAACTAAAGTATCACCAAAATTTGCCCGAATGTCGCAGGAAATCATAAGGAGAAAGCAAAAGAGACACTTTATACTATACTTAGACAAAATTGAATGATCTTTTAGTTAGTAGTAAATATTTCTAGTTAAAGTTTAATAGTAATTTTTTTTGTTATAAAAAATTATTTAATGACTTTCTATTTTGGGAGGATTGAACCCGACATGAATCGAACACGCAACCTTCTGATCTGGAGTCAAACGCGCTACCATTGCGCCACGGATCCCCATTGCTTTGATGTGTAATTGATACTAATATATTTGGATATATTTTCCACCACTATGATCGTTTCAAAATGAGAATTTATCGATATAAAACAACTCATATTGATTATAAAATTGATGGGACAGACAAGCGTTCAAGGAAGAAGATAATATTAAACCCTCTCTCCCCCAACCACCACCACCCTACACACACTATGAATTAGGAGAAAGATCCATTTTTATGTTCATTATATTATCTAAACCATATATGATTTTTGAACTAACTCGAACGTCCATTTTTGAGTTACTATAATTCCTTGTTGACTTCAAGTACCTTAGTACTCGTTTTAGTTCCTTCCAATGATCTTCTCCTGGATTGTTAGTAAAGCTACTCAATATGCCAATAGAACACGCAAGATCAGGTCTTGTGTGATTCACCACATACATAATACTACTGATTATTTTGACATATTCTTCTTAATTTATAGTTTCTCCTTTATTTAGAACTAATTTTACGGTTGGATTGATAGGACTTGTACTATCCTTGCAGTCAAAGTAATTAAACTTCTTTAACACTTTCTCAATGTAATGAGATTGTGTTAGAATGTAAGTTCCTCATCTCTTGAGCACTTTGACTCCCAATATGACATCAACATGACCTAAATCTTTTATGTCAAAAGCTTGCTTTAAAAACTCTTTGGTCTCATTCACACATTTTATGTTAGAACCAAAGATAAGCAAGTCATCAACGTATAAAGTCACCACTACTTTATACTCAAGAGTAACCTTAGTAAAAAAAGAACTTTCTACTTTGCTACTCTTAAATCCGAACCTTTTAATTTCTTGCTTAAACTTTTTGTACCATTGTCGTGGTGCTTGTTTAAGCCCATACAGAGACTTTTTTTAATTTGCATACTTTATGTTCTTCACCCTTGACAACATAACTTTCAGGTTGATGCAAATAAATTTCCTCATCCAAGTCTCTGTTTAAGAATGCGATTGTAACATCCTTTTGATGAACCTCTAATCCATACATAGATGCAATAGCAAACATGGTTCTGATTGATGTGAATTTAGAATCGGGAGAGAATGTCTCAAAGTAATCAATCTCTTATTTTTTACTATAACCTTTGGCTACCAATCTAGTCTTGTACTTATCAATAGTACCATCAGTTTTGAGTTTTTTTTTTCAGAACCCACTTGCAACCAATAGGCTTAGTCATATAAGGTAAATCAACAACAGTCCAGGTTTGGTTTTCAAGTATAGACTTGATTTCAGCATCCATGACACTTTTTCACATATTAGAATCTGATTGTGACATAGATTCTTGAAAAGTTTTTGGGTCCTCTTCTAACATGTAAAAATCAACATATCAGGACCAAAATTCTTTTTAATTTTTTGTCTCTTACTTCTCCTTAATTCGATTATTTCATCATTCTCCTTTTCTTCTAAATTCTCATCATTCACAATTTCACTTCCGGTTGTATGCTCATTAATATCAAGTTCACCAAATAAATCATTATTTATTTCTATTTTATCAGCATCACGAATATTCAAGTGTTCATAAAATATAGCATGCTCAGCCTCAAATACACTATTATCATGAAGCCTAAGAAATCTATATGCTTTACTCATAGAAGAATAACCAATAAAAATAGATTTAACTCCTCTACTACCAAGTTTTGGCCTTTTCAAAGTTGTGTCCAAAACATATGCAATACAACCCCATACCCTTAGATGTTTAATACTAGGCTTACACCTAATAAATAACTCAAAAGTTTTCATACGTTTCTTGTTTACAATCCTGTTAGTAATGTAACAAGAACTCAATAGTGCCTCTCCCCAATAACTCATTGGTAATTTTGAATATATTAGCATGGAACTAATCATTTCTATTAAGGATCTATTTTTTCTTTCGGCCACCCCATTTTGTGGTGGAGTATTAGGTGCTAAAAATTCTCTAACAATTCCATTTTGTAAACAAAATTATATAAACTCGTTAGATAGATATTCACCACCCCTGTCCGATCTCAAACATTTTATCCTTAAATTGGTTTTATTTTCAACTTCCTCCTTGAAGATTTTAAACTTATTAAAAGCCTCATCTTTGGTTTTAAGCAAATACACATAGGTGAATTTTGAATAATCATCAATAAAAGTTATGAACTATCTTTTACCACCTTTAGTAATATGCTCTTTATTATCACAAATATATGTATGAATAAGTTCAAGTAAACCATTTGTTCTAATAACACTTTTGAAAGAAGATTTAGTCAATTTGGATTGAGAGCAACATTCACAAGTTTTTGTGGTAAACGTTTTTGAAGACTTAGGAATAAAATCATTTGAAATCATGTATTTGTTGACACCCAATTTTGTCCCGTCTTTTCCAATTTATTTGCAATTTTAAATATTTTTAACACCTCAAACAATTTTAATCTATATACATACATGCGTGTATATATATATATATTATTATTCTCTTATTATTATTATTATTCGCATTTTTTACTATCATTTGCATCTTTATCATAATCATAGTTTTATCCATAATATTCTATGTTATTTTATTCTCACAAAATTGCATGGCATTTCCATTTTTTTTATTATTAAGCATTAAACATTTCGAAAATATTATATTTTATTATTATCACATCGTTATGTTATTTTAAATAATTCACATCTTTTACAAAACAAAAATAATATTTTAATGTTAAACCCCTTTTTTATTTTTAACCCAAAACAATTTCTAACCCATTTTATTTTTCCAACCCAAAACAATTCTACCCAAACAAAATTCACAAGCCCAAACCAAATTCCCCTTTATTCCCTTTCCCTTTATTTCCCCAATTCCCACAACCAAAAACTCCCAAGCCCATTCCCTTTATTTCAATTAGCCCAACACCCGAGCCCAAACTCCCCATTTTAAAACTCCCATCATCCAACAACCCACAAAACAAAAAGCCCAATTCCCTTTCCCTTATTTCCCTTTACCCTCAAACCAAATCTCCCAAGCCCAACCAATACAAACCCAAATCGGCCCAACCCGTGGCCCATAACTCATCACCCATCTTCCCAACCCCTTTAAACCCCAAAACCCTAAACCAAAAAACAATACAAAAAAAACTAACCCTAATTTCCCCCAACCGGCCGCCACCCTACGCCCCTACCCCCCACGCCGCCACCCTACACCCCTACGCCTGACACCACCAATCTACCCCATCACCTTTCTGCAACACATGCCCCAAGAACACGCCCCAAAATTCAGATTTTTTTTGCCTTTAATACAAATTTCAAACTCGTTCTTGGGGGGAAAATCCACCTATAAATATCCCATTTGTTCTTCATTTTTAGGGGGAGGAAAATCTGGAAAGGGGAAAAATCTGGATTTGGAGAAAAAAATCTGAATTTTGGAAGTCCGAAAATCGAATTCAAGTGTTGAAATTCGAAATTTAAAATCTAAGATTCTCCTAAGGTTGGTATTGTTTCTTTTTTTGTGTTGTTCATCATCTTAAAGAGTCCGAAAATATAAGTTAAAATTATTGGGATTTTGGTAGTGAATAATCTGAAATTTTGCTATTTTTCATCTGCTTTGATTCCTGACGGATCGCTGCCTGGTCGACCCGGTCCGGATAATTTCCAGTTTTTTTTTTTTTTTTTTTTGCATTTTATTTCTGGTTGGTGGTTATCTGAAATTTGGGAGGAAAACGATCCGTTGAAAAATCGGATCCTGGTCAGATCGGTCATTGTTCCTGGTCGACCGGTTCGGATAATTTTCAGATTTTGTATTTTTATATCTTGTTGTTGGTTATCTGAAATTTGGAAAGAAATCGATCCGGGTTGAAAAATCCGATTCTGCCTATCGTTCGCCTGATCGACCGATTCGGATAAATTCCCAGATTTTTATGTTTCATATCTCTTTGGTTATCAAAAATTTGAATTTCTGATTTCATTCGGTCACCGCTCATAATCCGGTCTGCTTATTTTTTATAAATGCTTCTTAGTCCTTTTTGGTTCTGAAATTTCGGAATTCGAGTCGGATAGTTTAGTCGCTACTTTCTATTTTTTTTGGCATTGTTATTATGTTATTCATGGAATTAATACAGCATTCTCTTTGTTGTTTTATTGATTCAAACTAATATTGCGTCCATCTTCCCTTCCTTCTCGATTTCCTATTCGCTTTTATCGCTTTTTACTATTTTAAAACTAAACACCGCTCTTTTCGAATTTGTCTCTCTGTTTTTCTCGCTTCGACATCGCTTCGCCATCGCTTGTTGCCTTGTTTTAAAATTTTACTGATTTGAACACGATATTACACTGGCCGATGAAAAATATCCGTCGATTTTGAGGCCTCCACATGTAAAGACTAAATATAACTTCCGGGCAATGATGAAGACTTAAACCTTTATTTCATCCGAGATCAACATGTTTAGTAGGCGAGGTGACTAAAATAACCAACAAGTTATATATTCGCAGCCACGACGTGATTATAGTGATCTTTTCTATTTCACCCGAGAGACCAACACGCGTTTAGCAAAAGAGGCAATCAAAATAAACCACATTAGTCATATGTTTGCAGCCACGACGTGATTGGAATGCTCTTTTCAAAATTTAAGTTCTGAGCCTCCGTGATCAAAACATTCAACTGCTTTGAATACGGATATGAAGTTATTTGTATTTAACTGTTTCTAACCGCTTGTTCTTGACGACTGCGAGGATTAAAGTAAATAACGGCTAATTATTCCTGAGTTTATTTATTTCATTTCTTTCTTTAATTCACTTTTATTCCGCTTTGTATTGTAATATTATTTATCGCACTTATGTAACTATTGAAATGCTTAGAATAGGCAAACTTAGGATTAATTCATAGGGTAGTTTAAGATTTGAAACCCGTCGCTAGCTTATTTATTTGTAGGTTCGGTTGAATTCAAACTTAGAAATCCTTCGCTAGTTTATTTATTTTAGGCTCGTCCACGCTGTATTCAAGATTTTCAAAACGACTTTTGTCATCTTTTATTTGCTTTATTAATCATACCGAATAAGTTTATCTTTTGTCAATTTACAATTCATTGATTCCCAAAATTTTACTTCTTTGGCATTATAAATAAATTGTTTTACTATCAATTGTCAAATACATATTTTTCCAACTCTACATGTATTTCTCTTTAAATATCATACAAATGCATATTTTGAAAAAATCTCTACATTTATCCATCTTTTAAAATGCATCTTTTTTCATTAATTATTTGCAAACATCTTTTAACTTCATGCTTCAAACATGCATTTTTTCTAGTAATAATTAACCTGAGTTTGACCGGATAACCGCAAGTTAGCGGATCTTAAAGGATGCCTAACCCCTTCCCTTTAGGATAATAAAGAACCCTTACCTAGAATCTCACTAGTTTCACAGACCTTAAAATTGGAGTTTACATTGTAGCACTTAGTTTAATATTTAGGTGTCCTAATTCACCGTAAAAATAATTAGGTGGCGACTCCTCAACCCTTTTACCCAGGAATCACCGAACCCGTCTGTTCGCTTTGAGACCCGAGGTCGAAAATGAAGCGCGACATGGCGACTCATTGGGAAATTCGTGTTCTTAACCATAACAAGTTCAGTTAATCATTATTGTGTTTTATATTGCTCCTTATTTGATCTATTATTTTTATTTATTTATTTTCTGTTGAAATTTTGTATGCATAATCGCTTCAATTACTATATTCTCTTCTCGCTTTCCTTAAATTGGCATTTCGCTCATATTTCTTCCACTCTGGAAAATTGACACTATCACACATTACACGCGAGGTGTGTTTTGCGCACGCAAATTTCTTTCAAAGTTCCAAATTTTTAGGAGAGTTGGTATATGCGGGCGTCCGGACCATCCAGTTGGCCGCGTAGCCTTCTCACTCGAGCCGTCCGCTCGGGAACCTTGAGTCTAGTCACCAAATCTTAGAAAATTTAGGATAGAGCTATACCACCCTTTATTTTTAAGTCATGCATGATACACCTTAGGTGGGTCGATCCTGGTATCGACTCCACAATTAAGAAATCTACCAAATTGTCAACGGGTCTCACAACCCAACGATCAATCAAAGATATTACGTGTAGCGTGACAATGATAGACAAATCCAAGCCTAATCATGTCATGCCGAATTGGAAAATGTACAATTATTTTATCTCATTTCCGACAAAAGCATTACAGCTTTAGCGACTTGGATCAATCATTATAATCTCGCATATCCTGGCGTTTAGGCCCACCTCCTGCATAAGGGAGGCCCCATGCATTTTAGGATGCGCATTTAATTGCCATACAATCATTTTGTTGTTTTCTCCTGCTTTTTCACTCTGTGAATATTATTTGAAGCAATAATTACTCGCTCTATACTAACTTGGTTTTCTTCATTTTTAAAAGGTTATTTTGCCTAGATTATTTTTCCCAAGGGTTGATTCGCGTTGACTAAAATCGCGGAACATCCCTACTTCACGAGATCAAAGGCCCGATCATTCAAAGAAATGATCGATTCAGATGCATCCGAACAGATCGCCTGGAACTTATTGCTCTTTCGATCGATGAACCGAAGCTTAAAATAGAAATGCTTCCGCCCAAGAAAAATACATCGCCTAATCATACAACAAATGACACCATGCAGATCGAGATAGAGCGGCTCCAAAATCTCACCAACTTGTCCATTAGCGCCAATATCCCACTCCTGAACAAGGGACGAATGCAATTGCACCGCGAACTTTTTCATCTCCTCAATCGCCATTTCCCCAAAACCTCCACGAAAATTCGCCACTAAACAAAACCAATCCACAACACACTAAATCACAAGCTAGTCCACAACAAAGCCCGCCACATGATCCGACATCCTTCACAACTCCACATACCCAAATTACCCCACTCATCCAAAACACCTCTTCCACGCAAAATCACCAGACATCCCAACACATATTGATGGCACGCGTCAGCCGATCCCAACGAAAGCGTGTGCCACCAAAGATATGCAACTAAGCTCAACATTTTACTACCACAAGACTCAAACATGGCTTTTCAGAAATCAATGAGTGTGAAGAAATGGGACAGCGTAATGATCGTAACCAATGAAAGTGTGGCGAAAGATATTCATAGCCTAAAAGAAGCATTCAAGAATATCCAAACCATCAAGGGGCATGAGGGACTCGAGTACGAAGATTTGTGCATGCATCCCGACATTGAATTGCCTGTAGGATATAAGGTGCCAAAATTTGGTTTGTTTGATGGGAAAGGAAATCCTCACGCCATTTAAGATCATCTTGTGACAAACTGATTGGGGTAGGTAAAGACCAGGCCATCATAATGAAGTTGTTCGTAAGGAGTTTAACAGGAGAAGCACTCGACTGGTACACGAGCCAAAACCCGCGAAAATGGCGTAATTGGGGCACGATGGCACAAGATTTCGTGGAAAGATTTAAATTCAACACCGACACAGTCTTGGATCGATTTTATCTGATGAAGTTGGAAAAGAAGTCCACAGAGACCTTCAGAGAATATGCCATGAAGTGGAGGGCAGAAGCGGCGAAAGTTCAACCCCCGATAGAAGAAAGTGAGATGACCACTCTTTTGTACATTCTTTGAAAGATGCAACATACTATGAGAGAATGATAAGCGTCATAGGACGAAGTTTCTCTGAAGTTATAAGAATGGGAGATTTCATAGAAGAGGGAATCAGAACAGGAAGAATTACAAACTTTATAGCATTGCAAGCAACGAGTGAGACAATCCAGTCGGACTCATTTGAGGGAGCAGTAAAGAGGAAGAGAGACGGAGTGTCCTCTGTGGTGACAGCTCAAACATAGGCCAGATCAAATGTCAATCTACCAAATGCCATCACCCCAGCCTCCCTACTACAATCAAAACAACCAAAGTCCTCAGCCTTCCTATTATTGCCCATACGCCCAAAGTCCTCAACCTTACTATCAATACCCACCTGGTCCCTACCCCGCCTACCATACCCATCCAATATATAGCCTCGCCTCGAGCCGTCTGTCTATCCGAATCCCCACAATATCAGCCCGCATACTTACCTCATCCACAAGTCCATGCACCAAATGCACTGCACTCAAGAAATACGAAAGAAAGCCACCAAAACCTATACACCTTTAGCCGAACCTCGAGCCCATTTATATGAAAGATCAAAACCGCAGGAATACTCCAGCCCATCCCAGAAATGTCCCCAACTCCTGTTCCTAAATGGCATGATGAGACTAAGCGTTGTGCATACCACTCGGGAATCCTGGACACGATTAATCGAAAATTGTTATGCCCTCGAGACGTAATCGAGACATTAATCAAAGAAGGAGTTATCCGACCGAAAGGACTGTCTCTAATGAAAACAATAACTCTTTGCCAGATCATGACGATGCAAATGTGAATATGATTACTGTTGATAAAGAACACAACTTGGAAGGGACTATTGTGCCAGTCCAGAGAAAGGAAAAGGTTAAATCATCAGCCTCTATCACCCCTATGATTACAGTCCAGTTAAGGGCACCGTTCGGAGTAGAAGTACTTCCTCCAAAGTCGCGGGTCATGTCACCATCTTTTCTTGGAAAAGCCGTATCAACCAATCTCGAAGGAAGAGAGATGCTCTTTTGCCAAAGCCTGTTCCACCTCGAGTCAGTCATTCGTCGGGCGTCGCCACTCGAGAATCAAAGGTGGGACGATGCAATAACCTCGTTGAGAGATTCAAAAGTCTTTTCATTCAAGAAGAAGCGAGGATGCAGTGTGATTTTCAAGGATTACGCTAAAGACTCAACCATTTGGGATGCAGAGCAAGAAGATGATTCGAAATCGACCTCGTGCCCCACCTTATTTCTCCCGAAACTAGTTAATTTCGTTAATGTTTAATGAAATAATGCGATTGATTGAGGCCTGAATCACATATATGCATTTAATGGATTTTGCCTCTACTTTTGAAAGCTTAAAAAGACAAATCTGCATTGCTTTTGCTATTTTAAAATCTGCTTTGTTTAATAATTTTCTTTTCTTTTCCATCATGCAAACTAATCATCGATAACGTGTGACACATTTGAAACAAGCAAGCAAGACTTGAAGAATATAAGGAAGGCTCACAACCGAAGAATCGGGCATTTTTTGGAATAAGTCAAAGTCGATTTGGATGAAACATCGGGATGGTTGATAAGTTACAAGCATCGCACGGACGTTTGCCATTTGTACTCTTAGGCAACCGCACTACAATCTGACTTCTACTAGGGCAATGCTATATCTTTCGCGATCAAGTAGATACAGAATCATATACTAAGAGACTGATTGATGAAAAGCGGATGGACGCAGCTTGTCCTGGCAACCTTATCGTAATAGAATGGCCAAAAACCATCTATGCAGATGCTGTGAAGAGATACCATATCTAAGATTAGTTATTCTCTATGTAATACTTTTTCTATGTTGTAAAGTTGCGCTCCCTTGGCGGGATACGCAAAGAACCAGTCGGGTTCCGCTTCCTAGATTGCAAATTTCCCTAAAAACATATTTCTTTGTAAACCTGAACTACGTTATGACCTGATTCCCTCGGCGGGATACGTAGGCGGTCGCATCGGCCTCGGTCCCACTTTTAGAAAAGCCCTTACAATCCCATTTGCTTACAATGAACTACGTTATGACTGATTCCCTTGGGATACGTGGCGCCACAACAGCTTCGGTCCAATTTTTAGAAAATCTTTACAAATCTCAACGACCTGAACTACGTTATGACCTGATTCCCTCGGCGGGATACATAGGCGGCCGCATCGGTTTCGGTCCTATCTTTAGAAAAACCCTTACAATCTCCTTTGCTTGTAATGAACTACATCATGACCTGATTCCCTCATGGGGATACGTAGGCGGCCTAAATCGGCTTCGGTCCCACCATTAGAAAATATTCTCTCCTTTATATCACATATGACAAAATGCACCCATCTGATCACCCTGATAGGACAGGCAAGCAATCTACACAAGACTCGGTTGTCCGTTCAAAAGATCGTCATTCTCACATATCGGAAACTGAGGCATTTTTAAGGGATCACTGCCGGAGGATGCCGATAAACATGGAAAGGCATCGGCAAACTAAGTCTTCAGCCTAAGAGGATTTTGGATAAGACGTTTGCTTTGTTTCACCGCATGTCGCACATTTACATATATGCATACTTTCTTATAAGCAATTTATTTTCAACAAATACTTTCATTAGAGTTTGACAAGATTTTTATTACTAATATACATACTTTCTTATAAGCAATTTATTTTCAACAAATACTTTCATTAGAGTTTGACAAGATTTTTTTTACTAATATGCATACTTTCTTATAAGCAAATCATTTTCAACAAATATTTTCATTAGCAGTTCGACAAGACCTTTTTAATGATAAGCATACTTTCTTATAAATAAATTATTTTCAACAAATGTTTTCATTAATCGGTTGGCCAAGACTGGAACAGCAGGGGCTACAGTGTCCGAATCAAGAGACATGCAATATCAAGAGCCAAAGCTACCAAGTCAACGCGAATCAACCGCCTCCCCAAACTCACAAATTTTCTTTGAGTACAGTTCTTCAGGTTGAAAAAGCGAAGCCACATCGCTTATGATCAATTCCCCAAAGAATTTCGGCACCACAACTCACTACAAGGATTACGTTCCTATTTTGCATCTATAACGAAGACATCATCTTGACCTCACGTGGTCCCGACTATTATGTCCGCACAAAGATGTTATTTCGAATCACAAAGAACGACAACAAGGCAAACCCGACGGCAAAGACGTCGCATCACATTTTCGCCCTTGCCAGGACGACATTTCAATTCACATGAGTTTGGATCGGCAGAAGATTCAGCACAACGTGGAACCCTATTACAAAGAAACGACGGCAAGGACGCCACTTACATCTCTTACAACAGATTAACATTACAATAACGCCATCGACGCGTTATAGCGAGACGACAATTATCTTTACAAAGATTACAATGGCGCCAACAAAGATTACAATGACGTCTTCAACGCAAAGAACTATCTTTACGACGCGTGACGACAATTATCTTTACCGCATCTCGACGACGCCAACATCATTACAATGACGCCTTCAAACGCAAAGAACTATCTTTACGTAAATGCGAGACTATCTTTACCGCATCTCAACGACGCCAACATCATTACAATGACGTCTTCAACGCAGCAGCCTATCTTTACAAAGATTACAACAACGCTATTGACGTTATCGCGACAAATCGACTATCTTCAACAGCATTACAACGACGCTTCAAAGATAACAAATTTATCCGCAATAAAGAACATTATTACAACAACGCCATCGACAAGTATCGCAAAGACAACAAATATCTTTACAAGATTACAACGACGCCAACAAAGATTACAATGACGCTCTTCAACGCAACAACTATCTTTTACAAGATTACAACAACGCTATTGACGCATCGCGAAGACATCAACTATCTTCAACAAGATTACAACGACGCTTTCAAAGATAACAATGATCCGCAATAAAGAAACATCATTACAAAACAACGCCATCGACAAGTTCATCAGAGCACAACAAATATCTTTACAAAGATTACAACGATGTCAACAAAGATTACCATGACGCCTTCAACGCAGCAGCCTATCTTTACAAAGATTACAACAACGTCATTGACTTTATCGCAAAGACATCAACTATCTTCAACAAGATTACAACAACGCCCACGACGTTACGGCAAAGACGACAACTATTTTTACAACAACAACGACATCAACAAAGTCTATACAACGACGACATCATCAACGCCTATACAACGACGACATCGGCAAAGTCTATACAACGACGACATCATCAACGCCTATACAACGACGACATCGTAAAGTCTATACAACAATGACGTCAACAACATTACAACGACGTCTTCAACACAACACGCCGATCCAACGACGCCATTTCAGCGCCCACCTTATAATGAGGGTATTTTAATTTCAACAGCGCCCACCTTATAATGAGGGTATTTTAATTTCAACAGCGCCCACCTCCTAACGCGGGTATTTCCAAGTTATTTTCTCTACAATTTTTCTCGCCAGCTTATACACTAATTTTATCTTAAGCTTTAGTTTGCGAGTCTTAATTTGCGTGAACTTCATCACAATGTGGAACTATCTCTTACTACAACCGAGACAAATTGGTCAACGACCTACTAATATCGCTTCGCTCTTCCCCATTAAGTTTTCACATCCGCAACCAATGTCATCATTAACTCGACACTGGGCATTATTTTTGGATTCTGCACCATCTTTTACAACTTCTCTCTCCCTTGAAATTCTGTTTCTACCATGCATACCTAATCTTCCTTCAGAGCCCGAGGGTCAGGACAAAATTGGCTACTGGGTCAACTTCTTTGTCCGAAAACTCTTTCATCGTCTCCGGCCAAAGAGGGGCATCTGTTGACACCCAATTTTGTCCCGTCTTTTCCAATTTATTTGCAATTTTAAATATTTTTAACACCTCAAACAATTTTAATCTATATACATACATGCGTATATATATATATATATTATTATTCTCTTATTATTATTATTATTCGCATTTTTTACTATCATTTGCATCTTTATCATAATCATAGTTTTATCCATAATATTATATGTTATTTTATTCTCGCAAAATTGCATCGCATTTCTATTTTTTTTATTATTAAGCATTAAACATTTCGAAAATATTATATTTTATTATTATCACATCGTTATGTTATTTTAAATAATTCACATCTTTTACAAAACAAAAATAATATTTTAATGTTAAACCCCTTTTTTATTTTTAACCCAAAACAATTTCTAACTCATTTTATTTTTCCAACCCAAAACAATTCTACCCAAACAAAATTCACAAGCCCAAACCAAATTCCCTTTATTCCCTTTCCCTTTATTTCCCCCAATTCCCACAACCAAAAACTCCCAAGCCCATTCCCTTTATTTCAATTAGCCCAACACCCGAGCCCAAACTCCCCATTTTAAAACTCCCATCATCCAACAACCCACAAAACAAAAGCCCAATTCCCTTTCCCCTTATTTCCCTTTACCCTCAAACCAAATCTCCCAAGCCCAACCAATACAAACCCAAATCGCCCAACCCGGCCCATAACTCATCACCCATCTTCCCAACCCCTTTAAACCCCAAAACCCTAAACCAAAAACAATACAAAAAAAACTAACCCTAATTTCCCCCAACCGGCCGCCACTCTACGCCCCTACCCCCACGCCGCCACCCTACACCCCTACGCCTGACACCACCAATCTACCCCATCACCTTTCTGCAACACATGCCCCAAGAACACGCCCCAAAATTCAGATTTTTTTTGCCTTTAATTCAAATTTCAAACTCGTTCTTGGGGGGAAAATCCACCTATAAATATCCCATTTGTTCTTCATTTTTAGGGGGAGGAAAATCTGGAAAGGGGAAAAAATCTGGATTTGGAAAAAAAAATCTGAATTTTGGAAGTCCGAAAATCGAATTCAAGTGTTGAAATCCGAAATTTAAAATCTAAGATTCTCCTAAGGTTGGTATTGTTTCTTTTTTTGTGTTGTTCATCATCTTAAAGAGTCCGAAAATATAAGTTAAAATTATTGGGATTTTGGTAGTGAATAATCTAAAATTTCACTATTTTTCACTATTTTCGGATTCCGGATCGGTATTGTTCCGGGTCGGATCGACCCGGTTCGGATAATTTCCAGTTTTTTTTTTCTTTTTTTTTTTGCATTTTATATCTGGTTGTTGGTTATCTGAAATTTGGAAGGAAATCGATCCGGGTTGAAAAAATCGGATCCCGGGTCGGGTCGGTCATTGTTCCGGGTCGGTCGACCCGGTTTCGGATAATTTTCAGATTTTGTATTTTTATATCTTGTTGTTGGTTATCTGAAATTTGGAAAGAAATCGATCCGGGTTGAAAAATTCGATTCGGGTCGGGTCGACCCGATTCGGATAAATTTCCAGATTTTTGCGTTTTTCATATCTGTTGCTGGTTATCAAAAAATCTGAATTTCTAATTTCATTCGGGTCACCGTTCATAATCCGGGTCTGTTTATTTTTTTTATAAATGCTTCTTAGTCCTTTTGGTTCAAATTTCGTAATCTGCCTGATAGTTTATTCGCTTCTTTCTATTTTTTTGGCATTGTTATTATGTTATTGATGGAATTAATACCGCATTCTCTTTGTTGTTTTATTGATTCAAACTAATATTGCGTCCATCTTCCCTTCCTTCTCGATTTCCTATTCTTTGTTTTCGCTTTTTACTATTTTAAAACTAAACACCGCTCTTTCTAATTTGTCTCTCTGCTTTTTCGCTTCGATTCATCGCTTCGCTTCTTGTTTGCTGCCTTGTTTTAAAATTTTACTGATTTGAACACGATATTACACCGCGATGAAAAATATCCGTCGATTTTGAGGCCTCCACATTGTAAAGACGGAAATATAACTTCGGGCAATGATGAAGACTTAAACCTTTATTTCATCCGAGATCAACATGTTTAGTAGGCGAGGTGACTAAAATAACCAACAAGTTATATATTCGCAGCCCGACGTGATTATAGTGATCTTTTCTATTTCACCCGAGAGACCAACACGTTTAGCAAAGCGAGACAATCAAAATAAACCACATTAGTCATATGTTTGCACACGACGTGATTGGAATGCTCTTTTCAAAATTTAAGTTCGAGTTCTCCGTGATCAAAACATTCACTGCTTTGAATACGGATATGAAGTTATTTGTATTTAATTGTTTCTAACCGTTTGTTCTTGACTTGCAGGATTAAAGTAAATAACGGCTAATTATTCCTCGGAGTTTATTTATTTCATTTCTTTCTTTAATTCACTTTTATTCCGCTTTGTATTGTAATATTATTTATCGCACTTATGTAACTATTGAAATGCTTAGAATAGGCAAACTTATGATTAATTCATAGGGTAGTTTAAGATTTGAAACCCGTCGCTAGCTTATTTATTTGTAGGTTCAATTGAATTCAAACTTAGAAATCCTTCGCTAGTTTATTTATTTTAGGCTCGTCACCCGTATTCAAGATTTTCAAAATGACTTTTGTCATCTTTTATTTGCTTTATTAATCATACCGAATAAGTTTATCTTTTGTCAATTTACAATTCATTGATTCCCAAAATTTTACTTCTTTGGCATTATAAATAAATTGTTTTACTATCAATTGTCAAATACATATTTTTCCAACTCTACATGTATTTCTCTTTAAATATCATACAAATGCATATTTTGAAAAAATCTCTACATTTATCCATCTTTTAAAATGCATCTTTTTTCATTAATTATTTGCAAACATCTTTTAACTTCATGCTTCAAACATGCATTTTTTCTAGTAATAATTAACCTGAGTTTGACCGGATAACCGCAAGTTAGCGGATCTTAAAGGATGTCTAACCTCTTCCCTTTAGGATAATAAAGAACCCTTACCTAGAATCTCACTAGTTTCGCAGACCTTAAAATTGGAGTTTACATTGCAGCACTTAGTTTAATATTTAGGTGTCCTAATTCACCGTAAAAATAATTAGGTGGCGACTCCTCAACCCTTTTACCCAGGAATCACCGAACCCGTCCGTGCTCCGCTCTCTGACCCGTAGCGGGTCGAAAATGGGGCGCGACAGTATTTCATAGCATTTATACCAATATGTCCTAGTCTATAGTGCCAGTTATCATGATCATCAACATTAAGTAAAACTTCAAAAAAGTAAGCAGAAGATAGTCTTATTATAGTCAACATTCAACAAGTGCATTTTGTCTTTCATGTAGCCTTTTCCTACAAACTTTCCATTCTTAGTGATAGTCACTTTTTGGGAACCAAATGCTACTTTGAAACCATTTTCGTCCAATTTATGGACTGATACAAGATTCTTCCTCATAGAGGGGATATGGTACACATTTCTCAGAGTTAAAGTATTTTCCAAAGTGAGGGGAAGAACAATAGTACCAACGCCAAGAACTTCTCTTGATGACGCATTTCCCATGAAGACGGCCTTAGCCTCTTTCACCATTTCATATATCTTAAACAAACTCTTGTTTGGGGTAACATGATAGGTAGCACCTGAGTCCACCCACCAATCAGTAATGCCATTGATGACAAGGCATACTTCAGACATGATAGCGACAAAGTCTTTGTCATCATCACATTGGTTTGTTCCTTTTTCTTGTCTTTCCCCTTACGGTGACGGCATTCCCTAGCATAGTGACCGAGTTTGCCACAAACATAACAACTGCCTTTCATTTTGTTGTTTCTGTTATCCTCATTCCCATTTTTCTTTAAAAAAATCATCTTCTTGGACGTTCTTTGGTTTCCCTTAGAAGTTACATAAGGGTTTTTCTCATAAACATAATTCACACCATCATTCTTCGAAGAAACCGAACCATCTCTTCTAAGGCTTTCAGTCTCAATTTGAATGCCCTGAAGAAGTTCATCCAAAGAGATAGGCCTCTTCTTGTGTTTTAGTTTCTTTTGGTAATCTTTCCATGAAGGCAAAAGTTTACCAATGATGGTTGAAACTTGAAAAGTTTCAGAAATGGGTTCACCAGCATCAGCACATTTTGTTGCTATATCATTTAACTCGTTAACCTGATCAATGACCGGTCGAGAATCCACCATCTTGTATTCAACATACTTGTTAATCAAAAAAGACTTATTACCAGCATCTTCATTTACATACTTTCATTTTATAGCATTCTAGAGTTCTGCAGCAGTTTTGTGGATGTGAAATACGTTGAACAGTGTGTTGTTCAGCGAAATATTAATTACAGAATAAATCCCCGTTAAACTCGTCGTCCATCTTGGTGGTGAAAGCCTATGGCTATATTGTGAAAAAGGGTACAAAAGTTCAACTTACAAGTCCGCTCGTTGCAATTCAATGCAATGTAATCTTACCCGACCACTATCCTGTGGAGATTGTCATCAAGATTTTCGGCCAGGTTGCAACAACAACGTGTGCTATAACGTTGTTGGAAACCCGGCCATTCAAACTATCATACGGGTGGTGAAATCGCCCAAGATGTTTTGTCAATCCGATCAGTTAACGAGTCCGTTCCAGGCCCCGTTGTAACCGTTCCAAATTTTATCTTCTCTGCTATGACTCATTTTTAACTAAAGGTCTCGGTAAAAACGTTAAGGGAATAGTTGGTTTCGGACAACAATGTCCAGCATCATTTGCTGCTCAATTCGCATCAGCTTTTAGATTCAGTAGAAAGTTCGCCATTTGCTTGAGCTCATCAACTAAACGAAACAATGTAATTTTCATTGGACATAGCCCTTATTACCTTAGCCTTGCCTTTGATGCTTCACAAGATCTTATCTAGACACTTATCATTACCTACCCGCATTATATATACAACTATTGGGGCACACCCGAGTATTATATTCAAGTTTCTTCCATTATGATTGGTGGAAACACGGTGTCATTAAATAAAATGTTACTCACTGAAAGAAATAATCCCTTGATTATTTTCATTAATTGAAAGACTATATATACAATTTACATATTTCCATAATAGGAGAATCATATTCTTATTCTACTCCTAAAACCTTATTCTACATGGAGATTAACTATACAATTATGGTAAGAGTACAAGACTAATTAAGGTACACTACAACTATACAAATCTGTGTACAATAAGGACAATATCCGAGGGAAGCCAAGACCAAGTATACACAGGATATACACATGCATAACGTGTATATCGTATGTATACTTGGTATATTTAACACTCACGTTGGACCTTGAAAGTGATAACCATGGGACAAGAATCAATACGGCTGTTCCTTACACTATATTGGAGACTTCTATTTTTAGTGTTGTGAGCAAAGCTTTCGTTAACGTGATGCCTAAAGATGTGCACACTGTCCCTGTAGTGTAACCTTTTAAAACTTGCTTTGATTCTTATGCTATTGGTATGTCACGCCTTGGCTATAATGCACCTGAAATTAATTTCGTTTGCACAAGCCAAATGTGTACTGGACAATTACCGGTGCAAACTCATTGATAAAAGTTAGTGATGATGTCGTGTGCCTAGCCTTTTGAACAAACACAAACATGGGGACAAGCAATTGTCATCGGTGGATATCAAATGGAGGGCAACCTTGTGGAATTTGATCTTGCGAGAAAAAGGATAAGTTCCAGTAATTTATTATTCACAACTATGCTTAGAGAGTCGGCATAATGGTGGAACAGACTTATTTAATTTTATCTTTGTAATTTTTTTATTCAGTGTTGTTCATGCTTTTATGATCTTTCAAATTAAGAATTAGGGTTGAAATCTTCACATTAAAAGCTATGAAGATCTTTCATTATATGATTTACTATTATAGTAAATTGTGTGCCATGTGAAGCTGACTAACATCTTCATATTTTAATCAGAGAAAGTTGTATTGGTCTTACCAATGAATATTAAAAAAAAGCAATTCTTGTTGGAAATTTGCCTTTGGCAGGAGTTGCGACCGACCAACTTTAACGGCTTAAACACTAGTGTTACGCATGTTGGAGAATCCGGTTCTTCACACATGCATGATCTACTAAGTATGTAGATAACCGTAGGGCCAAGAATCGTCAAATTTCGTTGAGAAATGAAAGAGATATTGGTCCACGAAGTGAGCTATTTGAAGCATGGAAAAGTGTGGTTTGGGATCAATTCTCCCTCATCGGTGGAGGAAGAAGGAATTGTTGTGTTTATAAGACTCAAAATTGGTTTGGGGTTTGGGACCCCAAGGGGTATCCCATGTGTTTAAAGGAGGGAGGACCTAGATGTGCTTCGGTTCGAGGAAAGCCCACACACGCGCCGCCGCCGTCCGCCCGTTCAATTCGGGTTCCGGGCTCTCGGGCTCTCGGGCTGTGGGCTTCTGATATTATCTTTTTGGGCCAGAGAACTTTGCCAGATGTACAGTTTGATCCCAGAAATTTCCAGAAAGTCAGATTTGGGCAGAGAGATCAGAAACGCCACAACACTCAATTCAGCCATTTATTTTGGCTGAATTACTCCTCCTATAATGGCCAATCCGTTGCACATCTTCACCATTTATTTTGGTGGTATTACTACCTCCATAATGGCCATTACTTGGCCAGTAATGGCACTTATAGAGGCAGTTGATCAGCCTCTCCTTCTACTACATAAAGACCTCATTGTCACCATTGTTGAGCACACTTTGCACTAGACGAAAAACAGAAAACATAATTCTTCTTCCTACAATCTTTCAAGCATCATTTCGTTACTCAAAATTCTTCACGGTAGCACTTGAGTTTCCTTTGCTCAATTGTTCCATTGTTGTTTTATCTTGGGAGACAATTGTCCAGGACGTATAAAGGATACATACGGGGCAATATTGTCTTAAAGACAGAGTGTCAAACTCGACTCAGCATACACAAAAACAGTTCCAGTTTCTTGTTCAACATCTTTGTAATTTTCAGTTTTGTTGTTGAATTATATTTTCAGTTCTTGTAAGTCTCAGCAGTTATTTGTAATTTCCGTTTCTTGCACCTTTGTAACCAACAATTCTATTACTCCTATTCTATAATACTGCAATGAGGTCCCCAAAGCTTTGAGTGCAGTCAAGCATGCGTGGTTTTTGCATTTTGATAAGCTCTTTCCTTTTTGTGTTTCATTGAAATTTTACAAATGTATAACTTCAAATTAAAGAATGTAAAATCAGATATGATGGACAGGATTTGTCTGTGGTGTAGATTATTGTCCACTTTAATTTATACAAGGGTTATGTTATTTAACTTGGTACGTCATGTTATTTGTCATATGAGATGAGTTTCAGCGTTAATACTAATTACTAGGTGACATATAATTGACCTTGTGCTAATGATTCGCGCTTTTATTGTGAAATTCAACTAGATGATTTAGTTGAGCCTTTAATAAATTTCATATATTGGACTTGAATAAATAGGAGAAAATTTTTAAATTTAAAATTTAATATTCAAATACAAAAGGATTTTATCCAATAAAATTTAAATGTATACGGTGAAAACATGGGATAAGTGCTTAAATTGTGAGTATTTATCATTTCATCATAATTTATCACTAGAAGCATTCACAGAAATCATATGCAGAGCTACTTTAATATCCTTAACTGGTAGGATCTGTTTCTCTTTCTGTCCTCATATTTTTGGGTTCTTATGTCATTAAGTAGTAAAATAGGGGGTCATTTGCACTTTTCCCTCTATTTTCTACCGGTCTTTACTTTTTGCCCCTCAAAGCCAAACAAATTTTTTCGCGAGACATAAGTTTATATTTTCGCATCATAGTATCTCACAAGTTATGTTTTGGCGCCTAAGCTAGGCATAAATTCGATTTTAAAGAGCAAAAATTAAAGACCATGCAATTAGACCTAAAGGTGAATCTCTTTTTTATTTTCTTAAGACAATTTGAGAATAGCAAAGCATCGGAGCTCCTAAAAATATTTGCACAAATAATGACTTGGGAATTAAGTGTGAGGTATTGCAATCATACAAATATACTTGTGTACAAATAATTATAAACCCAATTGAAACGCCACAGTAGAATTCCAAAATTATAATGTGCCTGCACAAATTGCATATTGGAACTTTTTTTCCTCGACTGATGTTGGTAATCCATACACGATCTTGACATTAGAAGTTCAGTGGCGAAAGCAGTATTTTATTAAAAGTATTTAGATTCAATACAATGTATATGTATAAAGGATAATACTTAACATGTAGATATATTTGTAGAATAGTGTAAATCTCCTTGAGTGGAGTCCTCTCATTAATACAACATATATATTGTGTACAATTGTAATCTTAATGGAATGAAGATCTCTACTTTACATAATTACACTAAAATATTAATTACATAATATTTGCAGAATATATGGTGAATATATATATTCACTATCACACCCCTCAGTCGGAGCGGGAGGAGGTCGGACGCTGAGACTGGATCGGAAGTCAAGGAACAATTGCCGAGGAAGCCCCTTAGTGAAGATATATGTGTATTGATACGAAGAAGGAACATGCAACACCTTAACGTGATCCATTGCAACCTTCTCACGAACAAAGTGAATATCCATCTCAATGTGCTTGATTCGCTGATGCTGAACCGGGTTATGAGACAATTAGACAGCAGATATGTTGTCATAATAAACCAAAGATGTCTTACGTAAGGGAAAATGAAGCTGAAGAATGAGATTCCGTAGCCAACACAGCTCATCAACAATGTTCGCAACGCCTCGATATTCTGCTTCTGCACTCAAACGTAGAACGACGGGTGTCCGGACAGCCTGCCCAATTGGCGTCCGTGTAAGATAGCAACCTAGTCGGTGCAGAGGGATATAGATGTAGTCCATAGTCAAGAGTGCCCTTAACACACCGAATGATACGCTTAAGAGTTGTAAAGTGAGTCACTCTTGGAGCGTGCATGAACAAGCACACCTACTGAACAACATAGGAAATGTCGGGCCGAGTGAAGGTGAGATACTGAAAAACACCTGTGAAACTCCTATAAAGAGAGGGATCGCTTACCGGATCCCCATCATCTGCACTGAGTTTTGACTTTGAATCGACATGAGTAGGCATGATCTTGCAGTTCACCATTTAAGCCCTGTAAACAATTTTCTTGGCATACTTACGCTGACATAAGAACATGACATGTGTTGATCTGGTCACTGATATCCCCAAAAAATAACTCAACTTACCTAAGTCTATCATAGCAAATTCGAACTTGAGCAGGGCAATGATCTCGTGTTTTAGTGCATCAGAAGAAGTTGTCATAACAATATCATCCACATATAAAAGAAGATAAGTCGTGTCATTACATCGATAAAAAATAAAAAGTGAATGATCAATCTTGCTGCACACGAACCCGATATGTATGATGTATGTAGCAAACTGTTCATACCAAGCCCTAGGGGCTTATTTTAATCCATATAGTGACTTACGAAGACGACAGACATACGTAGGAACCTCCGGATGCACAAAGCCAGGTGGTTGATGCATATAAATGGTTTCTTTCAGATCCCCATGTAAGAAAGCATTTTTTACATCAAGCTGGTGAATAGGCCAATTCTTCCACATAGCTATGCTCAAAACAGTGCGAATGGTGGCTGGTTTGACCACCGAACTAAAAGTCTCACCACAATCAACTCTCTCATGTTGCCTTGTACCATTGGCCACAAGTCTTGCCTTATGGCGTTCAAGCTCACCACTGTCTCTGAATTTGTGACGATAGAGCCACATAAAACGAATCACATTCACCCCCTCTGGTTTCGGGATAAGATATCAAGTGTGCTAATGTGTTAATACATTAAACTCCCCACGCATGTCCGCATTCTAATTCGGGTCAAGCTTGCCTAATTTGGGGTTTTAGAAATATGTGAGATAGTTTTAGTGGATAGGTTAAAGTAAACTTTTGGTTTGAAAATCCCGTGTTGTGCACGGTTTTTCATTCGGTGCATGGGAATGGTCATTGGTTGGGCAGATGGACTGGGTGGTGATGGGCAGTATGTCGGGATAGTGGGGTTAGGCAGTGTGGTGGGTGACGGTGTATTGGGGCTGGCGGGTTAGGTCTGGTAAAATTCAATGGGAGGAAGGGGCAGTGGGGTGGGATTTTCGTCAGGCAGTGAGGTTGTAGCGGGGGGCACTGGTCGTCGGGACAGTTGGGGATGTCGAATCGGATGGGAGTGGGGGTGGTATGGCCGGATGTGGCGGATATTGTAGTGCATTTTGGACTAGAGATGAGGTGTCCGGGTCATTATAGAATCTGTAATCAGTGGCTTGAAATTGTTGGATGTTGGCAAATGGGAAAACATTCTCCTCGAACGTGACATGACGTGAGACTATGATTTTGCATGTGGACAAGTCATAGCATAAGTACCCCCTATGGTTTGACGGGAATCCCAAGAAGACACACGGAGTGGTACGAGGTGATAATTTGTGAGGTACTGTGGAGGAAAGATTTGGGTAGCATAGACAATCGAAGATTCGAAGGTGATCATAGGTAGGGATCCGACGGAATGGCATTTCTATGGGGGTCCTATTTTGCAGCGTACTTATAGGTAGTATATTAAGAATATATTATGTCATTTTTAACGCATATACCCAAAAAGTGATGGGGGAGAGACGCATGAAAAACTAGGGTACGAATCATATTGTTAATGGTGCAGAAAATTCTTTCGGCTTTACCATTTTGAGGGGAAGTATAAGGGCATGAAAATCGAAACACCATGACATTAGCCGCACATAATTTGTGAAAGAATGAATTATTAAACTCACGACCATTATCACATTGAAACGTCTTTATTGCTTTTTCAAATTGTGTTTTGACATACGTATGAAATTCAAGAAACTTGGAGTAGAATTGAGACTTATATTGGAGCGGATAGACCCATAGGAAGTGAGAAAAATCATCCAATAACACTAAATAATATTTATGATCTAATTTGCTAGTAATAGGAGAATTCCATAAATCAACATGAATAATATCAAAGGGAGACAAAATAACACTCAAAGATGATGTAAATTGGAGTCTAACATGTTTTCCAATATGACAAGAGTAGCAATTGTGGACAAGGTTCCCTTTATTACATTGAATTAAATTGCAGTTTCTAAGAAAATCAAAAATATGAGCTCCGGGATGTCCAAGTCTACTATGTCACGTTGATGGAAATATTGCAGCTAGAGAGGTGGGAGGATTGGCACTTGCAGCGGATGTGGATAGGAAAGGATAGAGATCCCCCACACTATTGCATCTCGTAAGAAGTTTCTCCGTACGTAGGTCCTTCACAGAAAAACCAAACGGGTCAAAATCAATAGATACAGAATTATTAGTGGCAAATTTTCTAACAGAGATTAAGTTCTTGATGATTTTAGGGGCATAGAGGATGTGTTTGAGGGAGAAGGGGGGTGAGGTGCTGGAGTTTGTGTGTTGCCAAACCCTTGAATTAGAATGCGATGACTATTTCCGAATATAATAAATTGAAGAGTATTTAAATTACGCAGTTAAGGGAGATTACCAGAATTGTGAGTGAGGTGAGACGTGTCGTCCGTATCCATATATCATGTGTCATCGGGCTGCTGAAGATTTAAGGTGCCGAAAGCCTAGCCTAAATTTGTTGGAGTGAGGCTGGTAGCGGACTGCTGGGCTGTGGAAAAATGGGCCTGATGACTGGGGCCCGTCGGGTGTGATGCTGGGTGGGCTCCCAGAATGTTGGGTCATAGTTATTGCCATTGTTGTTGTTAGGTCGCGGCTACTGGAAAGTTATTGGGGGTAGAGGCCCAGTTCCCGTACATCTGCTAGGGTAGTGGGCCGACCCACTATGTTGGGTGTCGGGCCTGTTGTGGATGGTTGGCTGAATTGACCCGACCCCCTTGGCCTTTTCTTTTGCCTCCCCGGCCACCCTCGCGGCCTCTGTCGCCACCGCAGTTAATCTGTGGTGGGTGGTGGTCGAAATGTGGTGGTTGGCCGATGGTTGCGGTGGTTGTCATGGGGGCGTCAATCACCACTGCCTTGGGATTGTGTTCGTCCTGTTTTGCTCGTCTCATCTCCTCTACTAGCAATTGATACCATGCTTTATTGAAACTCGGTAGGGGATCAGCCTGTTGGATCATCGTTGTAAGTATGCCGTATTCACCTTTCGGTAAATCATTAATCAATTGCAAAACCATTTTTGTGCCAGAAATTGGAGTACCACATTAGATAATTGTTCGACAATCAATTATAATTGTTTGCAGTAGTCGGCCATAGTTGCAAAGTTTTCAAGACGGGTGGTGTTAAATTACTCCTCAAGATACACGGCACATGTATGTTTGTTGTCTTGAAAAATTTCCTCCAACCTTATCCATAATGTGTGAGCTGAAGCTCCGCTCTTCATAATAGTATGAAGCAAATCCTTGGAGATAGTGCCATAGATCCACTGTTTGATGATGACGTCAAGCCGTTTCCACTTTGTGTTGTCGACGTCAGGTGGGCGGGATAGGTGGTATCAATGTGATCAAGCACATTGTAAGCACATGCACGAATTTGGAAGAGTTCAACCCACTACGAGTATTGTCAATCCTTTTGATCAAGAATCAACGGGATGAAGTTCTTGATATTGATTACAGCGAAAATCGGATGAAAGGTGTTGGGGGTGGAAGAGGGAGGAGGATTTGTGACGTCGGGTGTTGAGGAAGAGGAAGCGGGAGAAGCAATGTGGGCCGCGGGTGATGCCATGAGGGTTGCCGGAACCATGTAAATAAAGAGAGAGGGTTAGGGCGGCGGTATATCAGCCGTATACGAATTGTATATATGCGGTTAGGGTATATCAGCCATATACAATGTGTATATCGGCGGTTTATACTTGGGTTTTGGCATCGGAAAGAGAATGAATGGGGGGGGGGGGGGGGGCGAGTATAGGATTTAGGGTAGGGAGGGATTTTTGGCTCTTGATACCATGTAGAATAATGTAAATCTCCTTAAGTGGAGTTCTCTCATTAATACAATATATAGAGTGTGTACAATTGTAATCCTAATAGAATGAGGATCTCTACTTTACATAATTACACTAAAATATTAATTATAGAATATTTACAGAATATACGGTAAATATATTCACTATCAATATTTACTTCAATATATTCACTGTATATTCTAATCCAATTACATAGTGTGTCAAAATTGGTGAAACCGTTAACACATAAAACTTATTAATTTAAATATTAAGTTTTGTGTTCTTATAAAGTAACATTGTTATATTACCAAATATTATGATTGAATAGTTACTATCCTTTATTATTAATCAAAAATTTTGAATTTAAACTTTGAGAATGATGTCATCTTTAGTAGAAAATGTTTCACCTTCAAAGTAGGACTTCTCGTGCGAACTTAGGCTAGTCCGGACTGAAAGGGGAAACCAAACACTAGAGACGTCGCCAAATAGAGGAGTGTGAATTCACCTACAAACACTTCCGTGTTTCCGTCACTAGATTATATATAGGCATATAACAATGCTATATCTCTTTAAAACTAAGTACATTTTAATTATAGGTACTCATATGACCAAAAAAAACTCTCCTCTCTTACTATAACGGCTAGGTTTCTCTACCTGAGATCAGGAATTAGGGCTTCGGCCATGGCTTCTCCGGCTACTCCTGCACTGGAGAACTCAACCAGCAATCCTGCTCTATCAATAACCCCAAATACCACCAACAAAAATCCCAATCAACCTTTGTATGCATATGCAATTAACTCAGCCCCGAAAACCCCGATAAAATTTGGAGAACCCAGTGTTAAAGCACGAGTCACAACACACAATGGAGTACATGCTGTCATCTTCAAAGACAAGGACTTCTATGGAGTTATGGATACAGAATGTAGACTAACAATTGTTGGTCGATTTCTAAAACCAAGACCCCAAATTGATCGAATTAGGGCCACATTTTCTGAACGAACTCCATTGAAAGGTACGGTTATTATAGGTGTGTATGATAACTCTAATGTTTTCATAAATTGTACGAATGAGGAAGATTTTGCTTCAATTTAGCCCAAAAGAGTAATGACAATTGAAGGAATGCAAATATGGATGACAAAATGACCTCTGAAATGGATACTCAAAATTGACAGCCCTATAGTTCCGATTTGGGTCCTCCTACCAGAACTACCTTTCCATTGTCATACATTATACTATATTAGGCAAATCCTAAGCCCCATTGGTAACCCGATTGTATGGACAATGCCACTGGAGGCAGAACTCGTCCAAGTATGGCCAAGGTAAGGGTCAAAATAGATCTCACAAAGCCAAGGATTCACAAAATATGGATTGGAGCTGAAGATGAAAACATTCCTCTTAGAGGCTTCTACCAAAAGATTGAATATGAATCTATGCCTAAATACTGCACCCATTGCAGTCTACTAGGTCACCTTATTGATGATTCCAGGGTTTTGGAATGAAAAAAAAGATTGGAAAAAGAGAAGAAACAAAATGGAAAAGAAAATGAGGAAAGGAATAAAAATGTGGAGGAAAAAACCAATGATCAGAAAAATGATATTAGTAGTGAAATGGAAGAAATGTAGGATAAGAGCAAGAAGGATAGTCAAGATCATAAAAAAAGAGGAAATCAAGAAGCTCAGAATAACGCCAACAGAAACACCATCAATGAGGAAGATGTTGAAAACAAGAGGGAGGGATAAAGCAGAAAACAACAACAGAAAAAAAGGGAAAAACAATCAAACTGAGGACGAGAAGAAGGAAAAATGATGTTCGTAAAGTCTCAAGGAACACGTAGGCTGGGAAAGAAAGACAGCAACATCAACAATCAGAACAAATTCCTATGAACTTGAGCTCCAACTCTAACATTAGCACCAACAAAGGAAGAGAGCAAATTGATGAAGGGAATGAGGTAGAATGTGACAACAAAATTCAGAAAGAGGATAATAGAAACACTGTTACACCTTTGTGTATTCAGAATGATCAGAATACTGAAGATTTCATACAACAAGGTAGACAAAAAGACAAGACAGCAGAGCAGAGTGATTCATCTTGTCCTCCTGGCTTTGAAATTCATAAGAAACCTCAGGAAGTATTGTAGGAGAATGGAATTGATAATCAAGGTCCTATTAAGCTGGACTCTGATAACTTTGAAAAAGATGAAGAAGTGGCTAATAGCTTGATAAATGCTTTCTCTTCTATGGAAAAGGAACATGAGCAAGATGAAGTTACTAAGCTAATGAACAAAGTGGAAGAAACACAATGTTTGTCCCCTAGAGGACAATTAGTAGGAATACACCAAAGATGCCATCCTCTCCTCCTCTCACAAGAGGCACAGGAAAAAGAACCAAAAAATACTATTCCATCTGTTTCCAATGATTAACACAACCATATGGAATATTGGGGGGATTAAGTCCAAAGGTGCTTTCATTAGACTCATCATATTAGCTAAAACCCAGGCCTCTTTTATAGCTTTACATGAGCCTTTTGTAAATAGCTCAAAGTTACACCAGTTTAGAAGGAGATTAGGCTTCAATAATGCCACTGCAAACTGTAGTGGTAAAATTTGGTGCTTTGGGGATGAAAATTACAGCTGCAATATTGTGGAAGATCATGTTCAACAATTAACTCTTTAAGTTCATCACATCATGTCTCAAGTCAGATTTCATGTTACAATTGTGTATGCCAAAACCAAATCTAGAACAAGGAAGGAGTTATGGGAATCCCTTAATCAATCGAATCAACAAATAGTGGGTCCTTGGTCCATTATGGGTGATTTTAATGTGATAATGGAATCTAGTGAGAAGAAGTATGGAAGAAGATAGAGACTATGTAGAAATTTGGATTTTATTAATTGCATGGAGGAATGTGGAATGATGGATGCAGGGTACTGTGGTAGTAACTACACATAGTGCAATAGTAGAAGAAAAAATAAGACAATTCTGAAAAGACTAAATAGAGACATGTATAATGACAAATGGTCTGAGGAATTTTTCAATATAATAGTAAGGCATCTCCCCAAAACAGGATCTGATCACAACATTATGCTACTCAAATGTGCATTAAATGATACCATTCCAGTTAGATATTTCAAGTTCCTGAACTTCTGGACAACTCAACCAGATTTTATGAATATTTTTAAAGCCAGCTGGTTTGAACACACTGAAGGTACTCCTATGTATATCACGCAATAGAAAGTCAAAAAATTGGCCCACTGTCTCATTTGTTGGTCTAAGACCTTCATTGGAAATGTTTTTGATAAAGTCAAGGAGCTAGAAGATCATATAGAAGTGGCTGAATCTAATTATGAGGAAGATGCTTCTGATCAAAATAGAATCAACCTTCATGCGATATATGCTGAACAAGTATAATGGATAAATATGGAAAATTCTATCCTTAAGCAAAAGGCTAGAGTTAAATGGGAAGATGAAGGAGATTGTAACACAAAACAAAGATGAAAATGGATAGTGGATTCAAGAGGACAGATTGATATCAGAAGCTGCTATTAGACATTATAATCAACTGTTCACTCAATCTCAACAGGATCATGATTTTACATTCCTCAAAAGGATTGAGCCTATTATCAGTGATGAGGACAACATGTTCCTCATTAAGATTCCAACCATGGAAGAAATAGAAGATATTGTTAAAGGTCTTTATCCAGATAATGCAGCAGGACCTGATGGTTTTAATGGTCATTTTTTCAAATGTGTTGGTCAATTATAGTTGAATACCTTTTCAATATGGTGGAAGATTTTTTTCAGATGGAAGAAACTCTCTAAATTCAGTACTCATAGTTGTCTGATTATGTTGCCCAAAGTGAAATCACCAGATTCTTTCAATCAACTTAGACCTATCAGTTTAAGCAATTCATAAACAAGATCATCTCAAAAGTGTGTTCCAATAGATTGGCAAGACTGTTACCAAACTTGATTTCTCAAAACCAATCTGGTTTTGTTAAAGAAAGACTTATAACTGAAGTAAGATAGTGATATGGGAGAAACCTATTGACGACTAGCAATACTGATGGTAGTAGCAATAGAGAAAATAATATTGCTGGTATGGGGAGTTGTTAGGAACAAAAATGGAGAGATATTGATGGCTTTTGCCAATTCTCTACAATTCTGCACTAACAACATGGCTGAAGTGGAAGCTGTAGCTTATGCAATCTAGTGGTGCATAGAGAACAGAAATGATAAGTTCATTCTTGAGCTAGATTCTATGACTGTGGTAAACATGCTTCAAGGCAATATTTCCCCTCCTTGGAATGTAGAAGACAAAATCAGTAATATGAGGAAGGATTTGGGAACAGTGCATCATTCAACATTGCTTCAGAGAAGCTAATCAAATAGTTAATGTTCCTGCAAAGCATAGCTCGAATCTCAGTATCAATCAAAGAAACACATAATACAAGAGTCTTCAAAGCTTGCCTAAGCGCAAGACATTGGACCAAGCATAATGGATTAGGTTGATAATCAGGCAATCTAAGAGGAACAACAATAACAGTCCAAACGTTCATTAGGATGGAGCATAATATGATTCGAGAAAGGCAGTCACACCTTTTGTTATATAATGTAATCTTTGTATGTAGTCTAACGTTAGGTCCTAACCAGGAAAACTTTAAGGTTTGACAAGGTGCAAGATTTTTGTATAGGAATTCGCTTGACAAATTCTAATATAAGATCAGAGGAGGTAAGGCTTTATGTCCCTCACCTTCATGTTTAATATAACATAGTAGGGGTCAATGTCGAAACCCCCAGCTCCAACAGGTGTACTTAACCTGATGAGAAACTGGATTAAATAAAAAAAATCTCTTTAAAACTTTTTAAATATATTGTGCAATATCTATTAGATGCACCTCTACTAATGTGGTTGATGATTTAGTTCCCATGTCTATCTTGCTTAAATTAAGTACTTTTTCTTTGTTTTGTTTATTATTTCAAATCCTCCCTGTCTAATTAAGTTTTTTTTTGCTTATCTTTATTTATTAATTTAATTTATTCTCTCAAATCCCTCATATCCTCCTTTTGTAATTGAAAATTTTAATATAATGAAGTTGAATATTTATACTAAAACTAACCAAGAGTGAAGGATGTAGCATATAGTCTGTGTGTGAAAATCACTAAAATTTTGATAAAAATAATATTTTTAAACCTACAATTTCAAAAGTTTAATAAATTTAATAGTAAGAACCTAGAAGTTAAATTCGTCAATTTAAATTTAAAAAAAAATCCCCCTGTTACACTCATCTTTTCGAAATTCTAGAAACCCCCTACCAAACACCTGGTGGACACCAAAGAAAAATCATTCTTATCCGTATCACCAATGCTGCTTTCTACTCAAGGCCCAATTAGTAACTCTTTTTCCTTTATGGGCTGTAAAGATAGTTAAAAGAGACTGTGGGCCTTGAGTGCACGAAATGATCAAGTTTTAAAATGGTACTTATTTGTTGGTTTTTCTTTAATTACTCTTGGAATAATTACTTGACATAACTATCTCTAATAAGTAATTATTGATAATAACTACTTTTTAATTTTATAAATATTTAGTAGCTACAGTGATTTTGTAAATTACCATCCATAGAATACTAAAATACATTAGGTTTATGGTTTGTATTTATCCCTCACGTCTCTCTTCTTCCTCACCTCTCTCTCTCTCTCTCCGTCCCTCACTCCGCCGCTTCCCCACTGCCGGAGCTCTGGAGACGAACCATTCACACGACTGTCGGATCTCTCCTCCAACGAGCAATTGGAGCTCCGCAAACCACAAGCAACCACCACATCACAGCTTGCCTCACATGATCCAATCGTTTCTTTCGAATATCCGTTTCCAACTTGGGATCCTCCATCTCCGATCGTTGTCGATCTTACCGGCGCCTCCGATTCCATTCTCAGATCGGAGGCTCAGATCTGTCTGGCGCCGGATTTAAACGGCGGCTCAGATCTAACCGATTTCGTTCTCAGATTGGAGGCTCAGATATGACCGGTCACCACAATTCCATTCTCAGATCTAAATGGTGGCTCAAATCTGGTCTGCGTCGGAAAACGACATTGAAGTCCGGCAAATCAACTGATTCGAGTGTATTTTATTTCTTGTATTTCAGATTCGAGTGTATTTGTATTTGAGTGTATTTATTATTTTTTTTAGTGTAAATAGCATTTTAAAATAGATTTTTCGTTTGTATTTCGAAGGAGTTTTTTTTTGTATACAAATGAATAGAATAAATTTTGAATACATCTGAATATTCATGTATTTTTTGTATTTATGTTGTTTGAATACAATCGAATTTAAATACAATAAGTTGAATACAATGTTTTTTGCATTTATGTTGTTTGAATACAATCGATTTTAAATACAATAAATTGAATACACTGTAAAAGTAGCTACAAATGAATACAGTTGAGTTGAATACATCTAACTTGAATACAGTTGAGTTGAATACATCTGACTTGAATACAGTTGAGTTGAATACATCTGACTTGAATACAACAAAATAAATACAACGAAGATTGGAATATAGCCGAATTTTGAATACATGTTACTGTAGCTACGAAATGTAATTAGCAAAAGTATAGCTCTCCCTAAAAAAAACCAAAGTATAGTCATTTGTGAAAATTTCACTTTACTCGTTTGGTGTTCTTTGTCTTAAATTTAGATAATTCTATCCCTACAATTATTTAACCTAAAAAGATTTATTCTTCATTCGGTAACTTTCACGAGAAACTGTCTAGCTTCATACAAAAGACTTCTCTGAAAATTGATATGAACCTCAATCAGTCACTTCTTAAAAGGAATTCTAAATTGTTTACATTTAAAAAAAAATTAAAAAAATTAGACAAATGACAAAAAACCAAAAATAAAACGAAAACGGACCCTCTATAATGATCTTCTCTTATTTTTTTTGATAAGGAGAAAATGAAATGTTTGATTGTCATTTTCTTAATTTTAAAAGTTTAATTTAATGAAAAAAATTCCAAAGACAAACTAACGAATAAGGAGAAGGACGTTCAGCCATTTGACTAGGAAAACTAGTGGAGTTATTGCTTCCAAGGTTCTTCCATTCCTGTTATAAATTTTGGAGAAATTATGTGTCAAAAAGTGAATGAAGGTGTTTGAGGTCATGAAGGCAATACAAGATTAAAAATGTAAACTGTTTAAACCAGAGCACTAGTGATTGTTAGTTAATAATCCAATTCTCTTCTGCTAACTTAAAAACTTAAATTGTTGTGGTGATCGACCAAAGTGGTCATCATTAGAGGAGAACAAATGTTACTTCAAGCTTATTAAGTTTTAACTAAATAATAATCCAAATAAGGACCATATTCACTGAATAATTACTAGATGACAACAACACATTATCAATATAATGACCATTGACCAAAACTTCATAAATTACAATATTTTTTATGGTCATCACTCTTTATCAATGGGAGCATAATTAGATGAACCGACTAAAAGGATTATTACACTCCACTAGTCAGTTTTTGAGTTGCTCTTTTGCTTTTGATACATTATTAAAAAGTGACAATATAATGATTTCTTGTACATTGGTGGGGAACCATTTTCCTGTCATATTTGAAATATCTAAGTTGTGTGTCAATTAGACTTTGTCACAAATAGTACACAACATTATTGATAGTTGTCCTCTTATAAAGGAGTAGCAAGAAGAAAAGTATTTATCAATAATATATATTTTTGTCATATATTGACTGTTTTTATTAAAAGTACTTTTCGCAATAATAAAATTTATTGTATGTCGTTGTAATAACATTCGATGAAAAAAGTTTTCGCTTTTTGTTGTCATTTACGTTTTTTAGCAACAATATATTTATTGTTGCTAAAGTTTTGTTGTCATTTACGTTTTTTAGCAACAATATATTTATTATTGCTAAAGTTTTGTTGTAAATTTTATACTTTCTTGTAGTGGCATCTTCATGTTTGCAATTCTCTGAGGCGCATTCAGAATATAAAGTTTATGTGTTTCAGATTCGAGTTTATTTGATTTATTGAGTTTCTAATTAATAATTTATACATGTTATTTTTTTTTTAAAAAAAATCTACTAAATTTATAACATCAACCCTATATCCGCCCTAACAATCCTCCTCCACCACCATAAAAAACAAGGTTTTGAAAGTTTCCCTTTTGTCTTCGGCAAGGAAAAACAAATTAAGGAAATTAAAGGAGGTCCATTTAAACAATTTAACCTCTGTGTGTTTCTGTAGGTCACATTAGAATATAGAATATAATATATTAATATAATAAATCTTGAACCCCATGTAGAAAGCTTTGAGTAATTGCAACTGAAGTGTTTTTATTGAAAGTATATTTATGTCCTAGAGATAATCTGTGTTAGGACAAATGTACTTTATACACATTCGTATTATTATTAATGGAGATTAATATTTTGGCATTTGCAATTATTGAATTATTATTTGATTGTTTGTAATTATTCATTAATGTGCATCCCTTGAACTTACGTTGTCATTAATAGTGTGAGATATTCATGATAGAGCGTAACTCTTAAAATAGCCTCGACTAATGATCATCGAGAATGGGATATCGATGATATGTGATAAGTCGACATGTGGTCTGCATCACATCCTTAGAAGATGTAGTATGTCTCACATGCTACGAGTAATGGCTACTCGTGATGGACACATGGATACTTTGGAAGTATTGGTATACCCTGCTGATATACTGTTTGTTATACTTGTCTAAAGTATGATCAGCGTGTGGGAGATAGAAGTCCTTAGACTTGAGGTCAATACTCGCCTTGTCAAAGTAATGTACTTTGATCTCGTCCTAAGCTCAAATGCCTTATAGGTTGAGATACGACTTGTATTAGGTACATTACGATGTGGATTGAAGGTGGTAGTTGAGTAAAGATTAGAATTCATTCCTCGAATGTATATTTGAGAGAACACTCGGATTCTCAGTGATATTAGGTTGACTAAGTCGTTGGCCAACGCAATAGACGTATTTAGAATAATATGGTCTACATGTCAACTAATATAGATGAGATACAATGATTAAGCCATTTAGATAGACACTTGACAAATTCTAAGTTTGATCGGGTGTGTCGTGAATGAAAAGATTTTATCTTACCACATAAATGTTAAGTTTACTGAATTCGCGTAAACGTACTTCACATATTGAGTTCGTCTTCTAGCGCCGTATAGGAGTTCCGCGTAGGCCTTAATTTGATTAATGTCGATATGAGAAGGCATGTAGGGTCACACTATGTCGATTGTCCGTTTTGATCTAAGGATGTATTGAGATAGTAATTAAATGTTCGATTTGGAATCGAGATATTTAAATGAATAATGATTATTTTAATTAAGTCAAAATTGGATTTTGGATTTAATTAAGAATGCATGGAAAATAAATTGAGACAGTGCAGGTGCACATTGAGCGCCGCGGCGCCTCTGCATCGATTTTTGGGTCAGGCCCAAGGTCAAACCATAATCCGATTTTGACCTAATTTCCAACTATAAATAGAGGCATTCCTTTTCATTATTCACACACTAATTTTCTGAAAAAATTCTAAGCCTTAGAGGCTTAGAATCAAATACTCTCTCGAACCTCTGCCACATTTCCTAGCTTTCCGAAAGAGAAATACATTGAAGCTTGGAGCTTGCAATCGGAAGGGCAACCGCGTGTGCACCTTATAGTAGATAAAGATTCCAGATAATACAATTTATAAGTAAATGTTTTATGTTACAAGTTCCATTGTTGTATAACCATACCAGAATTATTGTTGGGGTAAGTAAGAAACAAAACTTTTAAAACTTCTGTTGTACCTTACTTATGTGTTTTGAACCCAACAAAAACCTACAGTGATATCAAGAGCTCAGGCTGGTTCAATGGTTATTTAATAATTGAATAGAATAATAATATGAGTTAAACATAAAATTGGATTAAAACGAGGTTTCTTGAAATCCTACATATCTTGAACAAATGTTGACATTCAATATCACCCTAAATTATCTCCTACGCTAACTCGAGGAAGTCATTCCGCTCTAACTTGAACTAAGACAAAGTGCGTTGTCCAGCTCATTGTACGGTGCACGACTAAGAACGAGTAAGAACAGATGATGGTCGATATGGGCGTTATTGATAATGGTGGGTGATGATAAAGGACCTGTGATTTGATCTCTAAATTGAATTTAAGGCTCGAACGATTTTAAGAATCAACACAAAAATATTTTGTCAGGATGTCGGCGCCGCGACGCTTGCTAAGGTTTTAAGGAAGCGCCGCGGGTCCATAGTGGAGCGTCGCGGCCCTAATGCTTCATTTTAAGCGCCGCGGGTCCATGGTGGAGCGTCGCAGCCCTAATGCTTCATTTTTTTAAGTTCCGAATTTTCTGAATATTATGCGCCGCGGCCCCATGGAGGAGCACCGCGACCCTAATGCAAGCCGAAGGTTTCTGTCTTGCAAGTGTCGCGGCCCCATGGTGGAGCACCACGGCTCTAATGCATTGCAAAAGCAGAAATTCGGTTTCTGCCTCACTGGTGCTGCGACCTTAATGATTAGAGCCACGACCCCGACGGTCGGAAAAAAAATTATTCAGAATGTTTAACCCATGATTATTATTATACAATATATTTGATAAGTATATTGTTTATGTGCTAAATGTCAGCTTTTTTGTCATTTAAATTATTAGAATAGCGTCCGCTATAACTGTTTAGGCAGGCGGCGCCTAGTGTTTGATTAAACCATCTTATATCATGCATATTGGGTTGATGGTTCCCAACTATATGTGTCATTAGTTTGCATGATGTTAAGATGTCATATTGGATATGGCGTAAAAGAGTTGATCTTGGTTAAAACACTGAATTAAAATGTTCTCCAAAATTTTAATACAAGTCTCATTTAAATGAACGCGTCATCCGTTATAATTGATTGTAGTGCAAAATCCTTTTCGATGAGATGAGTATTTATGCCACAGCATTTGCTATAAGTCTACGAGGACTTAGACTCTTTCATAGATGCATGTTAAATTAGAAGTGGGTGATAAACTTTCATGAGTATTTACACCACAGTGTTTGCTCTATGAGGTAAAACTCACTTAGATACATAATTGCGATGCATAATCCGGTTGACTTGCTAAATTTGTCTTGGCGCCACAGTGTCGAACAAGCCGAGGTACGCATATTTATTGTTTAGAACATTCGGTCAAACATGAGTTAAAAATTGTTTGTAATTGGTTTAGAGACCTACCAGGTTATGCTGTTGAAGTTATCAGCCACAACAAACGCGGAGATAGCATGAACCTGGATCATGGCCCATTATGACCATATTTGATATGAGTCTGTATTCTTCCATGGGGTCGAAGAGTATGTTAAAATAATGGGACCTAGTTAAACTAAAGGCCATGTTAATTAGTTAACGAATGTGTTCAATAGAAATTATATTAGAGTTTAATTTCAAGTCTATTTGTTTCTTCAGTCGTATAAAATGTCGAATCTATCGCTGAAAATGTTGGTCGAGACAAACAAGTTGACTGGATCAAATTACCCTGACTGGTTAAGAAATCTGCGATTGGTGTTAATACTAGAAAGAATTGAGTATGTGTTAGACACAGTATTTCCCACAGTCCCTGCTGAAAACTCTGATGAGTATGCCCTGTTTGACAAGGTGGCTTATCAGAAACGTTTGAACGATGTCGCATTGGCAAAATGTATAATGTTGTCTTCCATGACTATGGAGTTACAAAGGCAACATGAAAACATGGGCCCCAACGAAATGCTAGAACACTTGAAGAGTCTCTATGAAAACCAGTCTCAAACAATAGAGTATGAATTGTTGAGAGACTCTTTCAAATGTAAGCTGAACGAAAGGGGACAAATGCCAGTGCATGTTCTAAATAAGGACTACACAGCTCCAAGAGGAGGCAAATCACTAGGTGCTTCTACCTCTACTGGACAAGGTATGTTTGTAATTGAAATAAATATGTCTACAAGTAACTCCCACTGCTGGGTATTGGATACCGCTTGTGGCTCGCACATTTGTAGTAATGTGCAGGGTCTAATTAATAGCAGAAAGGTTGGACCTTGGGAGGTAGACCTGCACATTGGAAATGGAGCACGAGTAGATGTTGAATGCGAAGGAACTTATAGACTAGATTTACCTTCAGACTTTTGTTTAGAACTAAATAATTGTTATTTTGTTCCCTCTTTAATAAGGAATATCATTTTTATCCCAATGTTAGACATTGAGGGGTTTTCCTCATTCATTGCCAATGACAGTTATGTACTGTCTTTTAATGGTTTTGTTTGTGGAAATGCTCCGCTTGTGGATGGATTGTGTATTTTAAACTGTAGTCGTGAAATTTTCAATGTGCAAAATAAATGAGTTAAGATAAGTAATCCAAGAAACCCCACCTGCTTATGGCACTGCAGACTTAGTCATATCAACGAATCAAGGATAACAAGATTGAGGAAGTTAGACTACCTCGAACCATTTAACTTGGAGTCTTATGGTAACTGTGAATCTTGCTTGAGAAGAAAGATGACCAACAAACCACTTTCTGGGAAAGGGGTACGAGCCAAAGAGGTACTTGAGTTGGTCCATACTGATGTATGTGGGCCATTTTCAACTCAAGCTAAGGGAGGCTTCTCTTACTTCATCACTTTACAGACGATATCACAAGGTTTGGGCATGTGTATCTTATGAAACATAAGTCCGAAGCCTTTGAGAAATTCAAGGAGTACAAGTCAGAAGTAGAGAAGCAACTTGAAACAATTATCAAGACACTTCGATCGGATCGAGGAGGTGAATACTTAAGTAAATAATTTCTGGATTATTTGAAGCTTCATGGAGCCCAATCACAATGGATACCTCCTGGAACGCCACATTGAATGGTGTTGCTGAAAGGAGAAATTGAACCATATTAGATATGGTTAGATCTATGATGAGTTTCTCAGCTCTACCGGCATACCTTTGGGGCTATGCATTGCAAATCTCAATTTATATTCTGAACAGAGTTCCTTCCAAGTCAGTAGAGAAAACTCCATATGAGATATGGAACGGCAAGAAGTCAGCACTTAAACACATGCGACCCTGGGGGTGCCCTGCATATGTAAAGAAGATGCTAACTGACAAGTTGGAATCTAAAAGTGAGAAATATTATTTTGTGGGGTATCCAAAGGAAACTAAGGGATACTACTTCTATCTTCCTGGAGGACATAAGGTCATTGTTTCCAGGAACGCAACTTTCCTTGAAGAAGAATATGTCTACAAGGAACATAGATGCACAGAGATAGAACTTGAAGAAATTCAAGAACCACAAGATAACACAGAAAATGAACCCTTGTCGAATGACCTAAACAAGGATTTAGTGGGAGTATCTGGTGAAGATTGGGTACTTAGAGTACGCCTTTCAGCCAGTGGGAGTGCTATGAGAGATAGTGCAGAAATGCAAGACTCTCATACACAACCAATGAAAGATGATAAAATAGTTGTACATCATCCCATTCAGGAAATACATGAAAATGACATTCCTGAAAGCTCTCAAGGTGATGGATTATCCAACACACAAAGACCTTCTCACAACCAGAATGCAACAAATACTGAAACGCGGAATATTCAACTCCGTAGGACCACTAGGACTCATCGTCTGCCTGAAAGACTTAATCTCCTTGTTGAAACACACAATGAGATAGATATTCCTTATAACAATGAACCTACAACCTACAACGAAGCTATGTTACACATTGATTCACAGAGATGGCAAGAAGCCATGAAATCTGAGATGGACTCGATGTACATCAATCAAGTTTGGAACTTGGTTGATTTGCCAACAGGGGTTAGACCCATATGATGCAAATGGGTCTCCAAGAAGAAGATTGATGCATATGGCAAGGTACAGACTTATAAGGCAAGATTAGTGGCTAAAGGTTATAATCAATGGCCTGGTGTCGATTATGATGAAACTTTTTCACCTGTTGCTAAGATTAAGTCCATTCGGATTTTGTTTGCAATAGCTGCATATTATGACTATGACATTTGGCAGATGGACGTCAAACCCGCATTCCTCAATGGTAATCTAGTTGAGGAGGTGTATATGAAATAACCTGAGGGTTTTTCGCTTGAGTCCAAACCAATGTTGTATGCAAGCTACAAAAGTCCATTTATGGGCTTAAGCAAGCCTCGAGGAGTTGGAACATTTGCTTTGACAAGACTATCAAGTCATTTGATTTCGTCAGAAGCAAAAAAGATCCCTTTGTTTATAGTAAACGCAAGGATGAGAGTATTGCCTTCATTATTATATATGTAGATGACATCTTGATAATGAGAGATAATAAGACTCTCATGCAATCAGTCAAGGAATGTTTATCCAGCACGTTCATGATGAAGGACTTGGGTGAAGCCTGCTACATTCTTGGAATTAGGATCTATAGAGATAGACCTAATAGATTATTAGGGTTGTCACAGTCCACATACATAGACAAAGTGCTAAGACGATTCTCTATGGAAAAATCCAAGAAGAGAAATCTTCCTATAGGTCAAGGGATCAATTTATCAAAGAAGGATAGTCCTTTTACTATTGCAGAACTTGAACGCATGAAAAGAATCCCATATGCTTCAGCTATAGGATCTATCATGTATGCCATGACCTGTACGAGGTCAGATGTGGCCCATGCACTTAGTATGACTTGCAAATTCCAACAGAATCATGGGGAAGAACACTGGAAAGCAGTCAAGAGTATTCTTAATTATCTTAGACGAACTAAAGAATATTTCTTAGTCTATGGTGAACAAGAGAAGCTGATATGTACTGGGTACACTGATGCTAGCTTCCAGACAGATCATGATGACTTCAAATCTCAGTCTGGATATGCCTTCATTCAATGGCGGAATAGTGAGTTGGAAAAGTTCCAAGAAAGCTACAACTGCTGATTCGACAACAAAAGCTGAGTACATTGCTGGATCGGAAGCTGGGAAGGAAGCTATTGCGATATCTGAGTTCCTGAAGGAACTAGGCGTTGTTCCAAGTGCCACTTGTCCAATAATGGTTTATTGTGACAACACTGGTGCGATTGCGCAAGCTAAGGAACCAAGATCAACCAACAGAAACAAACATGTACCAAGGAAGTACCACATACTCAGGGAGATGGTGGAGACTGAAGAGATTAGATTAGACTATGTTCTCACAGACGATAATCTAGCTGACTCATTCACTAAACCATTAAGCTTAGTCAAGCATAATGGTCATTTTGAGAATATGGGCATTAGATATGTTGGAGATTGGCTCTAGGCCAAGTGAGAGATTGAAAGTATGTATGTCCTAGAGACAATCATTATTAGGGACAAATGTACTTGAACACATTTGTATTATTATTAATGGAGATTAATATTTTGGCATTTGCAATTATTGAATTATTATTTGATTGTTTGTAATTATTCATTAATGTGCATCCCTTGAACTTACGTTGTCATTAATAGTGTGAGATATTCATGATAGAGCGTAACTCTTAAAATAACCTCGACTAATGATCATCGAGAATGAGATATCGATGATATGTGATAAGTCGACATGTGGTCTGCATCACATCCTTAGAAGATGTAGTATGTCTCACCTGCTACGAGTAATGGCTACTCGTGATGGACACATGGATACTTTGGAAGTATAGGTATACCCTGCTGATATACTGTTTGTTATACTTGTCTAAAGTATGATCAGCGTGTGGGAGATAGAAGTCCTTAGACTTGAGGTTAATACGCGCCTTGTCTACAAAGTAATGTACTTTGATCCCGTCCTAAGCTCAAATGCCTTATATGTTGAGATACGACTTGTATTTGGTACATTACGATGTGGATTGAAAGTGGTAGTTGAGCCAAGATTAGGATTCATTCCTCGAATATATATTCGAGAGAACACTCGGATTCTCAGTGATATTAGGTTGACCAAGTAGATGAGATACAATGATTAATCCATTTAGATAAGACACTTGACAAATTCTAAGCTTGATCGGGTGTGTCGTGAATGGAAGGATTTTATCTTACCACATAAAGGTTAAGTTTACTGGATTCGCGTAAACGTACTTCACATATTGAGTTCGTCTTCCGGCGCCGTCTAGGAGTTTCGCGTAGACCTTAATTTGATTAATGTCGATATGAGGAGGCATGTAGGGTCACACTATGTCGATTGTCCGTTTCGATTTAAGGATGTATTGAGAGAGTAATTAAATGTTCGATTTGGAATCGAGATATTTAAATGAATAATGATTATTTTAATTAAGTCAAAATTGAATTTTGGATTTAATTAAGAATGCACGGAAAATAAATCGAGACAGTGCAGGTTCACGTCGAGCGCCGTGGCGCCCATACTGTAGGGCCGCGGCGCAGTGCAGGAGCACGTCGAGCGCCACGACGCCCATACCCTAGGGCTGCGGCGCCTCTGCATCGATTTTTGGGCCAGGCCCAAGGTCAAACCCTAATCCGGTTTTGACCTAATTTCCAATTATAAATAGAGGCATTCCCTTTCATTATTCACACACTAATTTTCTGAAAAACATTCTAAGCCTTAGAGGCTTAGAATCAAATACTCTCTCGAACCTCTGCCGGATTTCCTAGCTTTCCGAAAGAGAAATACATTGAAGCTTGGAACTTGCAATCGGAAGGGCAACCGCGTGTGCACCTTATAGTAGATAAAAATTTCAGATAATACAATCTGTAAGTAAATGTTTTATGTTACAAGTTCCATTGTTGTATAACCATATCAAAATTATTGTTGGGATAAGTAAAAAACAAAACTCTTAAAACTTCTGTTATGCCTTACTTATGTGTTTTGAATCCAACAAAAACCTACATTTATTTTTTTTATTTGACAAGATAAATTACTTTTCATTAGAATATGAATTTCTTTTATTCATGATGACTTCAACTTAGTTTTGATTTTCTTCTTGACAAATGAGATTTAGCTCAGATGGTCCGACACGTTTATCTTGATTTTCAGTGACATGATATTTTCTTGGGGTTACTTTTCTGGTCATCCAACACTAACTTTTGATGCGGCCAGATAAAAATAACTATTACTAGATTTTATTATTTTGTTCATTGTGTTTAAATTGTCAGAATTACTATTTTTATTTGTAATTAGCGATATTTAAGACAATAATTGTCTTGAAATTCTGTGAGTAGCCTACTTGAGCTAAATTTTGCATACACCACTGATCTTCTATCATTTGAAAATTAATGATGTATCAATTTTTTGGATAAAAAGGTGCAATATTTATTTTTTGAGTAGATATTAAGAGATATTAACAATAACAAATAATGTCAATCACTTAAAGAGTGACTAGTGAATGGGAGTCTTGGAGTAATGCTAAAGCTGTTGACATGTGATCAGTACGTCGTGAGTTCAAATAGTAAAAATAGTCTCTTGCAGAAATTCAAGTAAGACTGTATACAATAGATCTTTGTGGTCCGGCCCTTCCCTGAACCCCATGCATAACTGGAGCTTAATACACTGGGTTGTTCTTTTTTTCACTTAAAGATTGACTAGTAGAGTGTAAAAGTGGTAATATGCAAAATTTCATAAGTTCAATTTATAGTGATAGTAATGTAAAATTTATACATAAATAAATATATTTCAATTTAATTCATAAATGGATTATAAACGTACATTTCACACGTTTATAAAAAAATTTCCAAGGGCATTGCAAACAAAATTACAATAATTAAAGGGTTCCTACGCAAAGAAAACTTCTTATTTCTTACTCTATTATGTTTGATGAAATTTTTCCTGTGCTCTTTTACCATGTTTCCACGATTAACTTATTCATAATTATAAATTATACAGTACTCCTTGGATTGTCATAGAGAAAAGTATCACAAAATGACCCAAACAAAAAGGGGGAAATATTCATTAATTACGACATTCTATCATAGAATGAGGACATAAGCTATATATAGTTGACATAATGACAATGAAAGCTATAATACTTATTAACTCTTCAATAATGGACCTTTTATCAAGTTAGGCGCCTATTTGGTATTTTGAGTAAACTTCAACTGTTGGTTTTCATGTCCGATTCATCGCATACTGTTATTTTGGTAATAAATATATAAAGACAGAATTAAAGGAAAGCTTTAACGTGTAAGAAATAAATATCGTGGGTTCACCAATGTGAAACTTTCCACCTTTTACAAATCACTTGACACATTCACTAAAATCGCCTCGAATAAATCAAGAAAATTAATTTTTTTATTGTTTAATATTTGTAGTAGCTCCACAATTATTCCTCGTTCATTTCTGGACGTCCAATATTTTTGACAAATTTTCTTTTTCAAAATATCTAATGAAAAAGTGCGATAAGTACGATATGAAAGACTTTAATTAACACTTGATTTGTTACTATAACTAGCTCGTTTTAGACTTTTTTGCCAGTTTTGGGGAATGTTTTGGAAAAGTTCTCTTACTAACGTATTTGGTTGAGTGTTATGTCTAAAATGTTTTTATGAATGTATTCAGTGTGATCTTTCTTTTGAAAAAGTATCCTTATATATGCATTTTTTTTGTCAAAATACATAGATTGCACTTGAACTATGTTCGAAATATTGAGTTTACATTTTAACTAATCGAACGATCTATTACATGACCATCTTAAACGTGAATTTATTACCACCATACAAGCTGACGTGACACAAAATATAAAAATAATTAAAAAATAGATATGTTTTGATTAATATTTTTTCATTTTATTTTTACAAAACTCAGATTTTTATAATCTCCCACCCAGCCCCAGCCCCAGCCCCAGCCCCAGCCCCAGCCCCACCCTCCCTTTTTCTTCATTGCAAACCCTCAACCACAACCCCCACCCGCCCGCTTTCCTCCTCTTCTTTTGGGACAAACCCCATGTTACAGCAACTTCAGCCAATTCAATCCTTTTCACTATCCACTACTAAATATTTTCACACACCCACCATGAATTTCACCGCCCTCTAAACCCCATACCACCCAAAATCACAACTCATCAGCCCTGTATCTTTATAGTTGGTGTTAAAAGCCATCACACTCTCAGCTAGCTCATTAATGGCCACCCTTTGGACAAGCTATGAACCGTTCGAAGATCATATACCCATGAAAGAGAAATTAGCAAGGCAAATTCAGTAACTTCCTATTTTGTGGAGAAAAAAAACAATTCAACTAGAATTCCAAACAATGCGCAGAAATGCCTTTACATAGAACTAATAGACGAAGCATTAAGTAATAGAAGAAATATTTCCTCCCTTTCTTTATTTCACAAACTATGGTAATATAGTATTGTACAAGATGGAATCATGGCTTAGTATCCTCTAATTATATGACTAATTTACCTAACAAGGATAATCTACCAAATAAGTATTTTACTTGCTACCAAATATACAAGATACTACATTAATTACAATAATCATTATTATTATTAATAATAATAATAATGATTATTCTATCACTCCCCCGTAGTCGAAGCGGGAGGTAAGCAGATGTTGAGACTGTCCCGGAAATCTTCAAATAATATTAGCGGAAGTTCTTTAGTAAAAATATCAGCAATTTGATGGCGTGACGGGACATGTAGTACTCGCACTTGTCCGCATGAGACTTTTTCACAGACAAATGGATATCCAACTCTATATGTTTTGTAGGTTGATGATTGACCGAATTTCCAGAGAGGTAGATAGCTCTAACGTTATCGCAATAAACCAATGTGGCTTTCGAAATAGGACAGTGAAGCTCAAGTAAAAGATTGCGAAGCCAACATGATTCAGATACAACATTCGCCACACCCCTGTATTCTGCCTCTGCACTAGATCTGAATAAGGTAACTTGTCTTTTTGAAGACCAAGACACTAAGTTATCCCCGAGAAATACACCATAGCCCAAAGTAGAATGTCTGGTGTCTGGGCAACCTCCCCAGTCAGTGTCAGTGTAGGAGACGAGAGTGGATGTTGACGAAGGATATAAGTGCAAACCATATTCCAGAGTGCCTTGTATATACCGCACAATACGCTTCAGAGCATGTATATGATCATCCATTGGATTATGCATGAATAAGCACACATGTTGTACATCATATGAAATATTTGGCCTGGTGAAGGTCAAATATTGCAATGCCCCTGCCAGGCTGCAATAAAGTGTCGGATCAGAAAATGATTTCCCTGTACTGGCACTCAATTTTGATTTAGTATCCACCGGAGTTACGGACGGTTTACAAGAGGACATGCATGTACGTTCAACAATCTCTAATGCGTACTTCTTTTGTGACAGGAATAATCCACATGCATGACGTGTTACTGCAATGCCTAACAAATAGTGTAGAGGTCCAAGGTCCTTCATTGCAAATTCAGAGCTAAGATGTGACATGATGGACTTTCGGAGAGTATCTGATGAGGCAGTCAGTATAATGTCATCCACATATAAAAGAAGATAAGCAATATTATTATCCTGCCGATAAATAAAAAGAGAATGATCGGAACGACTGTTTGTAAAACCAATTTGTGAAACAAAATCCGCAAACTATTTGTACCATGCCCTAGGGCTTGTTTCAGGCCATATAGAGATTTCTTGAGGAGACACACATGGTTCGGATACTTGGGGTCCCCGTAACTCAAAGGTTGATGTAAACTGTCTCATTTAACTGGACATGAAGAAATGCATTCTTAACATCTAACTGATGAAGTGGCCATGACTTTGACAATGCCAAGCTCAAAACTATTCAGATAGTTGCCGTCTTGACCACTGGGCTGAATGTTTCACCACAGTCTATTCCAACACGTTGTGTTTTTCCATCACCTACAAAAGGGGCTTTATGCCTCTCAAAAACACTATTAGAGTTTTCTTTGTGACTGAAAATCCACATAGACCGAATTATATATTAGCATTAGTTGGACGAGGTACTAATTTCCACATCCTATTATTAATGAGAGCATGATATTCATCATCCATATCCATTTTCCAATTAGGATCATGGAGTGCAGACACAAGGTTACGGGGTAATGGTGATTTTGAGATTTGGGTGTGTAGGCTATATTTGGTGTTGGGTTTGACAATACCATGTTGACTCCGTGTAACTGGTCGTTGTGAATTAATTTGGACTGATGACACTAGATTGGACCTGGGTGTTGGGCCACGATCCACTTCATTTTCAGTCCTTGAAGTGGATGTTGGTGGGTCATTCATGGTATGACGTCTGCTTGGCATTGGATTGGACAGTGGTGAAGTCGGCAGAAAATTGGGCCTGTTTGTTTGGCCCAATGAATTTGGGGAGCTGGGGAATGGTAACAGAAGCTGGGCTTGTGACAGTGGCCCAGTGATTGGATCAGTCCTCTGGACTGGACTATCTTGTGGCTGGGTCACTGTTGTGTGGCCCAATTGGCCCAAATTTGCTGGGTTATCCGACACATTGGGTTTGGGATGTATTAAAAAATTGGTTATCCATGGGGACTGATTTTCATCCAAAAATTCATAGGTGTGGGGTCCAGGCTTATGTAGAGATGCAAATGGGAAAGTCATTTCATAAAAAATGACATGTCGACTAATGATTATTCTATTAGAAGAAAGATCATAACATTTGTAGCTTCTATGGTTAGACTGGTAGCCTAAAAAAGAACAAGAAGTGGACCGTTGTTGAAGTTTGGTGATGGTAGTAGATGAAAACAAGGGATAACATAGACACCCAAAAACCCTTAAATGTGAATAGGATGGATCCCATAGGTAAAGTATTTTTAGTGGGGCTTGGTAGGCCATGTTTTTGTGAGGTAGTATGTTCAATATGTGTGTAGTCATTTGAAGAGCATAGTGCCAAATATTTATGGGTACTTGAGCATGAGTAAGGGATGTATGAATTATATTGTTTATGGTTCTTATTTTTTGTTTCGCCTTCCTATTTTGAGAGGATGTGTGGAGAATTGAAACGAAAATTCAAACCATAAGACTTGCAAAAACCCCAAAACTTCCTATTATCAAATTTTCCACCATTATCATATTGAATATTTTTTTATCTCCCGTTCAAATTGATTTTTGATGAAGGCTCGAAATTCAAAAAATGTGGAAAACACTTGTGATTTTTTAGACAAAGGAACGGTCCCCAAGAAATTCGAATAATCATCTAACATAAGCAAATAATATTTGTGGCCCGACGAGCTCAAAACAGGAGAAGTCTAAATATCACAGTGGATAATGTCAAATTGCAAAATTGTGCATGAAGTAGAAGAATTAAATGGTAGTTAAACATGTTTATCAAGAGGGCATGAATGACATTTATTCATAGCTGGTGTTTGAGTACATGATATAGAATTATTCTTTTTAATGAATGCCAAAACAGAAGCTCCCGGGTGTCTCAAACGTTCATGCCAAACAGAAGATGCTAAGGCGGCAAAATTAAAATGAAACTTGGACTGTTGAATAGATGATGTTATTGGGTATAGCTCTCATGTGCTATCACATCTCATGATTTGCTTCCCCGTCTGAAAATCATAAATGGAAAAAACAAACGGATCAAACTTAACTGATACCCAATTATTAGTAGTAAATTTTTGAACAGAAACCAAGTTCTTAATTAATTTTGGTGCATGAAGGACATTTTTTAAAGTTAAGGGAGGGTTTGGTGGTGATAATTTTGTAGAACCATAACCTTGAATTGGAATAGTATGGCCATTTCCGACAGTAATATCATTATTTTTGCTCAAATTAAAATAAGACGAAAGATTACCTTGGGAGGACGTCATGTGAAACGTCGCTCCGGAGTCCATATACCAATTTGAATCGGGTAGATTAAGTCCAAGAGTGTGCACAGACTCTATATCTATCGGGTGGGCCGCTGCTGAGTGGGCCTCCTGCCACTGGGTCTTCAATGGCCCAGTAGCCACTGAACTACCTTTGTAATTTCCTGTCTTGCGTGGCCCAAAGCTGTTAGGCCCAGATTGCTGAAATGGAGGATGGCCCGCCCCATTATGAAAATTGGGACAGTAACCACTGGGCTGGCTAGTGGGTGGTCCGGCCCAGTTTCCCGTTGGGAATGGACTGGGCGGAACAGCCCACAGCCACTGCCAGGCTCAATGGCCTGTCCCGCCACTTTGCTACCCATGTTGCCCCACGAAGTTGGTTCTGCCGCCCTGTCCACCGCTACCGCTGCCGTCGGAATTTTTATTGCCACAATTTTTGTTATTTCGGTTATTACTATTCCGGTTTTTGTTACCATTTCGTCATTTTTATCCTCGGTTTTGTTGTTCAAAATTCATGGAATTATTATTGGTGACAACAAAACTCGAATTCGGAATTGTGCCTACCTTCTTCGCAAACCCCGCCTCTTCAAGAATTAACATGGAACGTGCTTGATAGAAAAAAGGTAGTGGATTGCTTTGACGAATGAGCATTCCCACACCACTATAGGCATCGGTAAGCCCCGCAACCAATTGTAGGACTAAGCGGTTGTTGGTGACGGGTGAATCAACATTTTTAAGTTGGTCTGACAAAACTTTCAGGCGTTGACAATATGCCGACGCATTTGGGAATTCCGCCATATCTATTGTGGAGAATTCTCATTCCAATGTGACGACGCGAGAATTTTTATTATCTTGAAAAATGTTACGCAAGCGGTCCCAAGCCTCCTTTGCAGTGGAATCTGGTTCCATTATTGTGTGCAACAAATCTGACGAGATTGTTGCGGAAATCCATCCAAGAACTGTGGCATCAAGAGTTTTCCATAGTTCCAAGTCATCACCTGTCAATGATTCCTTCCGTTTGCTATTTTTCGGCTGGATTATGTGATGAATAACCCGGTGAGAGCGGCAACATATTTTGAATAGTTTTGCCCATGTTGCGTAGTGAACATTTTCCATCTCAAGAGTGACGGAAACATGTGTTTTTATGTTTGAAACGGCTAAAGCAGGATGGTAAAGGAATTTGGATTCAGACATTGTTTGTTGGATGGTAAAAAAAAAAGAAGAGGAAGAACAACAATGGAGTAAACTAAACAAAAAGTTAATTTTCGGCCGAGAAGGAGGAGATGGGCGAAAATTTCATTAGAAAAAGGAAAAATATTTTTGGATCTTTTTCTTATGCTCTTGATACCATAATGGAAGAAATATTTCCTCCCTTTCTTTATTTCACAAATTATGGTAATATACTATTGTACAAGATGGAATCATGGCTTAATATCCTCTAATTATATGACTAATTTACCTAACAAGGATAATCTACCACATAAGTATTTTACTTACTACCAAATATACAAGATACTACATTAATTACAATTAATAATAATAATAATTATTATTATTATTATTATTATTATTATTATTATTCTATCATTAAGAACAACAAAGAAAATTGTCTTTCTTGTAAGGGCCACTCGTTGGCTGCTGGCTTAGTACTCAGAAACTTCTCATGAAGCATAGGAAAAAATTAACTTGTTTATTGCTCAAGTATCAATGCCTTTACAAAATCACAACGGATCAGAGCACCTCGAACAAGAATAATGAATCGACCCAACGATTTTGCACAAAATAAAATTCTTTTTCCAGTTGTTTCGAAGAACGGCGTGCGGTGGTGGGACTGATTAAAGTAACGGAAATGAGAGGAAGGAGTGGGTCGAAGGATGGTGGTTCACGGCGGCATCGATGTAAAGAAGGATCTTGGGCCTAACTCAACCCCAAAAGCTAGCTTGTAGGGTGAGGATTGTCTAAGTCCATATAAGGAGTCCATGTTACCATTCCATTTTCAATGTGGAACTCTTAACACTCTCACGCACGCCCAGACCTCGTTAACTGGAGCGTGGACAATATAATTTGGGGGCCCAACATTGACGAACAAAGAATTGGAATGGGTCTGACCTTTTGAGGTTGAGTTAGACCCAAGATCCATTCTTTACATGTTATCAGAGTCAGGCTCATTCCAATTCTTTGTTCCTCGATGTTGGGCCTCCAAAGTATATTGTTCACGCTCCAGTTAATGAGGCCTGGGTGTGCGGAGGAGTGTTAAGAGTCCCACATCGGAAATGAAATGGGAACATGGACTCCTTATATCTACTTACACAATACTCACCCTACAAGCTAGCTTTTGGAGTTGAGTTAGGCCCAAGATCCATTTTTTACAATCGATGGTGGAGCCACGTTGTTGAGACCATGAGAATCGAGAAGATAACACCGATGGTTGTGTGATTCTGATGGTTGATTTGGTTGTGGATGGTGAAATTTATGGTGGGTTTTTCTATTTTTTGTGGTGGAGGTGTGGGTTTGGTGACAGTGGCGGTAATGGTGGATTTGATGGTGTACAATGAAGAAGAAATAATTGGGATGACATAAATTGTTTTTAATAATCTGAAATAGTATTTGATGTGATAGTGACGTGACAATGGTACGGCGATAATGTGGCGCGAATGTAAAATACCTCTATCATGTGACTAATTATATGTGTGTTAGGGTGGTATTAAAATTCACTTTTTAATTATATAGTAGGTAATAAGTTATCGGATTAGTTAAAGTGTGAAGTTGATTTTTTGAGTATACTTCAGAGTGTAATTTATGTATTTTGCTTCTTTTTTTTTCCTAAAAAAATTCTTTTCAAAACACTACTTTTTTTTCCTGATTGAAAGTATAAGCAAACAAGCAATAATATTTCGCATGAAGCAAGCAGAAATAATACATCGAGTGATTTTTCCACGTAAAGCTGATTATTTTTCTTTCTGTCCATTAATATAGCAAAATATTTAAGAAAAACAAGTTTACTACACTCGAAATTTAACCAAACCAATAATATAATATTTTCACTTTTAAGTTGTGACTCTTAACTTTAAGTATTGATTTGATATAATTACCAAGTGCACGTAAGGGTCATCCAAATTTAGGTATAGTAGCTACTCAAGCAAAGACAAAATATAGATACGTTGTCACACAAAATGAAGATAACTAGCTAATTTCTCAAGATCTTTTCTCAAAACCTAAAAAATTAAGTCAATAATAAATAGCATGCTTGTTCTAAGGAGACATTCTATTTGGTGTCCGACCTAGCTTAAGTGGGCTCAGTGTAATATTCAAAATCGAGAAGTGGTTAATAGCATGTTGGTCAAGCTTATTTATCTTTAAAAAAAATTAAAATATTTATTTTAAAAAAATTGAGGTGTTTGGCCAAGTGGGAGAAAGTAAGTACTTTTAAGAAGCAGCAGAAACTGTTTTTCAGAAGCTAAAAGAATAGCTTTTCCTTTGAAACTATTTAAAAAAGCGTGTTCGAAAAAAATATACTTAGAAGTACTTTTTAAACGCTTGATCAATCACTAATTGCTTCTCAAAGTACTTTTTAAATTAAGATCAAAGATTTGTCACCAGAAATACTTTTTTGAAAAACAATTTAAAAAAAACACTTTTTAAATAAATTAAATTTAGAAGCTTAGCCAAACAATATATATTTGATTTTTCCTTTTTCGATGTTATGACCCAAAAATCTTACTGTAGTTTGAAAAATGGTCATTTTAGGCTTTGATACCAAAACAAGCGGAAGTGATCACAGAGAGGTACAGTAAGAGGTATTATTTACGGGTTGACAGGGCCTGGCAGGGCCGTCTTGACTCAGAACAGATCCAAAACACCCTAACGCCACCATGGCTCAGCGGACTACAACAGGATCATTAGCATGAGTTTCAGACATTCCGTCTGGGCTGTCCTCTGCCCAACCTTAGTACCTTCTCTCATGAATCATTAGCTATATTATAACATTAGTACCATGATTCCAAGTAGTCTAGTGCAACATAGGTTCAACACAAAGGAATTAGCCGATCATGGGCTAATTCAAAATTTATAATAAAAATAAAATAAAAATACAAAAATTTAAATTACCTAAGATGAGGAGGTTGTGCTCAGTACAAGAGGATGTAAAGCAAAACTTATGTTTTTATTGTAGAGAGTTTTTACAAAGAGAAGAGAGAGTAGTTGGTCAAAGTCTGCCTTCTACCTTCAACCTCTGGATCCTTACAAATAAAGTCACCTATTTTGTGGCCGACAAACTTAAAAGGAAAAAGTGACCTAACAAGTGGCCGACAAACCTAAAAGACAAAAAGTAATAAAGTAAAAACGGCCAAAACTTATGGGCCCTACTAAAGTACAATAATTCATCTACTTTATTAAAGTAGATTCCATCTGTTCAGTGGCTTTTATGATGGGTCCACTGGCTGCTTTCCCGTGTATCACACTTTTTCTTTCCCTTTGTCTTTTCCTGTGTTGGAGGATGCCTCCATTTTATCTTGAAACTTCGAAACATACTCTTGGATGTCAAAGTCTGTATCATAGGGGTCTTGGGAGTCATGAATATCTTCTTCCTCTGTATGAATGGATTTCATAGAAGTATCTGAGGGGAATTCCTCATTCAGATTTTTTATTAAATCCTTTTTTACTTCTGCCATATAAGATGTTATAATTTCTGCTTTTGATATTACCCCCTTTTTAAGCTGGAGTTTTCTGGCAATATGCTGAAACGGACTATTAATCTCTGACTGAGGTTGATCCTCTTTTAATTTGGTATAACCTTCAATTGCCGAGGTTATCTGATCTATGAGTTCTTGTCTATTCAAAACACCTTGTTTGGTCTTTTGTAATAACTTCTTCTAGAACCTTATATAATAGGTTCGTTGTAGATAGGGAATTTGTTCTGGGGTATAACCCCCTTCTACTGACCATCTCATGATCCATGGAATAGAAAATTCGATGAAGAAATGCATATTAGCAATGCCATTTATAAATGTATTATGATTCTCTAATTCTACGATAGACTGGAGTAGGGAACTTCCAAAAGCATGCGAGACTCCCAAGGTTTGGATGTTTATTGAAAGCTGGATGAAAGTGTACCACTGATAGAAAGGTCTTATAAAACGTTTGAACCTCCTTATGAATTAGTAGGGTTTTTGTTTCCGCCCTTACTCTATCATTGAAGTGGCTATCGAACCTAGGAGAAACATCAATCCATTCGGTATATAAACCTTTGAATGTTTGTGGCAAGATATTAACAGATGGACCATATTTTATCCACCAATGCCAAAACCAATTATGTATGTTCTGTTTATAAACATGAGAACATATTTTTATAAACCACGAATGCTTTTTGTTTGGGTTTTCATATAAAAAAGTGTTATAAAAACTATCTATATAATCCCAATAATTAAACTTTACCTAAATTCTTTGTTCAGGATGGAAATATTTCCGTTCTTTTAAAGTGCTAAATCCTTAGTCTTCCGGAGTAAAGATTTTTTTTATAATGATTTTGGAGAAGTTATAAACTTTCTTAGTATGCATAGAGAAATAGTGCTGGATTTCAGCTGATCCCGTGGTTGAGAGTATGATCTCATAATGCATTCTTGATTTATAAGTCAAGATGGGATATGGCTCAGTTTCCAAATACATTTCCATGAGCTTCCATGGCTCATCTTTCCATTGCAGGTCTTTATAATCGAGAAGAAGTATGACATTTTTCTTCTCATGTTTTTCATAACCCTCATTATCATCTTGCCCTTCATAAGCAACTTCTGCATATGACGGTTGTAGACTATCATTGTTTTCTTTGAATTTTATGAAATTCATGAACTGTTGGTATAATGGACTTTCTTTATCAATGGCTGAAGTCCCTGTCTGTGCTATAAGCTTTTTGTTTCCCTGCTGGACAATAGTATTACCTCGTCCAGTTCCTCTGCCTCTTCTGCCGCGTCCTCTATAATTGGGATAGCCGCCTTGCCAATTAGGCCTCATCATCCTGTATGACAAAATCATTAATTTATGAACTTAAATATTCTCTGGTCAAGAAATCATGCAGACTATTATCTGTCCCTTTTTTTATAATGGATCTCAAAATCAAATGGTGCCAATAAAGCTTGCCATCTTGCAAACATATGTTTAGAAACATCATGTTTGTAGTCTTTATTAAACATAAATTTAGTCGATTGACAATCAGTATTTATAATAACTTCTGATTGTATAAGTCCCCTTGAAATTTTAAAACACTTTTTACAATTGCTAGAATTCTTTTGCAACTGTAGAATAGTTTTTCTGGCTGGGATTTCATTTGCCAGAGTAGAATTGTATTATATACTCATGTTTATCAACTAGAGAGTGTTGCTTTAGTATACCCCCATATCCGATATCTGAGACATATGTTTCTATATTTTTTGGCCAAGTACAATTGGCTAAGGTGAGACAAGGAAGGTTATAAACCTTAACCTTAATTCTCTTGACAGCTTGAGTATGATTATCTGTCCAGGGTGTAGAAACTTTTTTCAGCCTTTCATATAAGATGGTTGTATCTTTTGCCAAATTCTTTATAAATGGACTGATATAATTCAGACTGCCCAAAAATCTCTGGAGTTGGGTCTTATCGGTTATAATATCCGGGAATTTTGAAGCGAACTCAATGCTTCTATTAATAGGAATGATTTTTCCTTTTTTCGATGTTATGACCCAAAAATCTTACTGTAGTTTGAAAAATGGCCATTTTAGGTTTTGATATGACTAGACCATTCTGTATAATGATTTTCTTAAATAAATCAAGATGCTTAAAATGAGTTTCAATATTATTAGAAAATACTAAAATATCATCTATATAAACGATGATGAAATTGCTATAAGGCATAAAAATATCATTCATAATATTTTAAAATTCAGAAGGGGCATTTTTTAATCCGAATGGCATTACATTCCACTCGTATTGTCCCATAGGAACATTAAAAGCAATAATCTATATGCTTCCTTAATCTGAATCTGCCAGTATCCAGATTTTAAATCAAATTTAGAAAATATAATAGCGCTATTAAGTCTATCAAGTAAATCTTTTTTGTTAGGAATAGGATACCTAATCCACTTCAGAGCTTTATTAAGCGATCTATAATTAATAACAAGCCGGGGAACTCCCCCTTCCTGCTCTGCATGTTTATTAACATAAAAAGCCGTACAAGACTATGGGGATTTTGAGGGTTTTATCAATCCTTTTTGTAATAAAGAAGTAATCTCTTTTTTTTTTTGCATAATTTCATGTATTCGAAATTCATCTGGCAAGGTCTAGCTTTTGTAGGGATATTACCCTCTTTGAAATCATCCTCATAAGAGAGGGAGACAACATATTGTTTTCTATCCCAAAAAGCATTGGGAAGGTCACTGCAAACCTGTATTGAAAACCGAGTTTGTATAAGATCATTTTTTTGCCGTAGCTTGGGATTTTCCAAAAGTTCTTCATTATTGGAAATATAAATTTCTTGTTTTAAGAACTAATTTGTTGGTGTTTATGAACCAATCGATGCTTGAGCTCATTTAACACTCTTGAAAAAGGTTCAGTTATAAACTGGAAAGTAATGGGTTTTCCGTCAAAGGTTCCTATGATACCTTTTTTTTTTTATCAATTTTAGTAATTGGAAAAAGCTTTTGTATAAAAGGTGTACCTAAAATAATTTGGCTGGACATATCTTTTACCAAAATAAAACATTATGCTATACAATTTTTATTATTTCAAATATAAGCTTTTGGTAATTTAAAAGTAATTTGTAATTTCTGCCCATTAGCATATCGAACACTATGAGTGGTTTTATGAAAATAAGTAGAAGGAATAAGACCTTCTTGTATACAATTTACATTTGCCTCGCTATCAACAAGAGCAGTAAAATCTTTTTTTGAAATTGTAATCAATCAAAAGACTAATCTTTATATAAAACTTTTGAGAAGTGATTAATTTCAGGGTTTGTAAAAAGTTCCATGTTTCATCAGTGGCACTAGTTATCAGAAGATTGTCTAAGTCGGAGATATCATCCACAGTTGTTGAATCTATGATCTTCTCTTTTCCTTTACCTTCAATATTGATAATTCGAGCATCGAGTATATCATTACTCTTCTTTAATGCCAATATCTCTTGTTTGAGATTATTATCTCTTTTTCCAAATCTCTGGGAGTACTGGTAATACCCGATGATCGAATTACCAATATTGAACGTAAAAAAGAAGAAGAGAAGATCATAGATTCAGCAATTGTGGATGATATCTCAGACTTAGACAATCTTCTGATAACTAGTGCCACTGATGAAACATGGAACTTTTTACAAACCCTGGAATTAATCACTTCTTAAAAGTTTTATATAAAGATTAGTCTTTTGATTGATTATAATTTCAAAAAAGATTTTACTGCTCTTGTTGATAGTGGGGCAGATGTAAATTGTATACATAAAGGTCTTATTCCTTCTACTTATTTTTTAAAAGGTTCTCATATGGGTTTATAAAAGTCTTTACTGGTGTTTTCTCGTACTGGTGATCCCCGGCTAAAATCAATTTTTTGATTCATTAAATACTAGGATAATCCATATCTGACTCAGTTATTTATGGGTCTTCATTAACACCTCTGGCAATACTATCAGTACCAATTATAATTCTATTGACTCTATTACTATCAGTATTTTCAGACATAGGTGGATGTATAAAATTTGGAATACTAGAAGTAGAAGCTCGTGAAGGAGATTTAACAGTATAATCAGCTGGTGAAATATAAGAAAGATTTAAAACATCAAATCTAGTAGATCTAGAACCAAAATCATTTGTCAAGTAATTTGGTTTAGAAAACTTTAGCTTGACCGTCCCATCAGGGGTTTGTTCAATATGAGTAATATCATTATTACAATTACTCTTGGGAGGTGCCGCTCCCTCTATGACCCATTCTGTGGGAAAATCAATTTCATCTCATTTAATAAGTCTTCTGGTGGTAATTTTTGATTTACCAAAATTCGTTTCTATTAATAGTTTCATTTTTGAAATTCATGATTTTACACATAGGATTCATAGTATTTAAAGGTTTGAAATAGATTCTATAGCAAATACATATAACTTCAGTTCCAGGCATATAGTCATAACCATGCAACTTCATGCTTAATATCAAAGCATTCAATGAATTTTCATCTTGCAAAGATATCTGCAAATTAGGATAAGCATTAAAATAAACATGGTCATATGCCAAATTGGTCTGTACTGTCCCTATAAGAGATTTTTTCCAGTTCTGGTTTCTGTCATCTCTTAAAGCCGCTATAAAGCTTTTTGGTAATCCTCTTAAAGTAAGTGGCTTAAAGGCAACCTGTACTAACCCAATATGCATAAAATGATGGGTTTCCCTATAAGGGGCAATAACACTGTCATTTAATAATTTCAAAGTAGCATCATCGCTATCTACAGTGATTGTTTCCTCAGTAGTTTTGACTACTTGTTTGAATCCTAATTTTTCAAAAGTACCCATCTGGTATATCAACTTGGGTTGAATTTTTGGAATAGTTCACTTATTAAGTAGATCTAAGTGTTGAGGTATATCATATTCCTCTTTTTTACTGTTTTTAACAGTATTCTTGTTTTTTATGATATTCATCATTTAAGAAAGAGTGTTGAACTTGTTATCTATTACTACTTACAACAGCCTCGTCTGTCAGCCTTAGGGATGACAAAATTAGCTCAAATCCAAATGACCTGCCCAACCCGCCCAACCCGCCCAATGTTTCATGGGTGTGGGCAAGAGTGATTTTGATAATGGGTTGGTTTGGGCTAGCCCAAGTTGACCCATCATAAATCAACATCTCAAATGAACTCATGATGATGCCCAAACTTGACCCACGAAAATGCTCAATCTTAACGATTAGAGCTCGACTCTAGATTAAAATTTTTATTTATAAATAATTATTTAAAAAATTTCTTTATTATTTCGAAACAATAAAAATACACCAACGCACTCCAACCACCCACCACACTATCCATCCACCCTACCCCCTCCCCACTCTCCCCCCCCAAAGTTTTTACTTGATATATTTATTTTACTTATACAATTTTTTTATAAAAAATGAGAAACTTTTCTTACCCCACTACCCAGCCTCCCCTCTCACCCCCGCCCCACTACCCCTACCCTCACACCCATTATTTTATATATTTATTTTGCTTTTATAAAAAAATAAAAAAATTCTTAAAAATATTATTCTTATTTTAAAATTAAATATATGGAAAAATCAATTATCATACAAAATAAAATAACATCATAGAAGGTAAGTTTGAAATTTATAAAAGTAATGTGTCAAGTTGGACACGTTGGGTTATGACCCATCATTTAGCCCATCTTGACCGACTCATCTTAGCCCATATAAGCTTTGAGCGGATTGGGCATTGGCCCATCTATTGATTCAGCCCATCTTAACCCACCCAACTTCAGCCCAAACAGCTCATTTGCCACCCCTAATCAGACTAAAGAAAACAACAAAGCGGACAAGTCGAGGAAAATATATCCATTTTCGTATCCCAATCGATATGATAGCGCGTACATGTTACTCTCTCCGATAAGTCGCACCAAACATCCGAGGATGTTCTAATTTCACTCGCCCAAGTGATTGTCCTAAACTCAATAATTATGCGTGATCCCCACGCGCAATATCATTAGCGTGGAGGTAGAAGCCATGTCAATTTTGAGTTTAATACTCTCTATATCCGAACAAGATTGTCCTACTTTCGTTATTAGTTTATCTCAAAAAAACTAACACCTTTCTATATTTAAAAACAAATTAATTTTATGAGATAATTTATAACTATACAAATACCTAAAACTTATTTTGGACCATACATTTCAAAAGTCTTTCTTTATTTTTTAAACATCATGTTAAGTCAAACTAAGATAATCTTTTTGAGATGGAGGGAGTAATTGCTTTACTCATAAATTGTACTCCTGTCTCAATTCTCAATTTATATGATAAAATTATGTCTCAATTTGACAAAATTTCAGTTTAGTTAGTTTTAAAAAATTAATTTTAAATTTTATCTTCTACGTTTGACGAAATAATTTATAATTACATAAATATTTTTAATTTATTTTAAATCACATAATTTAATTTTTTTTATTTCTTAAACTTCGTGTCAAATCAAATTAGATCACATAACACCGAGTGAGTAAGCCATATTCACATAAAGACATAGTTTAGTGACATGGGACAATTAATTATAGGTGACCAAAAAGTTTTAAAATTGAGTGCGAGCAACTTAAACTTTTTTATTGGGTGGAGGTGACAAACATTAGATTAGTGATTATTGAGTTTTGACTCATTTTCAAACTTGCCCCTTAATTTTAAGTTTTACACTTTGGCCCAACCAATATAAAGCCTAAATTATCTAAAAGGGGTAAAAAAAAAAGTGGAAAGAGCATTTGCCATCGACGGCGCTCCTCTGCATTCTTCCTTCTTTTTCTTGCTTCTTCATCCATTATTGATGCTTCTCCTCCTTCTTTCTTCTTCTTCGTCCGCTGCTACTGCTGCCATTGTTTTCTTCTTCCTCCCCTAAAACATTGTTGTTCATTTAGAAAGAAAAATAGAATTCACCCGATATATGCAATTTTTGGACTGAATTTGGTTCGTGGAGTATTGGGCATTACTTCATTGGTGATTTCCGACATTTGATAAGTAAAATAATGCTTCTTTATTTCAATAATTCATCTGGATATAGCTATTGATTTTCAAACATTTTGCAGCAACAATTTTAATTGTTGCAACAAGTGCTAAAAGTATAAGTGTTTTTAAATTTATTGTAATAGATGCTCTAGTTGCTGCAACAACTTTATCAGTTGTTGCAACAACTGTTGTAGTTGCTGCAAGAAGTTCAACAAATTATGCAGTTGTTAATCTGTTGTAACAAGTAACTTAGTTGTTAGAACAATTGTAATAATATATTAGTGAGTTGTTGCAATAATTGTAACAAGTAGCTTAGTTGTTCCAACAAATCACGAATCTATTGGACATCTTCTACAATGTTTGGATGAACCAGAACTCAAAAAACTGAAGAAGCCTCCAACAAATTACTAAGTTGTTGCAACAACTAAGCTACTTGTTACAACAAATTAATATTTTTTTTGCAACAACTCACTAATCTGTTGGATGCAACCTCTACAACTGTTTCATTTTGTTATAGTTTGATATGCACTATTATGATTAATTTTTTAAAACAAAATATCTTCAGGTGCCTCAAACATCATTGATGGGGGGACTCAATAACAATAGGGGTTGATTGCCATGGTAAATGGGTCAAGAACAATAATCAATTTATTTGGCATTGAAAAGGTGTTGCAACATCTGTAAAGACGATAGCGATGATTGTCCAAAGAGATGTCGTGTATGATGATTTTGTGAACTTAATCATCGCCTATTGTGAATTAAATTATGAATCGAAAGATCTTGTCATCAGTTACATGCACAACTCTTTTGAAAAGTAGAGGGTAGCTCCATTTAAGATAACCAATCATGTTCGTTTGTGATTGAATGATGAAGCTAGGACCATTTTAAGGATATACGTGGTTGAAAGCCAAGTAGTTAATCATAATTTAGATCATGACCAACAAGATATGTTAAATGATAAATTAGATTGGGTGGATATGGATATTCCAGATAATGGAAGTGGGGGGTGACTAGATTCCTTTATGAAACAGATTTTTATAAAGGAATGTCATTTAAGAACAAGGATGTACTAGCAACTTAGTTGAAACTTTCTTGTATGAAAAAGGATTTTACACTCAAGAAGGTGATTAATTTGTATACTGTGTATTATTTTTGATTTGTACATTCTGAGTGCAAGTGGTGGCTGAGGGATGTGAAGCTTATAAGTTCTGATAGATTTTGTATCAGAACCTACGAAAAGTATCACACATATGGTTCTGAGCATATTACAAGCCATAATCCATACGTCACAGTAAAACTGATCAGTGAATACTTCAAAGATAGGTTTCCCGATGGTAAAGGCCCCTTTACAAAAGATATGAGTCATTTAATGCGTACATAATTGGGTTGTAAGGTTAGTTATTGAAAAGTTTGGAAGGGCATGGATATTGCAAAGGCTTTGACTAGGGGGACACATGAGCACGGGTATGCAGTGCTTGATGCTATTGTTATATGCTTCAGTCCATAAATTCAGGAAGTGAGACGGTATTGAAGGTTGATGAAAATGGGAAGTTCAAGTACCTTTTTTGTAGCCTATGCTGCTTGGATGCTTGATTTTGCACAAATGAGAAAAGTTGTAGCTGTCGATGGGACATTCTTGAGGAGTAAGTAGGAAGGACTGTTGTTGTCGGCTGTGACACAGGATGCGGAGAATCATATTTTTCCGGTTGCATTTTGTGTAGTGGACAAAGAGTATGATGCCTCGTACAAATATTTTTTTTAACAAATGAGAAGTTATGTAGATGATACCCCTGAGTTGTGCATAATTTCTGATAGACATCCAAGTATCAAAAAGGCAGTTTCGATTATCTACCCTACAACTTATTATGGTTGTTCGATGAGGCACCTTGGGGAAAATATTCGAACCATATTTCACAATGATAAGGTCATATCTCATTTTTATAAAACAACAAAAGCATATAAGATAGATATGTTCAATTACCATTTTAATCAAATCAGGGATATGGTACATGAGGCCACCGAACATCTTGAGCATGCTGAATTCCACAGATGGAGCAGGGCATTCTGCCCGAAAAACAGGTATATTTACCCCTTACTATTGTGTTTTTTGATTTGTATATTAATTAACTTTCAAATTTATAGAATAATTCATTATTTATTTTAACAAATATAATATTATGGTGACTAACATTGTTGAATCGGTAAACGCAATGTTCAATGTTAAAACAAATTCCATTACTGTTCTATTTGATTCCATCAACAGGAGGTTTGCACAAAAAATTTATGAGAGGCGCATGGAGTTCATCAACTCACCAACAATCTTTGTTCCTTCAATTGAAAAAAATATCAAAATATATCAACCTGAGGAATAGGTTATTGGCCTATCAAATTATCAACTATAGGTTCAGCGTCACCGGTCATGGTGAAGTTGCAATGGTAAATCTTCAAATGAGATCTTGTACTTGTAGATTTTGACTTGATAAAATATCATGTTAACATGCTATGGCAGCACTCAAAGTCCAGTATGGTGAAGACTTTGGAAGGCGGATTTATGAGTACTCATCTCCATATTATATGATGGAGAAATACATAATTGCATATTGTGAGGAAATTATCCTATGCCTTTTGAAGAATCTTAGGATGTTTCTTTGAAGATTTTAGAAAGAGAAATACCTCCTCTATATGTTGACCCGACCAAATCGAGAACAAGGTGGACAAAAAAGAGGTGTGGAATCGGCGAATCATTTCCAACGAGGAAAAACAAATGCTCCATATGCAAAATAGTTGGCCACAAAAAAATTACATGCCCATCCCGAGTTGCTCCATAGTTGTTAATTTTGTAATATCTTGTAATAATAATTACTCTTATTGGTGTTTGTGAACTTGGATTTTAAGATATTTTAATTTTGTTCTTTCTTATAAAGGTAAAATCTGTTGTTGGTGCTTGAGAACCTAATTTATAATAGATGTTGATCTTGTTTAAATAACAAATGTATGTTCTGTTGACATTTTTATTGTTAATCAATTGTCAAACAATTTCCAACAAGTAAGGAATCCGTTTCAACAACTTTATTACTTGTTGGTGTTATTCCAACAAGTGACATGCCTTGTTGCAGCAACTAGTAAGTTGTTGAACATATTACAATAAATGTGAGTTTTTAATATGTACCAAATCTGTTGTAGCAACTAAATTACTTGTTGGGGTTTATCCAACAAGTGACACGACTTGTTACAGCAACTGAGTTGGTTGTTTGAGTTCTTCCAACAAGTGGAAAGACTTGTTGCAGCAACTTGGTAAGTTGTTGTGTTTTATCCAACAAGAGATATGACTTGTTCAAAAGCTAAGTTACCTGTTGCAACAGATTTGGTAATTGTTGCAATGGATTCTACTTGATTCACCCATTTTTAGTGATCAATAAAGAAAATCAATGATGTTTAGTGATAAATAATAGAAATCAATGGTATTTAGTGATAAATAATAGAAATCAATGGTATTTAGTGATAGATAATAGAAATAAATGGTATCTAGTGATAAATAATAGAAATAAATGGTATTTAGTGATAAACAATTAAAATCAATGATGCTTAATCAATGTGATGGTATTTTTGAGTTAGGACGGATGATCAACTATATATGACTATGCACTAAAACGAGTGATAATGAGAGTGAAATACTTGATTCACCCATATTTAGTGATAAATAATTGAAATTCATGGTATTTAGTGATAAACAATTAAAATCAATGATATTTAATCAATATAATGGTATTTTGAGTCAGAAAGGATGATCAACTACATGACTATGCACTAAAATGAGTGATCATAAGAGTGAATTACTTTATTCACCCATATTTAGTGATAAATAATTGAAATCAATAATATTTAGTGATGAATAATTGAAATTAATGATACTTAATCAATATGATGGTATTTTGAGTCAGGACGGATGATCAACTACATGACTATGCACTAAACGAGTGATCATAAGACTGATTTGATGTGAAATACTTGATTCACTCATATTTAGTGATAAACAATTGAAATCAATGATATTTAGTGACCAATAGAGTGAAAATATTACAACAACTAAGTACATTGTTGCAACAATTAAGTACATTATCACAACAACTTAGTCACATGTTGCAATAATGGAGACACTTGTTGCAACTATTACTGCATTTATTGTAACAGAATTCCTACTTATTGAAACAGGTGCAACAGATGCTTGATTTGTTGCAACAACTGTTACATTTGTTACAACAGAATAGTCAGTTGTTACAATGATTTTCTAAGTTGTTACTTAATATAATGCAGTAGATAGAAAATTTGTTGTAACAACTTTATACATCTATTGCAACATCTGCAATAGTTGCAGAGGTTGTTGCAACAGATAATGAATATGTTGCAACAACTTTTCTCATCCGTTGCTACATGTTCAACTGTTATTTGTTTTTTACCAATTGATTAGTAATCTGTTGCAATAGATTACTAACTTGTTTGAAACTACTGAAACAACTTATAACATACTGATTCAGAGGTTGTACTGGTACTGAACACCAAACATACAATTATAATATATAACAAAATTACATAATTCATCAACATCACATAATTCACCAATAACATAAAAGAAGTAGAAACTTAAAAAAAATTGTTCAACAATCCAAAAATCATAAATCTTGAATAATTATTCAAAAGCCCAAATTCAAGGCTCCAACACCTTAGCAACTATACCCACTGCCCATCTCCATTACATTCTTGTCACTGTGTTGTCGTTCAATAGAGTCGTCGGCTTTTTCATACAAGTGTTGGTAAGCAACTGCTCCATGAATGCAAGAGAATACAAACTACATGCCCTATTAAAGACATTACGGGGGATATTCTTTTTTCGATCAAACTCCCACAGTTCTTTGAGCAGCTTTTCAGGCAAGTGCTTAAACAAGCCATTTTACTCCAGCAGCTTGGGCCACAATTCTAACATGGGTTGCATGTGACAAAAGAAAGCATCATCTGCATAACAAGAAATGTTGCAGTCATATATATTTATCACTCCCTTCTCAATTATAAACTCAAGAGTGACAAAATGGTTGACATTTACATTCATGATCGTTATGACCCATTTTTGCACCAACCCACGAACAATCACCTGGGATGGGTTTATCGCCCAAATAATACTTGAAAATATCCTCATTCCACTCAAATGAAGCAAACCTTTTCTTCAATGGCACAACACCCGAAATTGTACAATAGTTAACTCTACGTACGTCTTCAACATATAATTGTACAAGTTGAGGTCCAAGATTATATCTCAGGAATCGTAGTGCTCCGAGAAATCGATCTGTCTCTGACGTATTAGGAGCATGATTTTATCTACATACTGCAATATACAAATTAAAATAGCCAGTCACTAGTTGTAAGAACAGATGAGTAAAAATATAAAAAAAAATAATGAGCTCCTACAACAACTTACTCATTAGATGTGTACATTGTTGCAATTAGCTGAAGGATCTGTTGCAGCGGATGCTTGATCTGCTGCAATAGATACCTAAAGTATTCTTTCGAGACTTACAATGTCTAGCCACCACTCATCCATGGTTGTCATCACCCTAAAGTCATTGGGGCCAAATAAATGCATTGAGTATTGTTGATGAGCCTTTTTGGAATTGATTTTGGCAGTAATTTTTTTCTCCATTTGGGCATTCTCGGTATTGTAAATATCTACGTATTTCAACACCATTGACCCATCATTAGCAGGTGGAGGTTGAGGAGTATTTTTTGGGCAGATTTTCTTGAGCTAATATTAGCAAGTGCCTTTGTAATTGCTCCCCACTTCTTCCTAATCTCAATAGGAGTATATGACTCTAAAAGCCGCTTAGATGGGTGGACATCCCTCTTAGATATCAAACTCTGGATGAGAGCATTATTGTCTATTTGAGCCTTGGTCAACTCCTCAACCTTCTTAATAAACTAATTTATTCTGTTCTTGCAAATTTCGCATTAATAAGCACATGAAGGCACCTTAGAGGTACCAGCTCTAACAGAAGAAAATCTACCACTAAGCGGAGTATATCCACCAACTCCACCACTAAATCCACCATGAACATTATCATCATCATCTCTAATTTTTTCACCCGAAGTACCTGTCACAACATCATCAACCCCACCAACACCATCACCTACAACATCCCCATCACCATCACCACCACCAACACCAGCACCATCAACACCACCACCACCACCACCAATAATACCAACATAATCACTAGCACCACCATCAATACCAACATAATCACTAGCACCACCATCAACATCATCAATACCACTTGATTCCCTTGTGATGGTTGTCACTCCAGCCAATTCTACGTTGAACTGATCAATCAATATGTCAGGTTCAGATTCCTAGAGCACAAAGAAAGCAAGGAATGACATCAATAACTCTCCAATTATCGGGACAAGCCACGGGTGCACAACCTACAACAAGAAAACATATATATCAAAATTGTGCCAAATCATGAAAAATAACACCTATTTAAAAGAAGTTATAAGATTTGTTATAGCAAATATCATTCTTGTTGGACATTGTCCAATAGATTGAGAGGTTATTTCAATAGATTTATTACTTGTTGTAAAAATTAGTTATATATAGATGTGAAGCATTCAGAAGTCAATAGAGTAACAAATACTACAATCTGTTGCAACAAATGTCATACTTATTAGACATTATCCAACAGATGCAAAAGTTGTTGCAACAAATTCAGAGGTTATTGCAGCAGATTATACAAGTTGTTGCAACAACTAGTTACTCATTGTAAAATATTCATGGTTATAAAAATTTATTCTATATAAATGTGTTACTGAGGCTTACCTCATCCTTAGGGAGGTTAAAAAGATCAACCCTTAACTTAGTATTGCTCTTGGCAGCCAGCCATCTAAGGATCCTTAGACAAGAAAGTTCTTTGGAGTAGCCCTTCACTTGATGTCGGAGGTGAGGAATGACTTCAAATGCCTAAGTCTAGAAAAAATATGCCAGGAAAAATCAGAATAATGATTAAAATATAAAAAAGATAAAAAATAAAACATTGAAAAAGTTTACCATGAAAGCCTAAGGGAAGCCATATAGGTTGACCGTCTTCACAGCTAGCTTCAATTCTTTCAACAAATATTCAACAGTCAACTTATGGCTTTTAAAACTCCATGGGTAGTTATTGAATGCCTCCCGGTCCTCCGCAAGTTTAAATAAACCAAATGGTATATTAAGGTTTGTGTCTTTTGGCCAAAGAACACTTTGGACAATTCAAACTAAGCAAATAGACTCCTTGTGCTTTCTGAACACAGTTCTGAACTTCAAATATTCAAGCAAATGCTTCTCTCTGCAGCTCTTTCCCATTAAATCCAACAAATCAACATCCTTCTTACCTTTTGCACCCTTTCCTTTCTTGGTTGGTTCCGGCTTGACTGTCCGGGCTGGCTTCTTTAATGTAATAGTAGGAAGAGGCTCAGGAGGAGGATAACATCTCAAGCCCGTAACTATGGCAAACTCCTTCATGCCAAAATAAACTGGCATGTAAATTTATCCAAACCTCATTTTTTTAGGTACAAATAATTCTACGTTTCATAAGCCCATTCACCATTTTCATCGAAAACCGTGCAACAATTCCTTGTGACAAATCTAAAAAATACCCAAAACAGTTAGCCCTAAAAAAATCCTCCAACTCTAATTCTTTAAGTGTGCCCTTAAAGATATCAAAATTCTTTCCCATGCCTGATTTGACCAAAATATCACTAGTCAAATCATTATGGTCATCCAACGGCGTTCTCACACCGAATTTGGCAATACTAAAACTTTTTACTACATCTTAAGTTGAAGGCCTATTAGGATCTACACCAACACTAGAATACTCAACAACATTGACATCTACATTATGTAGGCTTTTTTGTCTTATTTCACATACAGTCGTAGACTTTTCATTTGTATTTTTTTCTTCCTATTCATCTTCTTCATTACTCTTTTTAGTTTCTACATCTTCTTGCTCTTTTTCATCTTTATCATTTTCTCCATCTACCTTATCTTCTTCATCATTCTCTTAATCTTCCTTAACTTAGTTAGTTGTTACAATAACTGAGGAAGTTGTTGCAGTAGATGCTTCAGCTGTTGGAAAGAATAAAACAATTGCAACATCTCAGCATCAACCTTAGCAATTGTTTTGACTTTTTACAACAGATTGTGAATTGTTGCAACAACTTCTTCAGTTGCTGCAAAAACCTCAACAGTTGTTTTGATTTTTTCCAACAGCTAAGAATTTTGTTGCCCCCAAGTTCATCAGTTGTTGGATAAAATTCAAACTTTTCCTAAACCATATCATACCAAGAAAACAACACCACCACCACCAACAAAACATATATTTCACTACAAACACACAACCAACCATCACAAGTTAAACAAATACATAAAATAGTAATTTTTAAGTATGCAACCGTCAAACAAGTGCTGAAGTTGCTGCAACAGCTTACTTAGCTGTTGGAAAAAATTAACAAAATTGCAAGCCCTTTTTACGAAACTCTAAGAAGAACAAGAAAAAATTAACACCAAAAACCATAATTTCACAAACACACAAACCCCAACAAGTGAAATAAATACCCTAAATAAGAGTTTCTCAACAACTGAACAACAAAATAAATAACATTGAAGACAAACCCATCTTCTTCTTCTTCTTTAACCAAAATTATCATTTGTAGTCCACAATTTTAAAACCCTAACTTTTACCCTTGAACTGATGTGAAAGAGAAAGGAGAAAATTGTTACCTTTCAAGTTGCAGATGTGACGAGGAAAGAGAGAAGGGTGTTTGAACTTGGAGAAGACGAGCAACAACATCAACAACAACAATAATGGAGGAAGAAGAGAGCAAATCGCATATTTGGAGGAGAAGAGGAGAGGTGAGAGCGGTTGGTTTTCTTTTTTGAAATAAGTGGGATGAAATCGTAGGAATTGAGTGTTAAAAAGGTGAGTTATTTTATATTTTATAAAAGCTCAAAAGTTTTAAAAATTATAATTCAGACCCCATTTAACTTAGTTAGGTTTTTAAGTAAGCTTTGATCTTCCCTGGTCAAAGTTATCACCAATTTTAATTTCAAAAATCAAAGTACCTTTAGTTCATTTAAAAAGAGAGACCAAAAGGTGGTGCTTATTGTTCCGGACCTTCTTGCCTTCATCAAAACTTTTTAAAAGTTGTAAGTGAGTTTGTTGTGTGTGAGAGAGAGAAAGAGAGAGGAATCAAATTCTTTGTACAAAGACACCACCTCTTTGTTTTTTTTTTGATATTCAGCTTCCGGCTTACGCTAGATTATTTTTGGAGATAGTTGTCTTGTTCCCTCAGTATTACTATCAGTAAATCGTGAGATGTGTCTGAATGACCAGAGTTTGAGAATATAGCAACTGATATCACCTACAAAATTTTATCCCAAAAGAGACCAAATTGGATTTTTAGTAAAGTAAAGAGGGGTTGCAGCAAAAAATATACTCCTATAACTTAAAGTGCATTTAGACAAGCTAAAAAAGAAAGAGGGAGAAAAAAAGTGTATTCTTGATCCCACTGTTTTTCCTTTGAGAAAGAATCTAATAGTAAGATATTCATAGTGGGAATCTTCGGGTTCTCTAAAAATTAAACCATTCTTTGGTTTTAATTCTTGAAAGGTAATCTCTTTTTAATTTCTTTGTACTACTGAACCCCTCAACTAAATTGGCTGCTAATTAATCTTTTTATGAGTGTTATGGTGTTCTTTGTTGCATGACCACTTGTAATAGCACTTTCTTCATCACCATCCATTTTCTTGTTATGGGTGGGGTGTAAATGTTTCCTTTTCTCTTGGCAAGTGTACTATTTGTTCAACCATTTTTTGTTGCTTAAAGGAATAATTTTTGCATTTCAATATTTTCTTGCTAGGCTTTAACATGTGGGGTATCTGTTCTGTTTCTTGGTTGCCCTTTTGAGGTAAATATATCATTTTTGGAGCTTTGGCTCTTTTACTCTGTGATTTTTGCATATGCCATCATATTGAGCCGATACCCTCTCCAGACCTCACCTGGTGTGATTATACTGTATATGTTGTTGTTGTTGTTGCCATCAGATTTATCCTCTAGGGTGATGGTTAGCTAGACTTGTGCTACTTATTAGTACTGTATCTCTGTTTGTCTTCAGATTTTTGAGGTTCTGTATCAAAGTTCAAAACTTTGGTTCATGCTTTTGGTTTTCCTTTTGTCTTGTTGTGATTTTGATGAGCTGCTTTAATTTCTTTATAGCTGTAATTGTTTGTGGGGTTTTCCCTTCTGGTTTCATCTTTAATGCTATGATTATCAGTCTTTGATGGACCATATAGTGGGACCATTGCTATATGCCTATATCTTACAGTAATTGTTTGCCTTTGTACCTTGTCCTTGATCTGTGTCTGTTTCAATCTTTTCATTCCATGCATTTCCTGGTAAAACTTGAATTAATAAGCTGAACATAGGAGGAAATTTTTTTCTGATTGCAGGAGAAATAGAAAAGAGACTCTTTTTTTTCTTATTAGCAAATAATGGTTTCAAGATCATATTCCAACTTACTGGATCTTACTTCTGGTGATTCACCAACATTTGGCCGAGCGGGTAGGAAGCTTTCGAGGGTAGCAACTGTAGCTGGGGTTTTATCTGAGCTTGATGACGAAAGTAGAAGTAATGCTTCTGATGCACCATCATCGATTTCTCAAGAACGGATGATAATTGTAGGGAATCAACTCCCTCTTAGAGCACATAAGAGAACAGATGGTGAAAAAGGTTGGAACTTTAGTTGGGATGAGGATTCCCTTCTTTTACAGCTTAAAGATGGTCTTGGAGAAGACGTAGAAGTGATTTATGTAGGCAGCCTCAAAGAAGAAATTGACCTGAGTGAACAAGATGATGTTGCCCAAACTTTGCTCGAAACTTTTAAATGTGTACCGGCTTTTATACCACCTGAGTTGTTCAGTAAATTCTATCATGGTTTCTGCAAACAGCATTTATGGCCTTTGTTTCACTACATGCTTCCGCTATCTCCGGATCTTGGTGGTCGATTTGATCGTTCGCTTTGGCAAGCTTATGTCTCTGTGAACAAAATCTTCGCGGACAAAGTAATGGAAGTGATTAATCCTGATGATGATTTTGTTTGGGTTCATGATTACCATTTGATGGTGTTACCGACATTCCTGAGGAAGAGGTTTAACAGAGTGAAGCTCGGATTCTTCCTCCATAGCCCATTTCCATCGTCTGAGATATACCGAACTCTGCCTGTAAGGGATGAAATTCTACGAACACTCTTGAACTCTGACTTGATAGGGTTTCATACCTTTGATTATGCAAGACATTTCCTTTCTTGTTGTAGTAGAATGCTGGGGATTTCATATCAATCTAAACGAGGTTATATAGGATTAGAGTACTACGGCCGCACTGTTAGCATTAAGATTCTGCCAGTTGGAATACATATGGGTCAACTTCAATCAGTGCTGGACCTTACCGAGACAGAAACCAGGGTTGCGGAGCTACGAGATAAATTCCATGGTCAAACAGTTTTACTGGGAGTTGATGACATGGATATATTCAAAGGAATAAGCTTGAAACTTTTGGCATTCGAGCTCCTCCTCTCTCAACATCCTGATAAGAGAGGTGAACTGGTATTGGTTCAAATTGCAAATCCTGCCAGAGGCCGAGGGAAAGATGTGCAGGAAGTTCAGGCTGAAACCTATGCAACCGTAAAGAGAATTAATCAGAAATTTGGAAGGACCGGACATGAACCGGTTATCCTGGTTGATAAGCCTCTTCAGTTCTACGAGCGCATCGCTTACTACGCTATTGCAGAGTGCTGTCTCGTTACTGCGGTAAGGGACGGAATGAATCTAATACCTTATGAATATGTTATATGCCGGCAAGGAACGGAGAAGCTGGATGCTACCTTGGGGTTGAACCCAACAGAACCGAAGAAGAGCATGTTGGTGGTTTCTGAGTTTATTGGTTGCTCTCCATCTCTCAGTGGTGCAATAAGGGTCAATCCGTGGAATATTGATGCTGTTGCTGAAGCTATGGATTCCGCTTTAATTGTATCCGAGGCAGAGAAGCAGATGCGTCATGAGAAGCATTACAGATATGTGTGCACCCATGATGTGGCATATTGGGCTCAGAGCTTTTTACAAGATCTTGAAAGAGCATGTAGGGATCATGTGAGAAGGAGGTGTTGGGGTATTGGATTCGGCTTAGGGTTCCGTGTGATTGCTTTGGATCCTAGCTTCCGGAAACTTTCAGTTGAGCATATTGTTTCTGTTTACAAAAGGACCAAGAACCGTGCAATCCTTTTGGATTATGATGGTACAATGACAGTGAGAAATTCTATCAGCAAGGGCCCCAATGCAGAGGTTATTAGTATCTTAAACAACTTGTGCAAGGATCCAAAGAATATTGTTTTCGTTGTTAGTGGAAAAGACACGAAGACTTTAAATCAGTGGTTTTCTTCGTGTGAAACACTAGGGCTTGCAGCAGAGCATGGCTATTTTGTGAGGTAAATCTTTTATATCCTGGAATTACCCGTGTTGATTTATACTGCTAACCCCCAAAGTGATAGATTATCAAGTTGATTCATTCCACTTGTGTAAAGAGATTGTGGCTAATCACTAATGAAATCTTAAACGTGTGTGCGAAGTGCTCTCACTGGAAGTACAGAGTTTGCTTCAATTTGTCAAGTTTATGTGTGAAGCTAAATTCCACTTTCTATACCTGTCTTTCTGCTAGTAGTTGACTAAGTAAATGACAGTCTTTCTGTTCCCTGTTTTGCCGGTGTATCACTTTTCGTTGGTTCTTCTTTCTTGTTTTTACTTTCTTATAGGCCTTAGGGTTGTCTATGCCACCAAGGGAGAGGCACTGTGGTGTTTAAGATTCTTGAAAATGGAAACAGAATGAAAGAGTAAGAATGAGTTCCTACTTGTAGCAGAGAAACTGGATTTTGTGGATTATTGAAATATTAAACATGTAGCCATTGACAGTGGCATTTTGGTTTAACCATTTTAAGGTTCATTTTCTGTTCTGTAGCAAAACTGGTGGAGGTCCATAACCTGTACCTATAGCAGATAGAGGTCTCATGTCTAAAAGATATGACTAGTGGACATCTAAATATAGTGTGTGCTAAACATCATTTCAGTTTCTTGCTTCTCTTTTCACAATAGTTGATTCTCTACATTTGAAAAGACATGTCTTCAATTCTTCAACTTTCAGCTAATTTGTTTTCCATCATTGGAGCAAAAGGCTAACAACACGAAAGTATTCAGTATGGTCGTTCTTTTGAACTGCTTCATAATAAATAAAAACTTATTTTTATCCCTCAATAAGATATTGATCAGTCCATGCTAATCTACTAAGCAATTAGGACTAATTGCTTTGCACAAATTCGTTGAGCTCAAAAAGAGCTGGACTACAAGTGCCAACTGAACTGTTCAATCTTCTCTGCTGAAGATAGAACTAGAACTATACTTACTACTGTACTGAGTAGCTAAGTTGCTCGGACTCGGGTGCGGGTACGGATCCGAGTGTCGAATTCGGCAAAATCTAACTTCTAAGATTCGGGGGTGCGGATCTAGGTGTGGATACGGGTATAGGGATTCGGCTATGAAAATTCAAAATTATAAAAATAGAGCTATAAAGAAATTCTAAAGTCCGAACACAAAACACGACCCCTTGAATTCTTGGTTTCTCTTTGTTTGGCCTAAAAACATGAAGCAGCGAATGAGACAAAATGACTATATTATTGAAGGTATGCCATTTCCCATATCTTAAATATGTTTTATCTTTCATTTTTTGAGAAATCAAAATCTCAATCCCCCCGAAGTTGGTTGACCGAATCCGAGATGTATCCCGCACCCGTCCCAGTCTCCTGTCGAGACAGGTGCGGCATTAAAAACGAAGAGTCCGCACAACTTAGTTGAGTAGTATAATTCTTTTACTGAACTTTACCTTTTTCTACCTACTCTCGGTGTTTGATGTTTTGTTTTCTATATGAAGCTGAAACAATTCTTTTTCAGGCAAAATCGCGAAGCCAAATGGGAAAATTGTGTTGCAGTGGTAGACTTTTATTGGAAGCAGATTGCTGAACCTGTAATGAGGCTCTACACAGAAACCACTGATGGTTCTTTCATAGATAGCAAAGAAAGCACGCTCGTTTGGAATTACCAATACGCAGATCCAGATTTCGGCTCATGTCAGGCAAAAGAGCTTCTAGATCACTTGGAAAGCGTTCTTGCAAATGAACCAGTTACTGTCAAGAGTGGCCAGCACATTGTAGAAGTTAAGCCTCAGGTGAGCAGTATGGTGTCTTTTTCACATTTCTCACTTGAAGCACTTGCACCCATCAGTATCTGGTGAAAAGGTCTAAGAATCCTATTCATTCTAGGCTATAACTCTTTTGACCTGAGAACCTCCTTTTTAACTATGCCTAAAAAATCTTTAATCTAGCCCGTCCTTGTTAGTGATTTCTTCAACTTCCATGATTCCCACACATTACTGACCATTTGAGTTCTAGTGGTAGATAACTGATAAAAGATTGTTTGTTGCCTCGTGTAAAAGTTAAGTAAACCAGCAATACTGAACCTTAAGAATTGGATCCATAATGAAACTTATAACAAGTATGATACCTTTATAGTTTTATATGGGCACTAATCACAATTGGAAAACTTAGAATTGTGTTTAGAGCTCAAACATGATCTGCAAAAGAATTAGCAACTCTATTTTAGAACTAAGCATGCTTTTCTTGAAATAGCTTTCACACTATAAATCATGTCTTTTCATACAGGTATGTTAATCATGTAATTTCTTATGCTTTTGTTTGCTTTTACCTTAATTTGATGGTTTGCTTTGCCATGAACGTTCATTTCGACCTCTTAGGGTGTGAACAAAGGTCTTGTAGCAGAACGTCTCCTAGAAACAATGCAGCAGAAAGGAACGGTTGCAGATTTTGTGCTCTGCATAGGGGACGATCGATCAGATGAAGATATGTTTGAGGTGATAATGAGTGCTGTTGCAAGTGACTCACTCTCACCTGTCGCTGAAGTGTTTGCTTGCACGGTTGGCCAGAAACCGAGCAAGGCCAAGTATTATTTGGAGGATACGATGGAGATTCTGAGAATGTTGCAGGGCTTGGCTTCTGCTTCTGAGCATTCTGCTAAACATGTTTCTATATCTCCTCAACGCGTACTCATCGACCGAGAATAGGCAAATGAATATCTGAAGAGTGAAAAAAAAAAACAAGAAATTGAAAGAAGACTTTCTTCAGCATGAACAGTTGCTATAAGCGTATTGACTGTTTTACCTAGTTAATTTCCTTTGGGATCTTGTTAGTTGTTTCCTAGAAATATGATTTTATTTTGTTTAGCAATTGCTAAGGTATGTTTGTTGTCCACTTCAACTGGAAATTTAAACATAAAATGTAAAATAGCTATTCATTTAGTGCAATTTCTTGGAGCGTCTGTTTTCCTTACTGATCATATTGAAGTGAACCGGCCATCTTTTTTATAGTGCAATTCCTTTAGGAATTCTTTTTACTCTTTTCCAGCACTTTCAATTAGTGTGTTCATAGTAGAATTTGAAATCAAACCAACTAAGTAGGTTTTTAATTATTGGAATCAAACCAAATTAATTAAGTTGGTTTTTCATACGATGGAAAAACCATTGAACGTTACTGGGAAATTTCTGTTGGAAGTTAGCAGTATTTTTTAAGTGTTTCTTTTTTAAGCGTGACAATACAATTCGAGCTAGTTGATTAAAAATCACTAGTATAAGTATAGTGATATCACTTTTTAAGTATTAATTACATGTTTAAGTAAAATTATTGAAATTAAAAAGTACCTTATGTTTACCACTCCTTTAATAAGGGATCGTTTGATTGCAGGTTAGGAAGTGAATTATTCATTTATTAAAATCAGTATAACTAATATCATGTTTGATAGTATCCTTTAGTTGTTTATATAAAATTCAGCACACCAAACACAGTATTTCGTACTAGCTTACAATAATTAATACATATATAAGCTACAAAAAATTTATATATTATTTTATATATAAATAAATATAAAATAAATATATAAATAATTAAATCTTATATTATTAATATTTACATAACTAATCTCTATATTATTAATATTTCATAATTTTAACAAGTAACCAAACGACCCTAGGCATTTATTTTGGAAAAAGAAACAAAGAAAGAGGGGGAAGAAGAAAGAAATGTGTTGAAACAACATTAAAATTAGGGTTCACGTTAGTATATAACAAAGTGCCACTGTTTTCTTCTCCAATCAAACCATCTCAATTTCTTTCTTTCTTTCTTCTTCTTCTTACCACCCCTAAATTCTTCCCTTTTTCTCTTTCAATCCAACAAATTTTGCAAACTCAATGGCAAAGAAATCCAAAGAGAAGCAAAAACAACAATCACCAAACAATAATGAAACCTCAAATTCTTCAGATATTTTCAATACCCTTTTCGGAACAACAACCCCAACAGATACCAAAATTGCTTCACTCTTTTCTGACAATAATCCCTTCAAAAGAAAACCTAATGACAATCCCACAGCTACACAAGAATCAAAATTAGTTGTTCTAGAAGCTTCTATTGAGAATCAAACTGATACTTCAGAAATCAAGAAAAGGAAAAAAAAGGATAAAAATGTAATCTTGGAATCAAAATCTGTAGTATCTGAAGAAACTAACGAGAATGAGGATAGTAACCCCAAAAGGGTATCTTTATCTGGGGTTGATGAATCAAATGTTGTAGTTTTTGATTATGTGAAGAAAAAGGGCAAAAAAGTAATTTTGGATTCAGAATATGTAGGTGAAGAAGCTAATGAGGACAATGGTGGAAAATCCAAAAGGGTATCTTTATCTGGTGTTATTGAATCAAATGGTGTAGTATTTGATTCTGTGAAGAAGAAAAAGGATAAAAAAGTAAATTTGGGTGAAGAATCTATAGGTGAAGAAACTAGTGAAGATAAAAAGAAGAAAAAGAAGAGGAAAAGGGATGAGATTGAGGCGGAGTATGAGGCGAAAAAATACGGGGTGGTTGAAATGGAGGAGGCGGAGAAAGGGATTGGAGAAATGGTGGTAGGAGAAAAGAGGAAGAAAATGGATAATCCAGAGGATATGATGGTAACAAATGAGGGATTTGATGATGAGAATAAACTTTTAAGGACAATTTTTGTTGGGAATTTGGATTTGAAGATAAAAAAGAAGGCTTTAGTGAAGGAGTTTGGGAGTTTTGGTGAGATAGAGTCAGTGAGGATTCGGTCTATTCCGTTAACTGATGTGAGTGTTACTTAGCTATTTATTCTTTGCATCAATGTGCATATTTTCACCTTGGAGACTGATTTTGATTTGAAATGTCTTTTTCGGCAGAGTGCAACTCCGAGGAAGGCAGCTATCATTAAGAAAAAACTCAATGATAATGCGGACAGGTTTGATGAATGCATAACAATTAGACTTTTCTTAACTGTTAAATATACCCCAATAGAGTTGATTGGATACTGAGGGTCATGCAGCTGACCCCAACTAATTTGTGATTGAGGCATCATTGATATTACATTACTGTTAAACTGCATTATGGTTTTTCTTAATGATTAAATGTACCCCAGAAGAGCAGAATGGACTTAGCATTAAGGGGTTGTTTGCTTGCTGCCTAGAGTGATGCATGTATTAGTTATGTAGGTATTAGTGATTCATGTATTAGTTATACATGTATTAGTTTTGCGGGACTGTAAGCTGCTAACCAAACACCGTACTTGGTGTGCTGGATTTTATACTTAGCAACTTAAATGCTACCAAACATGGTACTCCCTCCGGTTCAAGATAAGTGTTCACTTAGCCTTTAACACACCCTTAAGAAAATACTAACTCGTAGAAGACAACAGGTATGTTGACTAAATTACCCTTAATTAAAATTTGCATATTGATTGATTGTTGATGATGGCTTTCATAATTATTGTCCAGCAAGTTGGACTAAGTTATCTAAGTTAATTGATCATGCATATGGTTGATAGAAACATCCTTTCGCTCTTGTAATAGTAACTTTAAGCGATTTTTACAGCCGAGCAGATTTACTGTTACTTTTCCTAGCCGGTATACATAGATTATATACTAATCATACATGATTATACACATATAATACATGGATTATACATCCGCCAGTTATTTTTAGTCTAAGTGATTCGGTGGGCAGCTATTTAGATTAATTCTTCTAACTTTAATGGGTATGGGTGATAAAACTTTCTTGTGCATAAATGCTGCTACTTTGGATTCATTGTTGTATCACTATATTCTTTATATCTGATTTCCTATCATATGATAAGGTTATTTGATTGTAATTGCAGTGTTAATGCTTATATTGTTTTTAAATCAGAGGAATTTGCCCAGGCTTCTTTGGCGCATAATATGGCAGTGGTAAGCTGCTCCTAAAGTTGATTCATTTGCATATTCTTCTGAAGACTAACTCTTTTTGAGGAGTCAGATAGTTAAGGAAGTTTGCTTATTGCTACTTATCTATATAGGTTGGAGGAAGACATATCCGAGTCGACAGAGCATGTCCACCGCGCAAGAAGATGAAGGGAGACAATAGTGGACTGTATGACAACAAAAGGACTGTTTTTGTTGGTAACCTTCCATTTGATGTGAAGGTCCGTTACCCGAGGGTGTATGGTTGTTAGTGTTATAATCCGCCTTTTTCTTTCTGGAGCCCAAAATGATTTTGTTCATTTCCTTGCAGGATGAAGAAATTTATCAGCTGTTCTCTGGCATGAAAGAGTTTGAATCGAGCATTGAGGCTGTTCGGGTGATCAGAGATCCTAATACTCTCCTAGGAAAAGGAATTGCTTATGTTTTGTTCAAAACGAGGGTATATACTATCAACTTCTCTTACTTTTCAAATTTATAATGGCATTACTATGGTTTTTCTACATCATAATCACTTTAGGTGATTCTTAGTCTTGAATATTGGCATTTTGATTCTGGAGACAAACTAGAAATATAGCTATATATGTAGATATACTTTTTTATGTTTGCTTTTAAAAACCATCTGCATCGTCCGAATGATGGATATAGCGGAATAATATAGCCTACTAGTTTAGAATCAAGGCATAGTTGATCGATTGTGTTATTCCTCATCTATGATTAGAAAGACAAAACTCATTTAGTTTCACCTGGGAAAACAGAGACAAGTCTTACTCTATTTAGTTTCTTCACATCTAATTGCTGTACAGACTTAGGTGGAGTTTAAAATTTCTGCCACGTGCTTTGTATTAGATAGACTACTATGTTAGCTATTGTTGGCATGCCTCAGATGTTATTTTGGAGCATCAAATTTTAATTCTAGATTAGTTTATTGCTTCTAGTTATAGCATTTTTAGGTTTTGCACACACAAGGGTATTTTGTGGTGTTGGGATTTGTTGTGGGTCATTTGTTCTAGTAAAAAAGGCCACTTAACTATTTGGGGTTGTTTAATTTTTCCTTTTGTCCTAGAAGATTCTACTAGCTTTTCCCCGCCTTACTTGGTCACAACTTGTTATCTGGTGGACTTCATTGATGAAATTACATAGGTGCTTTAGCTGCTTTACTTTTTCTGTTTTGGCATAAGGATATCTTTTCAATTATGAAGTCATTTTGAAAAGTTACAAGTAGGAATATCTACCCATATTACTCTTCTCTTGCCCTGTAACTGAGGGTAGCAGTTCCTATTCCATAATCTAAATCTAAACTTAAACTGCTGCGGTTTTATCTTTTTTCATCAAGTAATTCTACCTTATACTTGTCCTCTTTGTTTATTTATTTATTTATTTTTTATAAGGGTAGTTATCTTCCTTATTCTAGTAAACTAGAATAACTAAAAAAGACCTCCTGAAGTGACCCTCACCACCTTTTTCCTTTTGCTTTGCACAAACACTGAATCCTGTAGTTTTCTTGATCTTTTACAAAATGTAGAAAACAAATTCAACTTCTGAAACTTTACTGCTGATCGCCTTAGGAACAGGAAGAGAAATGAGTCTAAGGTCCAAGGAAAGATGGAATTCCTTTCTTCCAAATTAGCGAAAACTAATGGAGACGTTTTCTTGAGCAAATATCCTTTGTCACACTCCCTTACCGACAAAAAGTGTCCTGGCGGGATAAATAGCAAACTGACCAATAACATATATGTTCTTGCCTTTCAATAAATTAGACCCTAGTTTGTAATGATGTAATGACTATTGACTAATGTTCCACATTAACAAGAAAAACTTTTTGCCTCATGCTTACACCTGCATTTAGGGGGAGATGAGAGAAGAGAGATCGCATTTATGTTGATTTTGCAGCAGTAGAGAGTAAATTCTTTCCTTGAGGTGATTCGTAATCAGCCTTGTTGTGGGATTTTTTTGGGTAATCTAGCTTTTCTACCTTAGTCTTGTTGATTGGAGCCAGTTGCCCAATAAACAGATACTATTTGTCTGATGGTCTTTTGCAATGTTGGAATATCATGTTTGATATGTATCATTCTTGTCTATAAGGTTCTTTTAATGAAGGAGTACTTTGTTGCAAAACTTCATAGATAATAATAAACTGGAAGAACGGTTCAGTTTCTAGGATTCTTTTTTTCTTTTCTAATATCAGAGTAGTTGAAATTTCTTTTGTAAGGATGAGAGTCACTAATTTTTCAGTAGCTCTGTATCCTGGTTGCTTAACTCGAAAGATAAATTATTCCTTGTATATTATACTTGGGTTTGCAGGAGGCTGCGAACGTTCTTTCTAGAAAGCGTAACTTGAAGCTACGGGATCGTGAGCTGAGGTTGTCTCATTCTAAAGCAAATTCTACTCCATCTAAAAGGAAAAGCTTGTCAACCGAAGACAAATTCAGGTCTCCGGCAAAGAAGTTTGCAGTAGATTCAGCTACACCAGGCAGTAGTAGCTATAAGGCAAATACAAAGTCTGCCCTATCCTACCAGGGTGTGAAGGCAAGCAAATCTGGTGTTCAAAAGAAAACTCAATCGAGGATGAGCGACCGAGGAAAATTGAAACCTAGAACACAGATATCACAAAAGCCAAATGAGCGTAATGGAAAAAGACCATCTGTTGCTGCCCGAAAAGCAAAAGAACTCAAGGCTGCTGCCTCTGGCTTGAAACAAGGCGGGACAAAACGGAAGCTGGAACGCCGAACACCTGACACTGCAGGCAGAAAAAAGAAATTTAGAAAATCTTAGGTCTTACATTGTCGACAGTGTTATACATGAAGAGAGTGCTCATTCATATGTTAACTTTTCAGGATTGTAGCTTTCTGTTTCATCTAGATTGAATCGTGTACAACTTCCTCATTAATCAAGGTTTAATGTTTTACGTTATTGATTCTGTTCGTCTGTCCTATTATTCCAGATTGTTGTAGGGACGGATAATAAATAGTTGTCCGAGGCTCTCATAAGTTATAATTGATGGCTTAGTGTCCAGGGAAAAATGTCTGCTATTAATGAATGGGTTGGTAACTAGATGGCGTTTTTCCAATTCCATTTTCTCATTTGTACAAGAGATTAGTTGGTTGTACTTGGTAAAATTTTTCAACAATATTTCATTTGCTCCCTATATCCTTTTTCTCTTCTGGCTGGTGAATTCTTTCTTATATCGATTTCTCAACTCATAATACTCCCTTTGGGTGTGGCCCTTCTACTGACCTTAAGTGAATGCCAGATGCCTCGTACACTAGGTTGGCCCTACCACAGCCAATCGAGAAATTATTTGCTCTATTTTTCGCTCACGTTTCTCCCATGCAAGAGCTCTCTTTCAAGACCCCCAGGAAAGGTCTAATTGCACCCAAAATTTAGCATATCTGATCAAGTTGTTTAAGATATTGGCTCTCTTAAGTAAAAGGAAACAGATAAAATAAATGAATATAGGATCTAGGGCGATGTCTTCTAATACCATGTCGAATAAACTATTACAAAGTCATGACTGGAGCTCACATATCAATATTTTCAAATAACATCATATTCTTTTTTCCTTTTCTTTTTGTTGCTTTTGCAACTTATAGCTAAACAAATGCTTCAGGATCAAATTCAATAGCTGCATAACTTTCTGCGGCTGAGACTCAGCACAATGCACCTGTCTAACGCTAATCTGTACAGATAATGAAGTCATGCCAAGGAAGCTTAATGGTAGTCATGGCACTTCACAATGTTTTCTGCTGATGCTGTGCTCTGTAATTAGTTCTTGTTTCCAATCAATGTGGGCGTAACAGTTACAAGACCGATAAGGAAAAGAGTCGCTATAGAATGCATGTCATACAGATCACCCACCGACTGCAATTCACCAAGAGTTATTCCAGCCTGCATTGTAATCCTTGGTCAGCAAAGTGAATTTTAAATTTAATACAGCAGAAATAAACTAATGCCATAAAGAGTTGAATAAAGAGCATAAGTACCCTGACAGTGACATAAGCAGCTGGAATGATCCCAATGACAGTTGCAAAGAAGAATGTATGGTAAGGCACATCTACGATTGGTGAAGCAACATTGATAAATGTGTTTGGCAATGTCGGTGTAACTCTCAAGAAAAGCATGTAATTTAGCAGCCGGGTTTTCCTTCTAGCCACCTGATAGATCAGAGATATTTTACTGCAACAGTAGCATTTAAGAAAGCAGGAAATGATGACTAGGTCGTGTGTTGAAAGTCACCTGGTCCCGGAAGAAAGTTAACTTATCAGGCCATAGCGAGAACACGAGGGGCCGCCCAATCAGTTTGGATAGGAAATAGCAAGATGATGCACCTGCAGTAGCGGTGAATACGACCAGTGCTACACCTCTGAAGACTCCAAAGAGAGATCCAGCAAGAAGTGACATGAAAACTGTTCCGGGGATCATAAATGTCTGCATAAAAATGTAGACTACACAGTATCCCACAAGGACCTGAATAGTATAGTCACTAGTATAGCTCTCCAGGTGATCCCTACAGAACATTTAAAACGATATGTGTTATAAAAATACAAAATCAATGCATATTCTCAAAAGATGCTGGAGCACATAATACACGTGTCTTATGTGGAAATTAGTACGAAATAAGAAGAAAGAAATATACATGATATCATCTCCGAAACTTAGGATCGAAGTTTGAAAATGCAGACTTGCATGCATGTCAGCTACAAGTGCAGTAACTTGCATAACAATAATGCCAGATGTTCAAGTATAAGCGCTACTTTTGTAGATATGTACGTATGTGCTTGCATTTTAAGTGCACAGTTCAAAGCCAGGACCTCTTTGTGATATCACTACAAGTAAGTTTGAACAAACTTGATTTTCCCACTCGTTGTTTGATCAATTCCTTGGCCAAGTACTCCACTCATGCAATGGGTGCACACATGACTTCACTGCTTAGAATTAATGGCTTTCCTTTATTTGTTGCATTACACATGTTACATCTAAGAATCCGTTCTAATCACCATTCAATGTGATTTACTTATGGCTCTCCATCAATTAGCAGGCAACTGTGAGTGTTTGAAATGCTCCTAAAAAACCCCAACTAAAATAGGCACAGAGGGATAGTCAGATGGAAGGACTTTTACTACTAAAATCCTTGAAAATAGTAAATGTTTGTAAAGTCAGATTACATTTAACCCCATCATGTTCATTCCAATATATGACGCAAGTGCAAACCAATGCACAGCTCGCACTCTTTTCACATTTAAAAAGATATTGACGAACCATCTATGCCGAGTCTTACCAATATATTGTTTCCTTAATTTAACACTGAATATCAACAATACCACATCCAACTTTATGGTCAATTGCTACCATTTAGTTCAACACACAAAGATATTATAAGCTTTCTTCTTTGATCCATAAAATGCTAAAAAGGCTAACTTTTTTGTCCTCCTTCCCTTCGGAAAATCTGTTCACTCAGCTTCAATTTACAATCTAATTTGAACAGTTTACCTCCATCTAGATTCTCTTTTATGCTAATGGATTTACAGATGCTTATGGCACACCATTCTAACCTTTTCAAAGCCATCTTTTTTACGAATCTACTAATGGCCAATACCCCTTTATGCCCTTTACCATCCAAAGTTTCACAAATCGACAAATTATGAAAAGTTCATTTTCCAAAGGACAAAGGTGTAAATATACCCCTCAACTTTGCTATTTAGAGGCATATATACCTGACGTTATTCTGCAAATATCTGCTCTAAATCGCAAAATTACTACAATTTCAGCACTTTCTCATTTTCATCTCCTCACAAAACCAATAAGCTAAAAAATGAATTAAATGATTAGAAAGGGATGTTCAAAGGCAATTAGAATGATAAAATATCAAATAAATTACCTGAGTATTTGAAGATCTTCAAGATTTCTAGGAAGCTTGAGGAAGCTATAATCTGATGCAGGCATGGTGAGATAAACACAAGCAAGACCCAATGCGTAACTCAAAATCACACCACCAAATACCCCTATCTCCCAAAAGGACAATGGAAACTTAGCAGATTTAGATTCATTTACAACAATACCATTAACCCATTTTCCATTCCCTTGCATTTCACATTTCAATGAAGTTCCAACTTCCCCCTCCATTTTTTCAACAAATTTCTTAATGAAAAGGAAACAACAAAAACAGAGAGAGAAAGGAAATTTAGTTTCTTTTTGTTTGATTTAGCAATACTCTTTCTTCATTCCTTTCTCTCTCTCTGCCCAAAAAAATGTTTCCTTTTTCTCTTTGTTTGTCTTTCTCAAATCAATTTATGGAGGAAGATAAAGCATATTCGGATATTCCTTCATTCTCTGAATGAAAAACAAAAAGATAGGGGGGAGTTAAGCCAATTAGACATTTTCTGGGGGTGATTATATAATTAAGAAAAGTTCGAGAAAAGAAATGGTTGACGCTTCTTGCTACTCGGTAAACGTTTTCATCGTTTGTTTGGTCATCGTGTTTTTCTATGCATTTAGGGGTCGTTTGGTAGGTAGTATATTTTGGAATTAAATTTAGGATACATTTTATACTCCTATCTTGTTGACCGAAAGTACAAATTTAATCCGAAATAAATTTATATGTCAACCAAATAAAGTATAAAATGGTCACAGAAATTGATGACCATAAATGGAAATAATGAAGACAATAAAAGGTAATTATATTTGATCAAACTATTGGAGGAATGAATTACAAGTAATGGTCAATAAATGACCTATAAATGTCAGCTATTAAGGTTATAGAATCAATTATCTTTCAAATTAATCTAATTGTATACAGAATATTCTTTTTGAGATATTACATTATTTTTCAACAATCCCCAACATATCTAAAAAAGAATATTACTGAATAGAATGAAATAAGAAGTTTTGCTGGATTTTCACATATGAGTACAACACGTTGAATTTATTGTCTCGTAAACTATGAATCAGATCTAGATAAAACAAGATTAAACTTACAGAATAATTGGTGAAATTTAGAACTTCTATGAACCAATAATTCTTTTGTAAGCCTAGTGTCTTATTCTATCACATTATACTCAGAAAATCTTTATCATTATCGCAGTGTTGCGCTAAGAAGCTATGCGTGTGTTCTAGTATTCATGAGTGCTTTAAAAATCTGTCACAATTTCATAGGAACGGTAACACTCCACATTCATATATGTTCACCCATAAAGTATATTCTGCAGAGCAATACACCACCTATAAATGATATGATAATGAATTAAGAGTTTATAACTCAGTGTCACTTTACCTTGCAGAACTTCACTATATTCACCTACCATAGGAGGGACATAATTTAATAGTGCATACTTGATCAACTAATGACTTATTTTACCCATATGAACCTAATTCACGGAATCTTCAATCACATAGGTTGGATTATCATAATTATTGATCTTCTCAATTTGACAAAAGAAAAGTCTCATTCCCCTCGATATTTTTTTAATCTGTGAATTGATCAAGTTCACATCTGACTTCAAATCATTTATTTACGTAAATAAATTGATTTCATAACAGCTGATTTATCACATTATATCTCAAATAAATGTGTATTTTTTTATAATAACATTTTTATTTTTCACTACATCTATTGCTGCTTGCCAACCATAATGTATAGACACAAAATTGTTGAATTTGTTCCAATCAGATTACTCATTAAGAGGTCTCTTAACCACTTAGCCTCGTCATCTACCAACTCTAAATAATAAATTCAAATTCTACCTGGCTGATTTTCATGTTACGACGCATACACTGAATTTCGTCTTGTTTAGATCGAGAATCCAAATAGCATCTGTACCACCAATATAGCGGACAATCCATTATATTTAATATCATAATTTATGGCACTTCTCAGATATTTTAAAAATCTTGTCAATGCATTTCAATAATCAGTTGAACAGCAAGGCCAGGTGAAATATGGTCACTTTTAAAAGATTTATCATTCAAAAACTAACAATTCTTTTACATTTCACACCACTATAGGTTATCAAAAATCTGTACATGCAATATTGTATCTGTTGGTTACAAAGATGCAGGAAACGGAAATATATAACTGTTGGAAATTTGCCTTTGGCGGGAGTTGCGTCCGATCAACTTTAACGGCTTAAACACTAGTATTACGCATGTTGGAAAATCCGGTTCTTCACACGTGCATGATCTACTAAGTACGTAGATAACCGTAGGGCCAAGGATCGTCAAATTTCGTTGAGAAATGAAAGAGATATTGGTCCACGAAGTGAGGTGTTTGAAGCATGGAAAAGTGTGGTATGAGATCAATTCTCCCTCATCAGTGGAGGAAGAAAGAATTGTTTTGTTTATAAGACTCAAAGTTGGCTTGGGGTTTGGGACCCCAAGGGGTATCCCATATGCTTAAAGGAGGTAGGACATAAATGTGCTTCGGTTCGAGGAAAGCCCACGCGCGCGCCGCCGCCGCACGCTAGTCCGGTCTGGTTCTCGGGCTTCTATCTTTTTGGACCAGAGAACTTTGCCATATGTACAGTTGATCCTGAAGTTTCATATGTACAGTTTGGATTAGAATTCTTTCATATATACAGTTTGGTCCCTAAGGTTTTAAGATGTACAGTTTGGTCCCTGAAGTTTCAAAAAAGTCAGAATTAGGCAGTGAGCAGAAACGTCTACCAGCACTCAATTCAGCCATTTATTTTGGCTGAATTACTCTTACTAAATGGCCAATCTGTTGCACATCTTCACCATTTATTTTGGAGGAATTACTTCCTCCGTAATTGCCATTACTTGGCCAGTAATGACACTTATGAAGGCAGTTCATCAGCCTCTTCTTCAACTATTTAAGAACCCCTTTTCACCATTGTTGAGCACACTTTACACTTAACGAAAATCAATTCTTCCTACAACTTCCAACATCATTTCATTACTCAAAATTCTCCACGGTAGCACTTGAGTTTCCTTTGCTCAATTGTTCCTTTGTTGTTTTATCTTGGGAGACAATTGTCCAGGACGTATAAATGATACATACGAGGCAATATTGTCTTAAATACAGAGTGCAAACACTCGACTCAGCATACACAAACAGTTCCAGTTCATTCTTCAAGTTTTGTGTAATTTTCAGTTTGTTGTTGAATTGTAATTTCAGTTCTTCTATTACTTAGCAGTTACTTGTAATTTTCATTTTCTGCACCTATGTAACCAATAAGTTTAAGACAATATTAGCTTATTGTAACTGCTACAACATGGCTGGAAACATGACCGATCTTCTTTGCTCTGTTGCCTTCCCCCGCTGCCTCTGCTTTGCCTTCCACATCTGCCATTCTTTGCCGCTTCCCGCTGCCACTGCTGCCTTCCCGCCATCGCCAAGCGTAACTCATTGTCTTCACTGCTGCCGCTCTGCTCAAGCGGCAACTCATTGCCTTCCCGACTGCTGCTTCTCTACCTTCTTCCTCACACCATGATCGCCCTGAAAAATTCATGGGATCAGAATTTAAGAGATGACAGGAAAATATGCTATTCTACTTAACTGTTATGGGCATGGCTCGGTTCCTAACGAAAGATCCTCTACAAACTGAAGATGAAATGGACTCTTCGCCTAATGAAATGGGTTAAAGGGGCCTTGGTATCAATGTCGTTAATGGCATGAAGATGGTTCTTGATGCGTGGAATTATAGCGATTTCATGTGTAAGAATTACATACCGAACTGCTTGGCAGACCCTCTCTACACGGTCTATTGCACCGTTGGCACTGCCAAAGAGCTGTGGGAAAAACTGCAAAAGAAGTACAACGCACAAGATGCGGGTACTAAGAAGTTCATCGTTGAGAAATTTCTAAAATTCCAAATGGTGGATAGTAAGACAGTGATATCCCAAGTCCAGGAGTTCCAAATGATTTTACATCACCTGTATTTGGAAGGAATGAAACCAAATGAGCAGTTTTTGGTTGCATCGCTGATTGAAAAGTTACCTCATTCGTGGAATGAGTTTATGAGTTACTTAAAACTCAAGACAAAGGAGATGACCTTTGAAGAGCTTATTATCAAACTCCAAATCCAGGAAGATAATAAGAAGACCTTGCCTAGGGGTAGACAACCTGCTGAGGCAAAAGCAAATCTGGTTGAGGCCAAAGGGAACTCAAGCAAGAAGCGGAAGTTCCAGAAAGATGGCAAGGCCCACGCAGCGGAGATGTTCAGAGGTAACTGTCACCACTGTGGGAAACCTGGTCATAGGATCAAGGAATGCCACAAGCTCAAGACTGGGCAACAACAGAAAGCCAAGTCAAGGCCCATGCTAACGTCGTCAAGGACACGCTCCTGGATGACATGATTGAGGAATTCTCGGCAGTGGTGCTAGAAGACAACTTGGTTGAGAATTCGATGCAGTGGTGGATGAACACAAGTGCTACCAGACACATCTGTTCCAACAGAGATGCCTTCTCTACGTACACACCAGTCACCGACAAAAAACTGTTCATGGGCAACAACGTTTTCTCTGACGTGCTGGGGGTAGGAAAGGTGGTCCTGAAGATGACTTTCGGAAAGGAGCTCACTCTGAAGGAAGTGATGCACGTCCCAGAGATTAGAAGAAATTTAATTTCTGGACCTTTATTGGTTAATGCTGGTTTTAGGCTAGTGTTTGAATCCAATAAGTTTGTACTCACTAAGAATGACACTTTTGTGGGGAGAGGCTTCGTCTGTGAAGGCCTCTTCAAAGTGAATGACATGTCTGTAATGCGTCCAAGTAATAAAGTTGAACCTTCTTCTTATTTGCTTGAGTCTTCTAATTTATGGCATCATAGATTAGGACACGTTAACTACAAGTCTATCCAAAGGTTGGTAAAGATGGAGTTGTTGCCGTCTATCGACGTAAACCCTCAACATAAGTGTGAGGTGTGCGTAGAGGCAAAACTCACCAAGCTTCTTTTTTGATCCGTCGAAAGGAATACCGCTCCTCTAGAACATATTCACACATATATATATTATTTGAAGTTCGCACAAACTAGAGAGGGGAACAAGTACTTTATGACATTCATTGATGATAGCGAAGGTATTGTTACCTTTACTTGTTGAAAAGTAAGGATGAAGCCTTTGAAGCATTCCGATGTTACAAAACAGAAGTTGAAAACTAACTAAGCCTATGGATTAAATCCATTCGTAGCGATAGAGGGGGAGAATACGTAGCGGCATTTGAGGAATATTGTGCCCAAGAAGACATTGTTCATCAAACAACGGCTCCATACTCACCTCAATCAAACGGTGTGGCGGAACGTAAGAACCGCATATTGAAAGAAATGATGAATGCCTTGCTCATCAATTCCGGTCTTCCCCAAAACATGTGGGGAGAAGCCGTCCTTCCCGCTAATACGATTCTTAACAGAGTCCCACATAAGGGTAAGAACAAAACTCCATATGAATCATGAAAGGGAAAGAAACCCACCTACAAATATTTTAAGGTGTGGGGTTGTTTGACAAAGGTTGAAGTACCCAAGTTATGCACAAAGCTCTCAAGAACCGGGAGTCGTTGAAGGCCCGGATCTAGATGATTCAGATCTAGCGGATCTCGAGGTGGCTGAACATCCGGAATCTAGTGTTCAGTTCTCGTAACTTGGAGACTCCAGATGGATCTAAAGAGGCGAAGTAAAAGGGTCGGGGAAGGATAAATCATGCGGTTCGACTTTGTAGCTTATATGGTTAATGATGAACCAATGACAATTGCTGGCGTTGTCTACCTCGAGCACCGCTCTGGAAAGAAGCTATTGAGAGTGAAATAGGCTCCATTCTGCATAACCATACTTGGGAGTTGGTTGATCTTCCTTCGGGAAATAAACAGTTGGGTTGTAAATGGATACTCAAACGGAAATATAAAGTAGATGGGTCTATAGACAAGTACAAGGCCATGTTGGTAGTCAAGGGCTATCGGCAGACAGAAGGTTTTGACTACTTTGACACATACTCCCCGGCATCCCGGATGACATCCATACGGGTATTCATTGTGATCGCAGTTTTGCGTGACCTTGAGATATATCAAATGGATGTCAAGACAGCCTTCCTAAATGGTGATTTGGAAGAAGAAATTTATATGGACCAACCCGAGGGGTATGTGGTTCAAGGGCAAGAGAAGAAAGTCTGTTGGCTTGTCAAATCTCTGTACGGGCTGAAACAAGCCCCGAAGCAATGGCACAAAAAATTTGATAGTACTCTACTATCGAAGGGTTTCGCCATGAATGAGTGTGATAAATATGTCTACACGAAAGGTAACTCTGACTCATTTGTTATGATATGCCTATATGTAGACGAATGTTGATCACAGGAACCAGTCCTAGGGTAATCCTAGAGACTAAGAACATGTTGAAACAATGCTTCGACATGAATGATATGGGTATCGCAAATGTCATCTTAGGGAATAAAATTTCTAAGACGTCTGACGGACTGATCTTATCTGAGTCTCACTACATCGAGGATGTTTTGAGAAAGTTCGAGATGTTAGACAGTTCACCGATAAAGTCACCAATGGGTACAAATCAAAAGCTTGATAAAAATCTTGGTGCACCTGTATACCAAGAGCGATATGCACAGGTGATCGGTAGTTTGATGTATATAACAAACTGCACCCGACCTGATATTGCTTATCGCGATAAGTTGGCTAGGTTCACCCGTAATCCAGTGATAATCACTGGCGTTGAATCGGGTATTACAATACCTGAAATACACGCGTTAACATTCGGGTTACATTATTCGAGATATCCAAATTTGTACTAGAGAATGCAAATGCAATATACTCGATATAGAGAACACCAAGTCCACCAGTGGGTATGTATTTACAATTGGTGGTGGGGCTATGTCTTGGAAATCCTCTAACCAAACTTGCATCGCCAGATCCACAATAGAATCGGAGTTTATCGCTTTAGACAAAGCAGGAGAAGAAGCTGAGTGGCTTCACGACTTCTTAGAGGATGTTCCATGTTGGAACAAACCCGTACCTTTGGTAATGATCCACTGCGACAGCCAGTCAGCTCTAGGAAGGGCACGGAATGCTATGTACAACGGCAAGTCTCGTCATATTCGATAGAGGCATAAGACCGTTAGGCAACTGATCACCAAGGGTATAATATCCATTGATTACATTAATTCAAAGGATAATATAGCAGACCCATTGACAAATGGCTTACCCAATGATCAGATGGCTTGCCTGTCTAGGGGAATGGGCTTAAAACCAAAAATATAAGGACCAATACAGTGGTAACCCAACCTTACTAACTGGAGATCCCAATAATTTGGTTCAATGGAAAAATTAAGTTGTAAAGGTTCAGTTGATCGCTTCAGAGGAAGCATGAGCATTTCGGATAGTGATTTCTGTAAAGAAACACAAAATCCAAAGTCGTTCCCACAATAGACGTTAAATGCTATCTGCAGTATGGGTAAAGGTTATGTTTTCAAAACCTTTAATGATCCTCAACAGTTGAGGTTAGGTTTCGGGAAACTTTTAATGGTTCCTAACACTTGTGAAGTGGGGTATAACAGGATACCTTGTAGGAGACCACCTATTTAAGTGCGAGGGATTCGCACCTCAAATAACGCACTTAAGAATCCAGAAGTTGTTCATGGCCACAACGGATAAAAAACATTACGAATAAGAGAGTAATGAAATTTGTTGTGTTAGTACTATTGACTTGGCTTACACTAAACATCGACGGTTCAAGACATCACGTTCACCGTTGATAAGTAAGTCAGATGGTATTTAACTTATAGAAGGTTTAAAGTCTGAAGCTACCTCTCCTTATGCAACATTGGTCGTCCATATTGTCGAAATGAAATAAGGCACACCATGTGAGTGCGCCAAAATCTCTTTCAAGAGGGGATTGTTGAAAATTTATCTTTGGCGGGAGTTGCGTCCGACCAACTTTAACGGCTTAAACACTAGTGTTACGCATATTGGAGAATTCGGCTCTTCACACGTGCATAATCTACTAAGTACGTAGATAACCGTAGGGCCAAGGATCGTCAAATTTCGTTGAGAAATGAAAGAGATATTAGTCCACGAAGTGAGGTGTTTGAAGCATGGAAAATGTGGTATGGGATCAATTCTCCCTCATCGGTGGAGGAAGAAAGAATTGTTTTGTTTATAAGACTCAAAGTTGGCTTGGGGTTTGAGACCCCAAGGGGTATCCCATGTGTTTAAAGGAGGGAGGACCTAGATGTGCTTCTGTTCGAGGAAAGCCCACACACGCGCCGCCGCCGCCCGCCCGTCCCATCCGGTTCTCGGGCTTCTATCTTTTTGGACCAGAGAACTTTGTCATATGTACAGTTTGATCCCTGAAGTTTTATATGTACAGTTTGGACAAGAATTCTTTCATATGTATAGTTTGGTCCCTGAAGTTTCAAGATGTATAGTTTAGTCCCTGAAGTTTTAAGATGTACAGTTTGGTCTCTAAAATTTCAAGAAAGTCAGAATGAAGCGTATGACGCCCACCAAAGACTAATTCAGCCATTTATTTTGGTTGAATTACTCTTACTAAATGGCCAATCATTTGCACATCTTCACCAATTATTTTAGAGGAATTCCTCCATAATTGCCATTACTTGGCCGATGTGCTTATGGAGTTCATCAGCCTCTCCTTCAACTATTTAAGAACCCCTTGTCACCATTATTGAGCACACTTTACACTTAACGAAAATCAGTTCTTCCTACAACTTCCAGCATCATTTCATTACTCAAAATTTTTTACGGTAGCACTTGAGTTTCCTTTGCTCAATTGTTCCTTTGTTGTTTTATCTTGGGAGACAATTGTCCAGGACGTATAAATGATACATACATGGCAATATTATCTTAAAGACAGAGTGCAAACACTCGACTCAACATACACAAACAGTTTCAGTTCATTCTTCAAGTTCTGTGTAATTTTCAGTTTGTTGTTGAATTGTAATTTCAGTTCTTCTATTACTTAGCAGTTACTTGTAATTTCCGCTTCCTGCACCTTTGTAACCAACAATAACTGCTAAGTATTACAAGCAACTGAAATTACAATTAACTTGAACAATAAACTGGAATTACAAGAAACTGAAATTACAATAAACTTGGTATGCTGAGTCGAGTGTTTGCACTCTGTCTTTAAGACAATATTGCCCCGTATGTATCCTTTCTACGTCCTGGATAATTGTCTTCCAAGATAAAACAGCAAATGAACAAATGAGCAAAGGAAACTCAAGTGCTACCATGAAGAATTTTGAGTAATGAAATGATGCTGGAAGATAGAAAGAACTGATTTTCATTTCTATTTTTGTGTTATGTGTTTGTGTAGCTCAACAATGGTGCAAAGGGTCCTTTATATAGTTGAAGGAGAGGCTTACCAACTGCCCACATAATTATCATTACTTGGTCAGTAATGACAATTATGGAGGTAGTAATTCTACCAAAATAAATGGTGAAAATGTACAACGGATTGACATTTAGAAAGATTAACTCAGCCAAAATAAATGGCTGAATTGAGTGTTGGTTCGCGTTCCAGAAATCTGCCCAATTTGACTGAAACTTCAGGGACCAAACTGTACGTATTGAAACTTCAGGAACCAAACTGTACATATAAAAGAATTCTAGTCCAAAAGGATAATATCAAAAGAAGCACAGCCCACGACCCACGACCCGTGACCAGGAACGGACCGGCGGGCGGCGGCGGCGCGCGTGTGGGCTTTCCTCGAACCGAAGCACATCTAGGTCCCCCCTCCTTTAAACACATGGGATACCCCTTGGGGTCCCAAACCCCAAGCCAACCTTGAGACTTATAAACAAAACAATTCTTTCTTTCTCCACCAATGAGGGAGAATTGATCTCAATACCACACTTTTCCATGCTTCAAACACCTCACTTCGTGGACCAATATATCTTTCATTTCTCAACGAAATTTGACGATCCTTGGCCCTACGGTTACCTACTTACTTAGTAGATTATGCACGTGTGAAGAACCGGATTCTCCAACATGCGTAACACTAGTGTTAAGCCGTTAAAGTTGGTCGGACGCAACTCCCGCCAAAGGCAAATTTCCAACAATCCCCTCTTGAAAGAGATTTTGGCTCACTCACATGGTGTCTTTTCATTTCCAGCAATATTTCAGCGGACCGATGTTGCATAAGGAGAGGTAGCTTCAGCTTTAAACCTTCCATAGTTAAATACCATCGGACTTACTTACTGCGCGATGAACGTGATATCTTGAACCGTCAGTGTTTAGTGTAAGCCAAGTCAATAGTACCAACACAACAAATTCTCTTACTCTCTTCTTCGTAATGTTTTGTCCATTGTGGCCATGGACAACTTCTTGGATTTTTAAGTGCGTTCATTTGAGGCAGCCCATCCTCACACTTAAATAAGTGGTCTCGTACAAGGTATCCTGCTATACCCCACTTCACAAGTGTTAGAAACCATTAAAAGTTTGCCCAAACCTAACCTCAACTGTTGAGGATCATTAAAGGTTTTTGAAAACTTAACCTTTACCCATACTGCAGATAGCACTTAACGTCTATCGCGGGAACGACTTTGGATTTGGTGTTTCTTTACAGAAATCACTATCCGAAGTGTTCATGTTTCCACTGAAGCGATCAACTAAACCTTTACAGCTTAGTTTTCCCATTGAACCAAATTACTGGGATCTCCAGTTAGTAAGGTTGGGTTACCACCGTATTGGTCCTTATTCTTTGGGTTTTAAGCCCATTCCCCTAGATAGGCAGACCATCTGATCCTTGGGTAAGACCTTTGTCAGCGGGTCTGCTATATTATCCTTTGACTTAATGTAATCAATGGATATTATACCCGTGGTGATCAGCTGCCTAACGGTCTTATTCCTCTATCGAATATGACGAGACTTGCCGTTGTACATAGCATTCCGTGCACTTTCTAGAGCCGAAGTCATCGCAATGGATCATTACGAAGATGAGTTTGTTCAACATGGAACATCCTCTAAGAAGTCATGAAGCCACTCGGCTTCTTCTCTGCTTTGTCTAAAGCGATAAACTCGATTCCATTGTGGATCAAGGCGATGCAAGTTTGCTTAGAGGATTTCTAAGACACACCTACTTGTGGAATTGTAAATATATACCCACTGGTAGACTTGGTGTTCTCTATATCAGATATCGGCTTTGCATCATCATACCCCTGTGAAATGCAATTTGTATATCTCGAATAATATAACCCAAAAGTTAACGTGTTTGGTATTGTAATACTGGATTCAACGCCTTCCGGTGATCATCACTCGGATTCTGGGTAAACCTAGCCAACTTATTATTTGCGTAAGAAATATCGGGTCAGTGCGGTTGTTATATACATCAAACTACCGATCACCTGTGCATATCGCTCCTAGTATACGGGGGCACCAAGATTTTTATCAAGCTTTTAATTTGTATCCATTGGTGACTTTATCGGTGAACTGTCTAACATCTCGAACTTTCTCAAAACATCCTCGATGTACTATCAAATTTTTCGTGTCATTGCTTCGGGGCTTGTTTCAGCCCGTACAAAGATTTGACAAGCCAACAGACTTTCTTCTCTTGCCCTTGAACCACATACCCCTCGGGTTGGTCCATATAAATTTCTTCTTCCAAATCACCGTTTAGGAAGGCTGTCTTGACATCCATTTGATGTATCTCAAGGTCACGTAAAGCTGCGATCACAATGAATACCCGTATGGATGTCATCCGGGATACCGGGGAGTATGTGTCAAAGTACTCAAAACCTTCTGTCTGCCGATAGCCCTTGACTACCAACCTGACCTTGTACTTGTCTATAGACCCATCTACTTTGTATTTCCGTTTGAGTATCCATTTACAACCCAACAGTTTATTTCCCGAAGAAAGATCAACCAACTCCCAAGTATGGTTATGCAGAATGGAGCCTATTTCACTCTCAATGAACTAACTTTCCGTGGCTGCTTACGGAGTAGACAGTATTAGCAATTGTCCTTGGTTCATCATTAACCATATAAGCTACAAAGTCGAAAGAAGGATTTATCCTTCCCCTGGCCCTTTACTTCGCCTTAGATCCATCTCACAGTCTCAAGTTCTGAGAATCGGAACACTAGATTTCGATGTTGACCACCCCGAGATCCGCTAGATTCTGAATCATCTGAGATCCGGCCTTAGCGACTCCTCGGTTCTAGAGAGCTTTGTGGATAACTTCGTTTGCGAGAGGTTATGACTTTTTCCTTTCTAGGAAAGGTACCTTCAAAGAATAGAGCATTCCTTGATTCCATTATTGTACTTACTGGTGGATATCACGAAATATCCGACTTATGCACTGAAGCGATAAAGCACTCTCTTGTTATTTGCATATCCGATGAATATGGAATCTACAGTCTTAGGCCCAATATTGACCTGCTTTGGCTTGGGTACTTCAACCTTTGCCAAACAACCCCACACCTTAAAATATTTGTAGGTGGGTTAAGAATCGTATTAGCGGGAAGGACGGCTTCTCCCCACATGTTTTGGAGAAGATCGGAATTTATAAGCAAGGCATTCATCATTTCCTTCAATGTGCGGTTCTTACGTTCCGCCACACCGTTCGATTGAGGCGAGTATGGAGCCATCGTTTGATGAACAATGCCTTTTTGGGCACAATATTCCTCAAATGGTGTTACATATTCTCCCCCTCTATCGCTACGAATAAATTTAATCTGTAGGCTTAGTTGGTTCTCAACTTCTTCTTTGTAACGTCGGAACGCTTCAAAGGCGTCATCCTTACTTTCTAACAAGTAAAGGTAACAATACCTTGTGCTATCATCAATGAATTCACAAAGTATTTGTTCCCCCCTCTAGTTTGTGCGAACTTCAAATCACATATATCTGTGTGAATAAGTTCTAGAGGAGAATAAGGAGAGGTATTCCTTTCGACGGATTGAAAAGGAAGCTTGGTGAGTTTTGCCTCTACGCACACCTCACACTTATGTTGAGGGTTTACGTCGACAGACGATAATAACTCCAACTTTACCAGCCTTTGGATAGACTTGTTGTTAACGTGTCCTAATCTATGATGCCATAAATTAGAAGACTCAAGCAAATAAGAAGAAGGTTCAACTTTATTACTTGGACGCATTACAGACATGACATTCACTTTGAAGAGGCCTTCACAGACGAAGCCTCTCCCCACAAACGTGTCATTCTTAGTGAGTACAAACTTATTGGATTCAAACACTAGCCTAAAACCAGCATTAACCAATAAAGGTCCAGAAATTAAATTTCTTATAATCTCAGGGACGTGCATCACTTCCTTCAGAGTGAGCTCCTTTCCGGAAGACATCTTCAGGACCACCTTTCCTACCCCCAGCACGTCAGAGGAAGCGTTGTTGCCCATGAACATCTTTTTGTCGGTGACTGGTGTGTACGTGGAGAAGGCATCTCTGTTGGAACAGATGTGTCTGGTAGCACCTGTGTCCATCCACCACTGCATCGGATTCTCAACCAAGTTGTCTTCTAGCACCACTGCCGAGAATTCCTCAATCATGTCATCCAGGAGCGTGTCCTTGACGACGTTAGCATGCGCCTTGACTTGGCTTTCTGTTGTTGCTCAGTCTTGAGCTTGCGGCATTCCTTGATCCTATGACCAGGTTTCCCACAGTGGTGACAGTTACCTCTGAACATCTCCGCTGCGTGGGCCTCGCCGTCTTTCTGAAACTTCCGCTTCTTGCTTGAGTTCCGTTTGGCCTCAGCCAGATTTGCTTTTGCCTCAGCAGGTTGTCTACCCCTAGGCAAGGTCTTCTTATTATCTTCCTGGATTTGGAGTTTGATAATAAGCTCTTCAAAGGTCATCTCCTTTGTCTTGAGTTTTAAGTAACTCATAAACTCATTCCACGAAGGAGGTAACTTTTCAATCAGCGATGCAACCAAAAACTGCTCATTTGGTTTCATTCCTTCCAAATACAGGTGTTGTAAAATCATTTGGAACTCCTGGACTTGGGACATCACTGTCTTACTATCTACCATTTGGAATTTTAGAAATTTCCCAACGATGAACTTCTTAGTACCCGCATCTTGTGCGTTGTACTTCTTTTGCAGTTTTTCCCACAGCTCTTTGGCAGTGCCAACGGTGCAATAGACCGTGTAGAGAGGGTCTGCTAAACAGTTCAGTATGTAATTCTTACACATGAAATCGTTATGATTCCACGCATCAAGAACCATCTTCATGCCGTTAACGACATGGATACCAAGGCCCCCTTCACCCATTTCATTAGGCGAAGAGTCCATTTCATCTCCAGTTTGTGGAGGATCTTTCGTTAGGAACCGGGCCATGCCCATAACAGTTAAGTAGAACAACATCTTTTGCTGCCATCTCTTAAAGTTTGAGCCCATGAATTTTTCAGGGCGATCGTGGTGGAATGCGGAGGACGGAGCAGTTAAGGCAGCAGACGTGCCTTGGGCAGTAGCGGGGAAGGCAACAGACAGTAGCGACAACAACTCTGTTGCTGCCTTGGACACCTTGAGTGGCAGCAGCAGCAGCAGTAGCAGAATCAGTCATGTTTCCAGCCATGTTGCAGCAGTTACAGTAAGCAAAATATTGTCTTAAACTTGTTGGATACAAAGATGCAGGAAATGGAAATTACAAGTAATTGCTAAGTATTACAAGAACTGAAATTACAATTGAACAATAAACTGAAATTACAAAGAACTTGAAGAATAAACTGGAACAGTTTTTGGTATGCTGAGTCGAGTGTTTGCACTCTGTCTTTAAGACAATATTGGCCCGTATGTATCCTTTTACGTCCTGAACAATTGTCTCCCAAGACAAACAGACATACAAAAACAGAAACGAAATCAGTCTTCCTACTACCTTCTAGCATCATTTCATTACTCAAAATTCTTCACAGTAGCACTTGAGTTTCCTTTGCTCATTTGTTCATTTGCTGTTTTATCTTGGGAGACAATTGTCCATGACGTAGAAAGGATACATACAGGACAATATTGTCTTAAAGACAAAGTGCAAACACTCGACTCAGCATACCAAAAAATGTTCCAGTTTATTCTTCAAGTTCTTTGTAATTTCAGTTTATTGTTCAATTGTAATTTCAGTTCTTGTAATACTTAGCAGTTACTTGTAATTTCTGTTTTCTGCATCTTTGTATCCAACAGTTTCACCGTACAATAAAAAGAAATCTTAGACCATATTTTCTTTTCCTTTGGAATATGAAGTATAACCTTAGCAAGCCACCTCCACACTTTCAAATATTTCAGTCTTATAAGGTATCCTATTTTATATATGCCATACAAATTTATACACCAAAACATATAAAAAAATATATCATTGTATCTCAAAAAATATTTTGAACAACAAGACGATATAAAATATTATCACTTTTAAAATAAAGAAAATTCTCTCTACATAACTCTAGTAAGATATCATGGCCCCCACAATTTCAAAAAAATTAAGATAAGAATAATATTTTCATAACTCATAAGAACCAATTTCTCATAAAACGTTTCACCTTATAAATAACAAGCTAATGATATAACTTCACTTAAACGATCGTGTATAGTTACCCACACTATGCCATCATCAATAAATATTTTAAGGAAGTAACATTTTTATCAAGAGTTGGATGAGAAATGTATAAATATAAATACTAACATTTTTGTCACTTATTTAAGAAAATATATTATATTTAAAAATAGTAAATACAAATAAATAAATCATAATTACAATACTCATTGTCCATAAAAATATTATTTTAATTGATGCAATTTTATCATTTTCAAGTAAAATCTTTCCTCCAATTTTTTCTAGTAATTTCACAAGAAGCAGACTGGCTTAAATATTAGAAACATAATCACCACAATTAATGTAAATATTTTTCCCAAATGCGGGTTTAAGAAGATTGTTTTTCAAGAAATACCAAGATTAATAAATTATCATTCTTTCTTCTTTAAATTGGGTGTAGGATAAAAAATAAATTTTGTTAGCACAAACATGCCTAGCACCACAATCTAACACTCAATCTCTCACATCAGTCACAATATTCGCTTGAGAAATGACCACAATAATTATATCATCGCTTAATCAAATTTATTTTTACTTAGTGAAATTATCATTTCTAAATCTTCTCTACATTTAGAAGTATCACAACTTAATCAAGACTCTACAAACTAACAATCAAGACTCTACAAACTAACACAACTTTCATAAATAATTAAAATAATTCAAGGAATCATATAGTCTTTTCAATTGATTTTAATCACATATATTATTGTCCACAAAACTTTTCACCATCATCCCCTTTACTCTACCCGGCAAAGGACAAGGCAATTAGAGACCTCATTTTTATTTACTGACACAAAATATCATCAACTCATCTTAGACCATGAAACAAATACATGTAAGCATTACATCTGGTGATAATAACATTGTCCAAAACTAGCTATATCTATTACATGTGCTCCCATTTTTTTAAAAAGATTTATAATTCGCCAACTCACAATACTAAAGGTTAATCAAGAGAGTTTACATTTAAGACTGTTAAGGGTGTTGTCACATTGCATTTCATGTCTTCCTCACTGCTTATACATTGACGCAACTATTCACTTAAATGAATCAGATTTTGAAGAACAAACATGACCCTGACACCCAATCCAAATACTATATTTAACACTCAAATTTACTTCACACTCACAAAATTTACGGAATGAGAATTATTCATAGAAGCTCAGTAGTAGAAACAAGAAAGTAGTAGACATATATGTAGAGGTTTGTTTCGATTTGTACGTACCTTTACCTTCTTTCAAAAGAAATGAGCGAAAAAACTCTATACCTTTGGAAATGTGAATAGTGATTTGGACATCGTCAAATTGGTTCTCCGTAAAGAATATAATACGAAATATTCTTAAGATTATTGGAAATCTTACGGAAAATACACCATCACGAACACTTGTAAGGAATTCTTTATAGCTTGAGGCATGTCAGAGACACTGCCCTTAAGGATATTTCTCCTGGTATAGGTGTATCCCTCAGGATTCAACAAGTTTTTCTAATATAAAATTAGGAGTCAGAATCTAACAAAGATCTCACAAATATAGATAACCCAACAAATTACAATATGGTAGGAAGATTAAGTATTGATCTATATCTCCAAAGAAGAAGAGTTTATGTTGATTTATAGATGAGAAATATAAACATCTCATATGGATTCATCCTCCAACGGTCAAAGAAATTGATGACCATAAATTGGAATAATGAAGATAATAAAAGCCTAAAAGGTAATTGTATTTGGTCAAAATATTGGAGGAATGAATTAGAAATAATGGTCAATAAATAACCTATTCAAGATATGAAAATAAATGTCAGCTATTAAGGTTATAGAATCAATTGTCTTTCAAATTAATTTAATTGTATACAGAATATTCTTTTTGAGATATTACATTATTTTTCAACAAAATTAATCTAAAAATTATAACTTCAGACTATAATCTTGAGATAACTTACTACATTTCTCTTTTTCTCCTTTTTAAAGTAAGAGGTAGCTACGTTATATTGCACTCATAGTAAACAACTTTTTACGATATCAAATTATTTACAAAAATAATCGTGGTGTCTTCGTATAATAAGTATTACATATTGACCTGCAAAAAATGACAAATAATTAATTTTAATATGTTAAATTACATTAATAGTATAAAATTATTCTAAATTATGCTTTTAAGTAATTAAGTTTTGTATTCTTATCCCTTGAATTTCTCTTCTTTTCATTTTGACAAATTGAAAAAACAAGACGCCAGTGTTCTAATTTGACAATAGAAAATGATAGATCCACATATTAATGTTAAATTCATTAGAGAATTTATTATGAGAAAGGTAAATTGTTTAAATAGTGGAATATCAGTAAAAAGATATCAATAGGAAATTACTATTATTTGGCCTATATTACAAAGAAGATTAAATTAATTTGAACAGACTTAGAAACTTTTAAAGACAAGACAAATAGACAATAGCTGATACTACAAATTATTGAATCGTGGCAATTGAACCTAAACGACAATATAAGGCTTAAAAAGTTACATTTGGTAGAAAATCAGACTCAAACCTAACAAATTTCTTAAGCTAATTAAAGAAGTTAGGCAAAATTAAAAGGAAAGGATATGACAGTGAAACAAAACTAATTAATGCTCAATTTGCTAATCAAATTCAATGTCAATCAACGTCAAGTTTCTCTTCAAAGAAAAATAAAATACTCACAATTGTTTTAGAAGTTTAGTGACAGAAGATTCTATTGGTCAAATATATGAGGATTGGACTGAAAATAACAAATTATATAGTATTAATTTCAACTACTATAATTATTGATCATTTCTATTATTGGAGAACTAAAACATATGTGATGCCCATGTATATATATATATATATATATGGTGCAGACCGAATGGGAATTATTTGGAGGATTACATGGCTGAACATGGAGCAATGCAATTGTATATTACTTTTTTTTTCCTCTATAAAATACTACTTATATTTTTTTAGAACTTCTAAAAATTCAGATTTGACAGACTTAAATACTCTGAGGGTATACAAGGGATCGATTGGTTTGGAAGCAAGTTATGCAAATATTAAAAATATAAGAATTATAATATAAAAATTAGTAACGATGGGATTTTGTGTGGGAATTAGGGTTTGCAGGAATTATAATGTAAGTATTGTAATATAAGGTTTATTTATTAAATATTTGATTTGTATAAAAACTAATATGTGCGTACAATTTAAAATATTTCTTACATTTTTATCAAAATACAATATTGTTTTACTATATGAAGGTCATTTTTGTCATTCTAGCAATTCTAATACATGTGTTACTAATATCCTACTTTTATTTCACATTCTATCTTACATTAAACTTGGTATGTTGTTGTTGTTATCTTGTATTATTTTATCATGTATAGATTCTGACATAACTTATCCATGTGTTAGTTATGCGGAAAAAATACATGAATATAGTAATAATATTATAGTTATGTAAGAAAAGAAAAGAGTAACCAAACATTATATTGAACTAGATTTATGTGAGAAATATTTTTTAGATTATATATAAATATTCTTGAAATTATATTTTTATTGCTTATCAAATATCATTTAATATATAGGAAAATTATTTAAGCTAATTCCCTTCATACAAACACACCCCTTAATGTTTTTAAATTGTGTCGTCTCAAACGAGGATAAGCATGTGGGGGTGTCAAGGAGGGAAGGGTACAGACCATCAATGACATGCGGTACATACGTTAAACGTGAATTGGCACACCATATTGTAGAGTATGTTGTTATTGTAGAGAATGAAAAAAGTTCATACATCTAATTTTTTTTTTTAAAAAAAGGATAATAGTGTGACCATAAAAAACAAGTGTTTATTTTTTGGCTTAATCAACCCCCCTCAACTTGTCACTATATTTCATTTAAACACTTGAATTATGACTTATTCTACTTGAGCATATGAACACATGATAATTGGTTCCTATTAGACATTTTAGGTTCAAATTTTTAATTTTTTTTTACATGTGCTTTCTAATGCTCATTACGTAGATAAGTTAATCACTTAAAGCATAACATCACCTTTAATTATTTGAATTAGTCTTAGTAAATTGTAAAACCTCAAACATGTTCTAAATGAGGATGATGTGTATAATTAAAAGAAGTTACATATCTTATGTGGTTAATACATAATCAGTATTTGAGATCAGGCGCAAAAGATTTTTCAAAATTTAAACCTATAGTGTCTAATATGAACACTTTGACATGTGTTCAGGTGCTCAATTGAAACAAGTTATAGTTCGAGTGTTTAAATAAAATTTACTTACAAATTTGAAGTGCTGTCAATGTATTAAGCTTTATTTATTTATTGATAATATACAGGTTTAGGATCATGCTTAAACCACGACATCCACCATTGGTGAACTTTTGCTTTTAAAAAAAGAGTATTTTATTTTCTAACTTAGACTAGGCGCTTTTAATTGAAGAGTTTATTATGTAGTTTAATTTCTTAAAATGAAAATTTGAAAGTCCTTTTCTTTTTTCTCGGTGTTGGGTGGTGGTAGGCGGTGGTTTACCCTGCGGCGAATGTTAGCGGTTGGAGTTCGCTTATCTCCAACTCGTGAACTTAGCCGATACAAAGCTTTATGATAGCACCCAATTTTTCTGATTCGGCGGTTCGATCTATAATTTATCATTCATGGATGTTATAAGATCCATTCATTTAGTAGCACCTTAGGATGGCATAACCTTAAAAGAGAAGGGCGAGGTTCAAACGAGGAAAGGCTAAGGATGGGGTGGGGCGAGGGGTTGGGGTTGTTGATTAAATTTAAGTCTCACACTGATAGGTGGTGGACCTGCTAATCGTTGGTTCTTTTTAAGGGGCCAATTAACTAAGATATTTTGTTAGTTGAGGGTGAACTTTTTTTAATGATCTATTTTTAACACATAAAAGCAATCACATTCTCATATGAGGACCCTCGACAAACAAAACCAAACATTCATTGATTCTCTTTACCTGAATTTAATCTTAAGTAGCTAAAAGTGTTGGAAGTTTTATTAATGTGGGATTAGGTTTATCCCGTCTTTGATGACTTAAACACGTGGGCCTCGCATGTCGGAAATATTGTTTTTTCGCACATGCCTAATCTACCAAGTGAGTAGATAATGTTAGTGTCAAGTATCGTCAAATTTCGTTAAGAAATGAAAAAGATATCTGTACACAAAGTAAGGTGTTTGAGACATGAAAATATGGAGGGTCTTTGGCCAAAATGACAAATCTCCCTCATTGGTAAAAGAAGGAAGAATTGAGCAATATATAAGCTCTAAGTTTGAGTAAGGGTTTGGGGCTACAAGGGGTAACCCATGTGTATATAAGAGAGAGGACCTAGGTGAGCTTGGGTTTGGAGCTAAGCCCCACACGCACGTCGCCGCCGCCGCCCGTCCGGTCCGGATCCGTTGGTCTGTTGGTTTCTTCCGGTTTTCAAGACGTAACAATTATGAGCATTGAAGACTATTGAACACTTTAGTTCAAACAAAAATATGAAAATGGGGAAACAGAAAGACACATGCAGAACACAACTCAAACTAATTTATCTTTCTGTTTTGCTCTTCATCAAGAACATACACACAGAAAACATTTTCAGCTCTCTTTCTCAAATAATTTGTTCATATTCATTGTCTTCGCTAGGATCAATTGTATTTGCTTTGTACAATTTATTAGTTGTTGTTTTATCTTGGGAGACTATTGCCCATTACTATAAAAGCATTTATACGGAGCAATTTTGTCTTAAAGACAGAGAGTCATCTCTCGACTCAGCGTTCCTTTTGTTTAACCTTTCGAATACACTTTAACCCCGTTTTCGTTATCATCATTTCTGGTTTATTACCAATAATTTTAAGACAAAATTTTGGCTATCTTCTAAGTGCTCGAAAGATGTCCATTCCAAACATTGCTTCTCATCATGTAGAATCATACTTGGGAAATGGTTGATCCTCCTCCGGGAAGCAAACCTTTGGGTTGTAAGTGGATACTGAAAAGAAAGTACAAAGTAGATGGAACTATTGACAAGTATAAGGCCCGACTGGTAGTCAAAGGCTACAGTCAAAAGGAAGGCCTCGATTACTTGGACACATACTCACATGTGTCTAGATTAACGTCCATAAAGGTATTCATAGCCATAGCAGCTTTGCGTGACCTTGAGATACACCAAATGGATGTTAAGACATCCTTCATAAACGGAGATTTGAAAGAGGAAATATACATGGAACAACCCGAGGGGTATGTGATTCCAGGTCAAGAAAAGAAAGTACGTCGTCTTGTTAAGTCTATGTACGGACTCAAATAAGCTTCGAAACAATGACATGAAAAATTTGATAATACTCTAATAAAAAGGTTTTTCCATTAATGAATGTAATAAATGTATCTATATCAAATGGAACTCTGACTCATATGTCATGGTATGCCTTTACGTAGATGACATGCTCATCACCGGAAGTAGTCTTAAGTTGATCCTGGAAACTAAAAATATGTTGAAACAGTGTTTCCAAATGAAAGATATGGTATCGCAGATGTGATCTTAGGAATTAAGATTTCTAAGACATCTGACGGACTGGTCTTATCTCAATCTCATTACATTGAACATGTTTTGAGAAAATTTGATACATTTGACAGTCCCCCTATGAAGTCACCAATGAATATGAATAATAGAATTGATAAAAATCGCGGTGCACCCGTATCCCAGGAGCGATATGCAAATGCATTGGCAGTTTAATGTACATTACAAACTGCACCCGATCCGACATCGCTTATTCAGTCAATAAGTTGGATAGGTTCACTCGTAATCTTGGAAATGATCATTGGAAGACGTTAAATCGGATACTACGATATCTTAAATATTCGCTGACCTACGGATTACATTATTCTAGATATTCAGCCGTATTAGAGGGATACAGTGATGCAAATTGGATATCGTACATAAAGAACACCAAATCCACCAGTGGGTATATTTTTACAATTGGTGGTGGGGTTGTGTCTTGGTCCTCTAAGAAAAAATACATCGCCTGATCCACGATGGAATCAGAGTTTATCACTTTGGATAAAGCATGAGAAGAAGCAGAGCGGCTTCACGACTTCTTAAAGGATATCCCTTGTTGGGATAAACACGTGCCTTCGGTGATGATTCACTATGACAGCCAATCGACTTTGTGAAGGGCACGAAGTAATATGTACAACGACAAGTCTAGACACATTCGTCGGAGACATAGACCGTTAGGCAGTTGATCACTACGGGTGTCATTTCCATTGATTATGTCAAATCAAAGGATAACTTAGCGGATCTGCTAACTAAAGGCCTACCCAAAGATCAAATATTCTGCTTGTCTAGGGGAATGGGCTTAAAACCCATACAATAAGAATCTTTATGGTGTTAACCCAACCTTATTAATTGGAGATCCCAGGAATTTGGTTCAATGGGACAACTAAGCTATAGAGGTTCAGTTTAGCGCTTCACTTGAAGTAAGAGCACTTCAGATTATCATTATTTAAAGAAAGATAACTCCAAAGTCGTTCCCGCGATAGACACTAAGTGCTACCTGAATGATGGGTAAAGAATAAGTTCCTGGAACTTTTAATGATTCCTAACACTTGCGAGTGGGTTAGAGTTATACCTTATAGGAGATCATCTATTTAAGTGCGAAGACAGACCGCTTCAAATGAACGCACTTAAGAATCCAAGAGTTGTCCATAGCCACAACTAACAAAACAATAAGAAGAAATAAATAAGGAGAGTTATTGTGTTGATATCATTGAATTGGTTTACACTAAATACTAACGTTCAAGACATCACATTCACTGCGCAGTAAGTAAATTCGATGGTAATCAACTAAGGAAGGTTCAAAGCTGAAAGCTACCTTTCCTGATGCAATATCTTTTCCCCTGAAATATTGCTAAAACTTTGGCACCCTATGTGCACCAGTTCTCTTTCAAGAGCGGATTGTTGAAAATTTTACTAATGTGGATTGAGTTTATCCCGTCTTTGATGACTTAAACACATGGGCCCCACATGTCGAAAACATTATTTCTTCGCACAAGCCTAATCTACCAAGTGAGAAGATAATGTTAGTATCGTCAAATTTCGTTAAGAAATGAAAGAGATATTGGTACACAAAGTAAGGTGTTTGAGACATGAAAATATGGAGGGTCTTTGGCCAAAATGACAAATCTCCCTCATTGGTAAAAGAATGAAGAATTGAGCAATATGTAAGCTCTAAGTTTGAGTAAGGGTTTGGGGCCCCAAGGGGTAACCCATATGTTTAGAAGGAAGAAGACATAGGTGAGCTTGGGTTCGGAACTAAGCCCAACACGCGCGCTGCCGCCGCCCGCCTGTCCGGTCCGGGCTCGGGCCGTGGGATGTTTGCCTATTTGTTTCTTCCATAACTTTCTCTTTGGTCCGTGAAATGTTATCTATTTACATTTTGGTCCCTGAAGGTCACAGAATGTTACAACAGTTCTAAAACCAACAGTCGTAATGGTTTACTTAATTGCTCAGAACGTTACAACAGTTTTCAAGATGTAACTATTGGCCATAAAGATGTCAAGACGTAACTGTTGGCCATAAAGACGTAACATTTATGAACATTGAAGACGTTTTGCCTCCCAATGACTTCTGACCTCCCATTCTGTTCCTATATATTGAATACTTCAGTTCAAACAAAAATATAGAGAGGACGAAACAAAAAGACACAGGAAGGACACAACTCAAACTAATTTATCTTTCTATTCTGTTCTTCGTCAAGAATATACACACAGAAAACAGAAATACAGAAAGGAGGCAGAAAACATTTTCAACTCTCTTTCTTCAGCAATCTTACATATTCATTGTCTTCGCTAGGATCAATTGTATTTGCTTTGTACAATTGATTAGTTGTTGTTTATTCTTGGGAGACTATTGCCCAATACCGTAAAAATATTTATACGGGGCAATTTTGTCTTAAAGACAGAGAGACATCTCTCGACTCAACATTCCTTTTGTTTAACCTTTCAAATACACTTTAACCCCGCTTTCGTTATCATCATTTACGGTTTATTACCAACAAAACGTTATTTGGATTTTTCATATATAATTCAAAGAGGTTAATTTTGATTAATGTTTTAACAAATTTATAACTATGCATTTTTTCAGTGAGTGGCAAAAGAAGAACCTTTCTTTTACATTTGTATTAAAATGATCATATGCTGAAAGACTTTTTTTTGTTTCTCATCCGGTGTTTAGTATTCACATTGAAGCCCGATTATATTTGGATTCTCGCCGCATAGAGTCGATTTGGGAGAAGTGAAAGTATATGTATGTCCTAGAGACAATCTGTATTAGGACAAATGTACTTTATACACATTCATATTATTATTAATGGAGATTAATATTTTGGCATTTGCAATTATTGAATTATTAGTTGATTGTTTATAATATTCTATAATATGCATCCCTAGAGGTTACTTTATTACTAATAATGTGAGATATTAATATTATAACATAACTCTTAAAATAGCCTCGACTAATTATAATCGAGAATGGGATATCGATGATATGTGATAAGTCGACATGTGATCTGCATCACATCCTTAGAGGATGTAGTATGTCTCACCTGCTACGAATAATGGCTACTCGTGATGGACACATGGATACTTTGGAAGTATTGGTATACCCTGCTGATATACTGTTTGTTATACTTGTCTAAAGTATGATCAGCATGTGGGGGAAAGACGGCATTAGACTTGAGGTCAATGCGCACCTTGTCTACAAAGTAATATACTTTGATCTTGTCCTAAACTCAAATGCCTTATAGGTCTACGACTTGTATTGGGTACATTACGATGCGGATTAAATGTGGTAGTTGAGTCAAGATTAGGATTCATTCCTCGAATGTATATTCGAGAGAACACTCAGCTTCTCAGTGATATTAGGTTGACTAAGTCGTTGGCCAACGCAATAGCCATATTTAGAATATGGTCTAGTTGTCAACTAATATAGATGAGATACAATGATTAAGCCATTTGGATAGACACCTGACAAATCCTAAGCTTGATCGGGTGTGTCGTGAATGAAAGGATTTTATCTGACCACATAGAGGTTAAGTTTACTGGATTCGTGTAAACGTACTTCACATATTGAGTTCGTCTTGCGGCGCCATCTAGGAGTTTCGCGTAGACCTTAATTTGATTAATGTCGATGTATGAGGGTCTCTAGGGTCACACTATGTCGATTGTGTTTTCAATCTAAGGATGTATTGGGAGAGTATTAAATATTCGATTTAGAATCGAAATATTTAAATGAATAATAATTATTTTAATTAAGTCAAAATTGGATTTTGGATTTGATTTAGAATGTACGGAAAATAAAATAAGACAGTTTAGGGCCACGTCAGCGCCGCGGCGCCCACACCATAGGGCCGCGGCGCCATGACCTAATTTGTCTCGAATTTTGGGTCAGACCCTAGGTCAAACTCTAATCCGGTTGACCTAATTTTTCACCTATAAATACAGACCTACACTTCATTATTCATTACACTTGATTTTCATATCATTATTCTAAGTTTTAGGGACTCAGAATCAAAACACTATCTCGAACCTCTGCCGGATTTCCTAGCTTTCCAAAGGAGGAATACATTGAAGCTTGGAACTTGCAATCGAAAGGGCATTCGCGTGCGCACCCATAGTTGATAAAGATTCCAGATATTATAAACATGTAAGTACCATTCAAGTCTTATGTTTACAATTTTAAATTACCCTATAGTCAAACAGTTCTACGTTTGTTGGGTTTGAAACAAGTTTTCAATATCCGCTGCATACAACAATCCAACAAAAACCTTCAGTGGTATCAAGAGTCAGGGTTGTTTTGTATGATTATAAGGTAATTAGTTAATAATAATATGGGTTAAAATTTGTTTAAATATGAAAGTTAAGTCGTTTAAAGCTTGAAAACCTAATATCTTAAAAGCACATCATCCTTGTCTCTCAAACTATTAAACAATGATGTAATCGAGGAAGTTATTCCGATTTAACTCTTCTAAGTCAATGTGCGTAACCGGTTCATTGCAAACATGGTTTACTGAAGCGAAGAACGAGAAGGGATTGAATGATGGTCAATGAACGTGTTGTTTGATAGTGAAGGGTAACGAAGATAAATCTACAAATCTGACCCTGAACAAGTTTTAAGGTTTCGGAAATGTGAATTTTGTAATTCTGAGACGGAGGCGACGCAACTCCACGATAGAGCGTCGCGGCGCCACCTAGGGTTTGCCGCGGCACCGAGGCTCCATTTTATTTTTTTAAAAAAAATAAATTGGAACAATGAGCGATGGCGAACACTGCGGTGTGAGCAGTGGTGGCGATCAGCTCGCGAGCTCCAATTTTTAAAAATTGAGCGATGAACGATCTAACATTGTTCGGCGTGAGCGATGGCGGCGATCACGGTTCGAGCGATGGCGGTTTCCAAAATTGCAATTTAGCCCTTAGGACAAATCTGAAAATTTTAGAAGTTTCTGGAATTGCAATTTGATCCCTGGAAAAGTTTTTAAAATCATCAGATTTGGTCCTTGGGGTAAATTTGTAAATTTCAGAAAAGCAGATTTGGTCCCTTGGGCCAAATCTGTAATTAATTTAAAATTTTGGAAATTACAAACATTTCCCTGAAATCTGAAAATTAAAATTGGATTTTCTGAATTTAAAGGGGTTCAAAATTGAAATTTTAAATTCTTGAGGGACTAAACTGTAAATTCTAAAAATTTGAAACTTACAGAAATATCCTTAAAATAAGTTTTTAAAATTAGAAAATGTTTAAGGGACTGTTTGGATTAGACTTAAATTTTAGAATTTAGACAAGTTAACCCATGATTATTATTAATTGTATATTATTGAATAATATACGAACTATATGCTAAGTGTTTAAATGCTTTCATTTAATAATTAACATAGTGTCCGCTATAACTGTCTGGGCAGGCGGCACCTACTATTTGATTAAATTATCTTATATCATGCCTATTGGGTTGACGGTTCCCAACTATATGTGTCATTAGTTTTGCATGATATTAAGATGTCATATTGGATATGGCGTAAAAGAGTTGATCTTGGTTAAAACCCTGAATTAAAATGTTCCCAAAAAAATTAAATACAAGTCTAAATTAAAACGTGTCGTCCATTATAATTGTTAAAGTGCAAAATCTTTTTCGGCGATACGAGTATTTATGCCAAAGCATTTGCTCTAAGACTACGAGAACCCGGGCTCTTTCATAGATGTGTTTTAAATGTAACGGTAAATGATAAACTTTTGTGGGTATTTACACCAAAGTGTTTACTCACAAAGGCCAAATTTACTTAGATACATAAACGCAGTCGTGTAATGGGGTTGACTTGCTTAGACAAATCTTGGCGCCAAAGTGTCAGACTAATCTAAGGACGCAAGATTAAATATAATATTTGATCAACCAAGAGTTGTAAATAAGTTTTGCAATTGGTTTAGAACCTACCAAGATATGTTATTGAAGTTATCAGCCAAAGCAAACACGGAGATAGCATAGGCTTGGATCTTGGCCCATTATGATCTCAATTAATATAGGTCTGTATTCTACCATGGGGTCGTAGAAATATGTTAAAATAATGGGAGCTAATTAAATAAAAGACTATATTGATTAGCCTAAATGAATGTGTATAATAGGAAATAAATTTTGAGTTTGATTTCCAGTCTATCTAATTCTTCAGATTATCAAAGATGTCGAGCTTATCATTGAAAATGTTGATTGAAATGAACAAACTTACTGGACCTAACTACCTTGACTGGCTAAGAAATTTACGGATAGTGCTGAGACAAGAGAAATTAGAATACGTGTTAGACACGGTGTTCCCAACAGTCCCTGCGACAGACTCTGCTGAATTTGCCTCTTTTGATAAGGATGCTTACCAAAAACACCTAGATGATGCCACTTCAGCACAGTGCGTGATGTTGTCTTCCATGCCTATGGAACTTCAGAGACAACATGAGAATATGGGTCCCAATGAGATGCTCGAACACTTGAAGAGTCTCTATGACTCACAATCCCAGACTATGGAATATGAGTTACTGATAGAACTTTTTAAGTGTAAGCTCAATGAAGGGGGCCAGGTCTCGCAGCATGTGTTGAAGATGATAGGGCTGATAGAGAGACTTGCTTCAATTGGAATGATGCTGCAAAAGAATGTCACTACCACCCTCATCCTGAACTCTCTCCCTCGTTCCTTTGAAACTTCATAGTGAATTACAATATGAACTGAACGAAGGCGAGTCTGCCGGAGCTGCACAACATGCTCAAGACCTTTGAGTGTTCCACTTCCAAAGGCAAGGCTGTGTTCATAGTGAGCTCTACTAGCCGACCCAAGCCGAAAGGTAAGGAATGGCAGAAGAAGAAGGGCAAAGCAGTCGATGCTCCCTCATCTATGAAGCCTAGGGGAGGTGTGAAGAAGAAGAAGAAGATGAATTCGGCTAAGGATGTATGCCTCAACTGCAACAAGAAGGGGCATTGGAAGAAGGACTGCACTGCACCAGGATGAGGAAAAACACAAGGTGTTTCTACCTCTGGTGGACAAGGTATGTACGTCATTGAAATAAATATGTCTATAAATAACTCTCATTCCTGGGTATTAGATACCGCTTATGGCTCACACATTTGTACCAATGTGCAGGGACTAACTGATAGTAGGAAAGTTGGACTAAGAGAGGTGGACCTACATCTTGAAAATGGAGCACGAGTGGATGCTGAGCGCATAGGAACTTATAGATTAAATTTTCCTTCTAGCTATTGTCTAATGTTAAATAATTGTTACTATGTACCCTCATTAACGAGGAATATCATTTCTATCCCTATTTTGGACATGAAGGGTTTTTCCTCATATATTTATAATGGCAGTCAAGTACTGTCTTTTGATAATGTTATATATGGAATTGCTCCTCTTGTGGATGGATTATATACACTAAACTGTAGTCGAGAAATATTCAATGTACAAAATAAATGAGCTAAGATAAGTAATAGAAACTCTACCTACCTATGGCATTGCAGACTTGGTATATCAACGAATCAAGGATAGCAAGGTTGAGGAAAAGGTTGAGGAAGTTAGACAACCTCGAACCATTTGACTTGGAGTCTTATGGTAACTGTGAATCTTGCTTGAGAGGAAAGATGACCAATAAGCCACTTTCTGGGAAAGGTGTGCGAGTCAAGGAGGTACTTGAGTTGGTCCATACTGATGTATGTGGGTCATTTTCGACTCAAGCTAACGGAGGTTTCCCATACTTCATCACTTTTACTGACGACTTCACAAGGTATGGATATGTGTATCTTATGAGACACAAATTCGAGGCTTTTGAGAAGTTCAAAGAGTACAAGTCGGAAGTAGAGAAGCAACTTGCAACAAGTATCAAGACCCTTCGATCGGATCGAGGAGGTGAATACTTGAGCAAGGATTTTCTAGATTATTTAAAGCTACATAGAGTCCAATCAGAGTAGACACCTCCTGGAACACCACAGATGAATGGTGTTGCCGAAAGGAGAAACCGAACCTTATTGGATATGGTTTGATCCATGATGAGCTTCTCAGCTCTACCGACATACCTTTGGGGACATGCTATACAAACCTCAATATATGTTCTGAACAGGGTTCCTTCAAAGTCAGTAGAAAAGACACCCTATGAGATATGGTGTGGCAAGAAGCCAGCTCTTAAACATATGAGACCCTAGGGGTGCCCTGCATATGTTAAGAAGATGCTCACTGACAAGTTGAAATCCAAAAGTGAGAAATGTTACTTCGTGGGGTATCCAAAGGAAACTAAAGGATACTACTTCTATCTTCCTGGAGAAAGGTCATTGTTTTCAGGAACACAACTTTCCTTGAAGAAGAATATGCTACAATGAACATAGTTGCACAGAGATAGAGCTTGAAGAAATTCAAGAACCGCAAGATAACATAGATGTTGAATCCTTGCTGAATGACCAAGGCAAGAATTCAGTGGGAGTATTTAGCGAAGATTGGGTACTTTAAGTACGCCCTTCGGCCAGTGAGAGTGTTACGAGGAACAATGCAGAAATGTAAGATCCTCCTACACAGTCTTTGGGAGTTGATGCAATGGTTGCACCTCCTCCCATTCAGGAAATACATGAAAATGATATTCCTGAAAGCTCTCAAGTTAGTGGATTATCCAACGCACAAAAACCCTCTCACAGTAAGAACATACCAAGAACTGAACTGCAAAACAATCAACTCCGTAGGTCCACTAGGACTCATCGTCCTCCTAAAAAACTAAATCTACTTGTGGAAACATACAATGAGATAGATATTCCCGATAACGATGAGCCTACAACTTATAGCGAAGCAATGTTGGACATTGATTCGAAGAGATGGAAAGAAGTCATGAAATCCGAGATGGAATCTATGTACATCAATCAAGTGTGGAACTTGGTTGATTTGCCAGCTGGGGTTAAACCCATAGGATGCAAATGGGTCTTCAAGAAGAAGATCGATGCATTTGAAAATATACAGACTTATAAAGCAAGGTTGATGGCTAAAGGTTATAATCAACGGCCTGGGGTAGATTATGATAAAACCTTTTCACATGTTGCTAAGATTAAGTCCATTCGGATTTTGTTTGCAATATCTGCATATTATGACTATGACATTTGGCAGATGGACATCAAAACCATTTTCCTCAATGGTAATCTAGTTGAGGAGGTGTATATGAAACAACCTGAGGGTTTTTCACTTGAGTCCAAACCAAATGTTGTATGCAAGCTACAAAAGCCCATTTATGAAACAAGCCTCGAGGAGTTGGAACATTTACTTTGACAAGGCTATCAAGTCATTTGATTTCGTCAGAAGCAAAGAGGATCCCTGCGTTTATAGTAAATGCAAGGATGAGAGCATTTCCTTCATTATTAGATATGTTGATGACATATTGATAATGAGAGACAATAAGACTCTCCTGTAGTCAGTCAAGGAGTGGTTGTCCAGTACCTTCATGATGAAGGATTTAGGTGAAGTCTGCTACATTCTGGGAATTAGGATCTATAGAGATAGACCAAATAGATTGTTAGGGATGTCACAGTTAGTCTACATAGACAAAGTGCTTAGACGTTTTTCTATGGAAAATTCTAAGAAAGGCAGTCTACCTATGGGACAAGGCATCAATTTATTTAAGAAGAACAGTCCTTCTAATGCTATAGAACTTGAACGCATGAAGAGGATCCCATATGCTTCGGCTATAGGATTGATCATGTATGCCATGACATGTACTAGGCCAGATGTAGCCTTTGCACTTAGTATAACTTACAAATTCCAGCAGAATCCTGGGGAAGAATACTGGAAAGTAGTCAAGAGTATTCTTAAGTATCTTAGACGAACTAAAGATTACTTCTTAGACTATGGTGGGGAAGAAAAGCTAGTTGCTAATGGGTACACTGATGCTAGCTTCCAGACGGATCTTGATGACTTCAAATCTCAGTCTGGGTACACGTTCATTTTCAATAGTGGAGCAGTGAGCTGGAAAAGTTCCAAACAAGTTACAACTACTGATTCGACAACAGAAGTTGAGTACATTGCTGGATCGGAAGCTAGTAAAGAAGATGTCGCGGTTTTTGAGTTCCTGAAGGAACTAAGGGTAGTTCCGAGTGCCAGTTGTCCAATAACTATTTATTGTGACAACACTAGTGCGATTGCACATGCTAAGGAACTAAGATCAACAAACAGAAACAAACATGTACCAAGGAAGTACCACATACTCAGGGAGATGGTGGAGACTGAAGAGATTAGATTAGAGTGTGGTCCCACAGATGATAATCTAGCTGACTCATTCACTAAACCATTAAGCTTAGTCAAGCATAATGGTCACTTTGAGAATATGGGCATTACATATGTTGGAGATTGGCTCTTGGCCAAGTGGGAGATTGAAAGTATATGTATGTCCTAGAGACAATCTGTATTAGGACAAATGTATTTTATACATATTCATATTATTATTAATGGAGATTAATATTTTGGCATTTGCAATTATTAAATTATTAGTTGATTGTTTATAATATTCTATAATATGCATCCCTAGAGGTTACGTTGTTATTAATAATGTGAGATATTAATATTATAATGTAACTCTTAAAATAGCCTCGACTAATGATCATCGAGAATGGGATATCGATGATATGTGTTAAGTCGACATGTGGTCTGCATCACATCCTTAGAGGATGTAGTATGTCTCACCTTCTACGAGTAATGACTACTCGTGATGGACACATAGATACTTTGGAAGTATTGGTATACCCTGCTGATATACTGTTTGTTATACTTGTCTAAAGTATGATCAACATGTGGGAGATAGAAGTCATTAGACTTGAAGTCAATGCGCACCTTGTCTACAAAGTAATATACTTTGATCCTGTCCTAAGCTCAAATGCCTTATAGGTCTACGGCTTGTATTGGGTACATTACGATGCGGATTAAATGTGGTAGTTGAGTCAAGATTAGGATTCATTCCTCGAATGTATATTCGAGAGAACACTCAGCTTCTCAGTGATATTAGGTTGACTAAGTCGTTGGCCAACGCAATAGACATATTTAGAATATGGTCTAGTTATCAACTAATATAGATGAGATACAATGATTAAGCCATTTTGATAGACACCTGACAAATTCTAAGTTTGATCGGATGTGTCGTGAATGAGAGGATTTTATCTGACCACATAGAGGTTAAGTTTACTGGATTCGTGTAAACGTACTTCACATATTGAGTTCGTCTTACGGCGCCGTCTAGGAGTTTCGCGTAGACCTTAATTTGATTAATGTCGATATATGAGGGCCTGTAGGGTCACACTATGTCGATTGTCTTTTCAATCTAAGGATGTATTGAGAGAGTATTAAATATTCGATTTAGAATCGAGATATTTAAATGAATAATGATTATTTTAATTAAGTCAAAATTGGATTTTGGATTTGATTAAGAATGTGCGGAAAATAAAACAAGACAGTTTAGGGCCACGTCAGCGCCGCGGCGCCCACACCATAGGGTCGCGGCGCCATGACCTAATTTGTCTCGAATTTTGGGTCAGGCCCAAGGTCAAACTCTAATCCGGTTTGACCTAATTTTTCACCTATAAATACAGACCTACACTTCATTATTCATTACAGTTGATTTTCATATCATTATTCTAAGTCTTAGGGACTCAGAATCTAAACACTTTCTCGAACCTCTGCCGGATTTCCTAGCTTTCTAAAGGAGGAATACATTGAAGCTTGGAGCGTGCAATTGAAAGGGCATTCGCGTGCGCACCCACAGTTGATAAAGATTCCGGATATTATAAACATGTAAGTACCATTCAAGTCTTATGTTTACGGTTTTAAATTACCCTATAGTCAAACAGTTCTACGTTTGTTGGGTTTGAAACAAGTTTTCAATATCCACTGCGTACAACAACTCAACAAAAACCTTCATGAAGAGCTTCCTGATTCGAACCAGAGACCTCTAATTAAATGAGTAGCGGCCCATCCGGTGGACCACATCCGCATCATTTCTGCTGGAAGTCTGAAATGAGAGTAACATGTACTTTTCTCTTCTAACAATATTAATTCTTCGTTTCCTGAAATTGCGTGTGAACTCATGTGCAATATATCTCAGGGAATTGCGTATCACATGCTTAAGGTTATTTAATTAAGCAATCATAACAAAATCCACAAAGTATCCAACATTGACGTGAGTGAGACAAACACTATAATATGAAGTACAAATCACCATTCTAATCTTTGCCATTATTGGCTTGAAAGCAATCCTCTCATTTTCTCCTAAAAAACTAATTTTAAAAAGTGCACCTGTCACTAGGTAGGTCCAAAACCATGTTCACACGCAATAAAATAGTTAATCATAAGATTTAGAGCCAATAACTCGTGAGAAATTCACAATGTCAAAGCAAAATAAACTAAAAAAAGAGTGACATTTGCTCAGCTTTAATTAACTAAAGATTCTTCTTTATAACAATATTTCACTTTAATAATTATTCTTCTGTGGAACAGTTTTTTACATGTATATAAATATTATTTTCGATAACAGCATGTCGCTATAACATTTAGAAAATATTTGAATAAATAACGCCGTCATATAAAAGTTTGACAGCTCGACAATATTTTATTTTAAAATTTCTCTTATTTTCGCAAGGAAAAAATTTGATTCAACTAGTAAGATTACGTTTTAATGTCCATAAGATCAAAACTTTAGGATCAACTCCGACATGACGAACAAAACACTACTAATAGTTAAACAAAAAATTTACTCCCTTCTTTTCATAATAAGTGATGTTTTAGGCTTTTCATTTTATTTTAAAATATGTGATGCTTTAGAATTTTAATTTTTTTTTTACCTTATTCTTCCAAAATTGTCAGTTATTTACATAATCAAGAATCATTAAGTATTTTTTCTATTCTAGACATTAATTATGAATAAGTTAGTAAAAACATTAATAATTTTTTAGGAATGAACATTTTTTAAGAGGTGTACATAAGCTAAAAACAACACTTGTTATGAAATTGAGGGAGCTAAAAAAGTGGACAACATTACTGTCATAAATAAAATTTTAAATAATCAAGCTACTGTAATAAAGTTTCTTGGTTGTCATCATTAATTAGCTCTTCCATATTTCTCTTTAATATTGGTAAGACATTTTCACTCTGCAACTCTCACATTTTCTAATGTGTTTTAAGAGGTTGATGGGGTTAAGATGGCACACGTACTAAAGCAATATAATGACAAAGCATGAGACAATTTATGTCAACAAAATCATGGATAAAATAAAACCACTAACAATCTAGCGATGTACACATGCTCTTTTCAGTTTTTATTCGTTTATTCCTTTCGATGATACTTTTGTACATTAGCCCCAAAGGTAACAAAAGATAAGTTAGCACACAAAGCAAAGCTTTGTTTTTGTTTTTGTTTTTATCCATCCAATTTAGTCAAATAGATATATGTATCCAAGGATGTTATGAGACTACAACTACGTCATGACCAAAAAAATAAAAAAAACGACCTTCTACTTTGTAAATTGGGTCTATCTAGTAATTCTTGAACTCCCTAAAATGATTGTGATAATGTAAATTTAAAATTCAAAGCTTACTTGAATTCACCTATTTAAATACTTCATGTATAGACGCATAGGTTGTATCATAATCTCGTGATTATATTAATTTGATTATAAGGGTTCTTGTGTGGTCCTCACATTATTTCATCTCTCATACGAATTAAATGACAATATTGATATTATCATGTTCCCTTTCATATATAGGACTGAGAAAACTTGATATCATCTTTTGTGTTTTTTTATCATATATGTGGTTTTGTGTCAAGCAGCTTTCATAGCTCAGTTGGTTAGAGCACCCATTGAGTAAGCGGGGAGGTCTTGAGTTCAACTTTCAATGAAAAGCATTTTCATTGTTTTTCTCTAAGATTAGCTTCTTGATTGCCTGTGTGCACAGCTTTATATTTTGTCAAAAATCTTCAAACAAAGCATGTTTTTGAGAACATACACTTTCATCCTTTTTAAAGGTCTTGAGAAGTGCAAAAGAAAGAATGTGTTTAACAGTCACTGAGAAAGGCTACAAATTAAAACCATGTAGAACTTTCCTAGGACACCTACTTAAAATGCAGGCATGCACGCCTTAGACCACCTGGATGAAAATGCAGGCACGCACGGGTAGACCAAATGTTTCTATACTTTTCTTATTGCACAATCTGATACATCCCACCTGAAAACTACAAATTTTGTGCCATTTATTGGTAACACTAACACCCACGTTTGTGAAAACATCCGATGTTTAACTCCTTCTGTGAGTGATAAAATTAGTAAGGTAGCCAAAATGTTTAGAAACCAAAAAGATCTGAAGTCTTGGTTTAAGCGGGGTTGCGGTAAGTAACTCTACTGTTTACATAGCCCCGAGGCTTAGTTCAAGTAGCAAAGGTTGAGGGACTTGTAACTTAGAGATAGGTTCGATCCTTATGCTATGCAGTTTAATATTTAAATGGAGAAAGATAGAAGGGATGCATTATCCTCAAGTTTTAAAGATTGCAGTTGGTCCTAAGGGTTGGCCCAAATGGATTTCTCGGTCACAAAAAAGAACTCTACAATTTACTTGTCAAGTTGTCGATTGACAGTTTGAAGCAAAGGAGAAAAGAAATATCAGTTGTTAGCATCCAGCTTAGAAACTCAACTATCACAGATGATTCTCAATAGTAGTATGACTTGGTAAAGGGGAATCTGGATAAATTACTATTTTCAAGCCTGTTTCAAGTTCATCTCAATGCTTGTACCAACAACTGCAACATTGCAGCACTAACAAGAGAGAGGAACTAGGAGAATATTTTTCATCCATTTTGCCTGAAGATGACTTTACAAGATCCAAAACAAAGTTCACAAGAAAAAAGAAAGAATCAAATTCAACAGTTGCAGAGACAAAGAAACTACACAAAAGTACTTGCGGAAGTGAAGTATAAGCTAAAAATAATGCATGTAGCATCTAAATAAATTTATTAAAGAAGCCAGATTTGGCAGTGCACAACAAAACAAAAAGAAAACACTATAGAAGCCAAACTTTGTGCATAAAATACAGCCATCCATGCGGAAAGTACCATAGAAGTGCACAGACTAGAATATTCTGGTGACAAATTTCAGCACCAGTACAAATTCTGCATTCTTTAGTAACAGCGAATAATCAAGGCAGAAATAATTGCTCTAGTTTACCCCAATGGTTATCCTTGGCTTGTTTCATAACAGCTAGACAATGTTAGCGACAACAAAATTACAATGAATTATTCTTTTACTGGGCTTGTTTCGTATCAGCTAGACAATGTTAGCGATAACAAAATTACAATGAATTATTCTATTATCATTTATTAGCTGAACCATGAAAAACAACCCCCTTCCCTGCCCACAAAGAAAAAGAAAGCGAAAAGAAGAGGCGAGCATATAACGTAAAATGTCATGGTCGTCTATTTGATAGCATAAAGACGCTTGATCACAAGACAATCTCTGAAATATGTTGTCTGTTCTTTCTAACGGACAACAAAAAGAAAAAAAAGAAACAACACATATAATCATACTCAAAAGAGGCTCCAGATTCTTGCTCATATTGACTAATCTAAGTCAAAGTAGTTACTGAAACATAACTCATTCGAACAAAATTTCTGACTAGTATGTACCATGTTACGGGTTCATGCCGTGGAAACAGCCTCTGACAGAAATGCAAGGTACGGTTGCGTACAATAGACCCTTGCGGTCTGGCCCTTCCCCGGACCCGCGCATGCGGGAGCTTAGTGCACCAGGCTGCCCTTTTTTTTATGTACCATGTTACATTATTGGGAATGAAACCAACAGATATGCCTCAAGTAAACAGGGTATAAGCATCATCAAGCATGCACATTTTACAATAGGAAGAAATCAAGGTGTTATAAGTGATAGTATTAGGACAAACTCCTTCAACTTCTAATTTTTCAAAGAGGTTCTGAGCTTCTCGAATTCGAGCAGTGTTACAAAGGCCATTTATTAGACTGTTGTACGTGACTATATCAGGTGTCAATCCACGATGTATCAGGTCTCTCAGAAACTCGAGCATTTTGAACCTTACCTATTCTACAAAAGCCATTGATCAAGATGTTGCACGTTACATGATTAGGTTTTGTTCCCTTTCTCATCATTTCTTCAAAAAGTACTATTGCTCTCTCTACCGCTCCATCGTTGCAAAGTGCTTTTATGAAGCCATTGTATGTGATTTCATCAAGGGGACATCCTCTGAATAACATATCATTTACAAGCTTAAGCGCCTCTTGAATTTTACCTTTCCTCAAGAAAGCATGAATCAATGTGTTGTATGTAACTACATTGGCAATAACTCCTTCCAGGAATATATCTCGGTACGTCCCCAACGCTTCATCCATCTTGTCAACCTTGCAAAAGCCTAAAATCAAAGCATTGAATGTAAAAATGTCTGGTTTACATCCGTTGCTCGACATATCGCCAAAAATTTCTAACGCCTGTTGGATCATTCCTTGTTTACTCAAAGCTGATATAAGAGAGTTATAACCCACTATATTTAGGCTGAGACTTTTTGCTGACATCTCACTGACAAGGTCATAAGCTTCCTGTAGATGGACAGCCTTGGAGAAGCCATCAATCAAGGTTGTGTACGTGATTGCATTTGGCTTGCAACCTTTGGATGACATTTCGTTAACAACTTCATGAGCCGAAGACAAAATTTCCTTCTTGCAAATGTTGTATGTATAAACATCTGGTTGATAACCCTTTAATCAACATGTTCTCATTCAGAATGGATTTTGCTTCATCAAACCGTCCATTGGTCACATAGCCATTGATCAACGTATTAAAGAGGACATTACTCTGTTCAGGTGCTTTGTTGAGAAGAACCTTTGTTTCATCAACTCTCCCTCTCCCTGTTCGACATAAATCATGCATTAGAACGCCATAAGTTATAGCATCGGGGATAAAACCTCGAAGAAGCATCCGATCAATCAGTTTTGCAGCCTCGTGAATCCTATCAGCTCGACAAAGCACATGAATAATGTCATTGAAAGTATTGACGTAGGGTATGCAACCCATAAGAAACATCTCCTCCAAAAGTTTTAATGCATCATTTACCCGATTAGACTTTGAAAGTGCATGAATAAGAATCTGGTAAATCACTGAATTTGGTACACACCCATGTTTTGTCATGTCTCTAAGAAGTGAACAAGCAGAGTCTACCTCATTGACTATACATAATGCTTGTATTACTCGAGCAAAAGTGAATACAGAAGGGGAAATACCTTTCCCCAACATTTCATAAAATACATTGGAGCAACTTTTGGACAATTTCCAGCCAGCAGAATATCCAACGCTTGATTGTTTGAATTAGATGTGGGTTCAAAAGAGAAAGTATTCCACATATCTGATAGTATTCTAGTTGCTTGCCCTGGTAAACCAGCTCTTCCGTAATGCCTCATTATCATAATAAAAAGGGACTCTTTGGAAACCACCCCTTCGTCTTTCATCTGTAATAATAATTGATCTATAATCTTAAATTCCTTGGCAGCCCCAAGTTTGTCAATCAAAGTATAGTAGACATCAAATGAGTGGCAATAGCTTGTCTGGCTACCGGCCCACTGGAATAGCTCCAACGATGTTGATACATCCAAAGGCAGTGCCAATAATTTATTGAGCTGATACGGGGTAATTTTATTGAGTGATCTTTGGAGTTGTTTGAAGTCAAAAGGCTTAAGTAATCACTCTCATTCATTCTCAGACTCCGACCCATCGCCCCTGGCTTTCTCATTATCACACTTGTCATCAGTCACACAAGTACAAAATACAAAAGTAGTGTTCTTATACAGAGATTCTACTAGCTCTTTACGCATGTGAATCAAAAGTTTCGACCTTTTTAGCATACCTTCAAATGTAATGGCAGTGCAGAAATTTCAGAAACTAGCCATTACATGTGATTCAAATACTTCTTCAAGAATGCCACGACAGTGTCTCCAATTTGGATTATCAATCACCACATTCCAGCTCCGTCATTGTAAGCAAAGATATTTCTTTTCCTAAAATATTCAAGAATATAAGATAAAACACGATCTTCAGATCGATAATGTGCAAATACAAAAATCCAAATACATCTAATAGAAATAGCAGATGCAGCAATCAGGTCCCACTGTTCCACAGAACTTACCAGTCATAATGAATTAAAACCAAACAATATACTTTAAATATAAATAGAAAAAACGCAGAATATCAACTTATTAGCATCTAACTATGGTATAGTGAACACAATCAATGATAACATCATCTCTTGTAAAACCCAATTCAATTCAAACCACAATTCAATTAAAGTTCAATCACGATTGTACACAAAATCGATTTTCTCTGAGACAAAGGAAAACTTGTTGATTTCATTAAAAACTTAACATGATGATTGCAAATTTACAGCACATTTCCCACCTAGGGTTTTTTTACCTGCAAAAGATAATCTCAGAAAGGGAAAGGTGCAATACCAAGAAAATTCATTCTTCTTTCACAGCAAAAAATGACAAAAATAGAGGATTTTCCAAACTCTTTTTCATTGGTTCTGATGGCATTCCTATCACAGAGAGGAAAGTATTTCCTAACTCTCTTTCCTCTCATAAGCTGAAATAAACTCCGCTCAACCATATCATGCTCTCGTCTCCCCTAGTAATCTCTTAGTCTCAGCAACATCCTGATCTCTGTTTTAGGTCCTTTCTGTACTAAATCTCATATCCTTCAAGCAGCCTTTCGTGCTGTATTTCTTATGGTTACTTCTGTTGTTTCTTGTCATGGTTGATAGCTAGATCAATGTTTGAATGATATAAAGGTTCTCTCTGTAATCCCTGTTCCTATCTCTATTCCACTGACCACATCTTTTTCCTTTACATTGAGATACTTCATTTCCTTTTCTTGTACTAATATCCAATTCTAAGGAAGTGTATGCTTTGTCTTTCCAAAATTAATATCTTCCTCCTGCATCTTTTACCGAGTGAAAGAAGAGAACCTAATGAGTTCAAATATCTAGAAAAACTTGAAAGAGAAAATCTTCCAAGAAGTATCACAAATTATCAAGCTAATAATATTCCTTTTCATTCTCTGAATAAGGTTCTGCATTTCTGTCTCATATTTGATCTAACAGTTTTAAAGTCATATTAGCATACTTAACTATCGTTGATTGATGCATGACCACATAAAGCAAACTAACCCCTGAACATTCTAGCAGTTAATAATATTACGTAAGAAACTAAGAAAGATTGAACCTAAGTTTAAGCCAGAAGATGTATGAGTTAAGCTGTGCTCAACAAGAAAATGACAACAAAAAGTGGAGGATTCTTATTCCATTTTCTCAGCACTCTTTCCTAATGAAATTATTCTACTATTTCAGCTTTCCTAATGCAATCGGAAATGAAATCAAACAGATACAAGAAGCAATTCAAGATCAAAAGAGGTACTTTTACGAGCCTATAAAATTGTAGAACGTAAAAAAGTAACACCAATTGCAACCGAAAGTGTAATCCACATCACTACAGCTAGTTTTGGAGATTATATTGGCATTTAGCACATATAAACACAATTTAGGAAGGAAAAAAAAACTACTGGTCTCAATCCCAAACTAGTTGGACTTATATGAATCATTTTAAACTATTCTGTTCTATTTAAGCCTGTTTCAATATACTCAATTTAAATCCAAGAAATGCTGAAAAAGTTTGATAACATAGTAGGGAAGCAACTATTACACTTACCTTAGCTAGCATTTGGTTTTAATGAACTTGAAAAGTATTGATTTTGAATGCATTTTCAAATACCCAACTCTTAGAATCTTCCTAGCACAATCCAAATTGGAAACCCCACTATGAATCTTGAAGATTTTAGGCCTTAATTTTGTGGGTTTCTAGTACCTAGTTGTGTTGTTTCCAAGTTGTGTTTTTTTTATGTGAATACCTATTCTTGTAGAAATGGAAAGAAGAGGCTACTAGGTTTAAGGATTGAGGGGCTTTTGGGATATGGTCGCCGGAGGGGGTGAATTCACGGCGACCGTCGCCGGCGAGGTGGGGCGGAGGAAGGCGGTGAAGTCTGTTGTTAATGAATGAAGTTTTTGGGGCTGGTTTGTTATAATTGAAAGTTTGATGTATGAACTGAAAAATCTTTTTGTACACTTTAGTTCAGTCAGTTTGTTGTTCACATTATTATTGCCAGTTTTTCTCTTTAATATTCAGAATAAAATTGAAATTCGAAATTTGTTCTATAATATAAAAAATTACTCCTAGTATTTGTTTTTGAAAGAAATAATCCCCTTGATTATTTTCATTAATTGAAAGGCTATATATACAAGTTCATATTTCCATAATAGGGAAATCATTTTCCTATTCTATTTCTAAATCCTTATTCTACCATAATTCTAACTATACAATTATGGTAAGTGTATAACACTAATTAAGGTATCATTTTCCTTACAATATACTATAAATATATATACCATATATACACTATTGTTTTGTACTCATTTTTGGTAGAGATGAGGTGAGGCTGTGCATTCGATTAAATTTGGCGAGAATGGCTATGGGCATTGCGTTACGATGGCCTCTGGAGTGGTGATCATTCTTTGAAATTTGGGCGTTGCATTACGATAACTTATTTGGAGAATGGAATTTGAGCATCATTTGGTGCACCTGTTGGTGGCCAACCAGGCTGCTATATCTCCCGATGATATATATATGTGATATACACCGATGTATGTCAGTATATCACATGTATATTCGCGTCGTTTAACACACCCCATGATCATAGCGGGCGGTTTTGAAAGCAGAGGCTGTCCCCTAAAATCTTCAAGAGAGAAGCCGTTGGTAGGCGCTTTGTAAATATGTGCAATTTGATAACGAGGCGGGACATGGCATGCGAACTTGACCCTTTGCAACCTTTTCACGGACAAAGTGAATGTCCATTTCGATATGCTTGGTGTCTTTGGTGTTGAACTGGGTTACTGAAAGGTAGATGGCACTAATGTTATCGCAATATACCAAGGTTGCCTTACGAATGGGACAATGAAGCTCCAAAAGCAAATTACGTAGCCAACATGACTCGGAGACCACGATTCGCTACCCCTCGATATTCTGCCTACGGGCGTGATAGAGTTGCTTGGACGTTTTTCTTGAGCCATGAGACCAAGTTGTTGCCAAGGAACATACGGTGGCAGTCGAGTCGCGTCTGGTGTCGGGACAACCGCCCCAATCGACATCAGTGTAAGAGACAAGTGTGGATGTAGATGGAGGATACAAGTGCAACCGCATAGTCCAGTGTCCCTGTATATACCGAATGATGCGTTTGATTGCATTCGTGTGCTCAACTCACGGGATCATGCATGAATAAACACCTGCCGAACGCGTATGTAATGTCAGGTGCGGTAAAGGTAGATCTTGGAGGGCCCTGCAAGCTGCGATAGCGGGTCGAGGTCCTCATATGGTGCACCTGCTGCGGCGCTCAGCTTTGGGTTTGCATCAACCAGGTGTGGAAGTTGACTTCTGGGATGACATCCCGGCCTCTCTATGATCTCGGACATACTTCGGGTTGAGAGCGAGAAACAAGCCATCCCGAATGACGTTTGTGGCAATCCCCAAAAATAACTCAGCGGACCCCCAAGTCCTTCATAGCAGCAAATTCAGGAGCATGGCCATGATAGACTGACGCAAAGCATCGGAGGAAGCGGTCAAGATGATATCATCCATATAACGAGAATATAGGCCAATGGCTTGAACCACGGTAGATGAACAAAGAATTATCGACTGCGTGCGTGAACCCGATAGTCGAAACAAAATCGACCGTCGTGTATACCAGGCGCGTGGAGACTTAAGCCCATATAATGACTTAACTTCAACAGCGGACATGATGAGGTCGGTTGGGATCCTGAAACCCAGCGGGCGATGCATATAGCCCATTTCGCTTGAGATCTCCCGTGTAAAAAAGCATTCTTGACATCTAAGCGATGGAATCGGCCAAGTCTTTGAAAGAGCCAAGCTAAATGCGGTCACGAATGGTAGCCGGTTTGACCACCGGACTAAACGTCTCACCACAATCAATACCAACTGCTGAGTCTTACCATCACCAACAAGTCGCGCCTTATGCGAGCAAAGGACCCATCCCGAATTCTCATATGAGCAAAAATCCACATAGACACGATAATATTAATACCATATGGGCCGGGCACCAACTCCCGTCTTATTATCAATAAGAGCATTATATTCATCAGTCATAGCAATTTTCCAATTAGGGTCATTTAATGCGGACCACGAGATTGCGAGCAAGGGGATTTAGAGACATCGAATGTAAATTAAAATGTATTTTAGGTGTAAAATACCGGTGACTACAGTGGCGGTCTATATTTCGAGGAAGAATTAAGGAATTTTGGAAATTTTACAGGCTCAGGCGATCTGGCCCAATGGCAGATGACTCTTGCCCAAATAAGGCCAGGGGACTCGAACGGACCGATTCAGGCTGGACCGGCCAGTTCTTTGAGCTGTTCAGATGGCTGGAATGCTCTTGGGTGTGGCGATCTGTTGTTGGGCGGCGATGGAGTCCGCATTGGAGGATTTTAGTGCTGGAGATGTCAGAAAAATTTTGAATAATATCTGAGGGATATTTAGGTCATCAAAAATTATATGACTTAGGTTGGGAGTATGAACTTTCGTAAATGGAAATTGAGTTTCATCGAAAATGACATGGCGATTGATTATGATTTTCTTGGAGGATAAATCAAAACACTTATAGCCACGATGATTTGACGGATAACCAAAAATACACACGGAGTAGACCAGGAGCCTGAAGTTTGTTAATTGTGGTGGATGGGAATAACGGATAACACAAGCACCCAAAAATTCGAAGAGTGAGAATAAGATGGGTTCTTATTATATAGTATTTTTAGGGAAGAATATGTCAGACCCTTAGAAGGAATTATGTTAAGAAGATATGTAGCCGTTTGTAGAGCATGATGCCAAAAAAATGGAGGTATGGAGGCATGTATTAGGAGAGTTCGGACAATGTTATTTATGGAGCAATTTTGCGTTGACTTTCCCCATTTTGTGAAGATGTATGAGGACATGAAAAAGCGAAAATTTATCCCATAGGTAGCACAAAACTCTCGGAACTCCCTATTGTCATACTCTTTCCCATTATCACATTGAATATTTTTATTTCTCTTTTCGAATTGAGTACGAATGAACGCTCTAAATTTTATGAAGACGGAAAACACTTGTGATTTATTCGCAATTGGAAACGTCCACAAAAATCTAGAATAATCATCTAAAAAGAGAACATAATATCGATGACCCATTGAACTAAGAACAGGAGATGTCCATAAGTCGCTATGAATAATGTCAAATGGCATCGAAGTGTGGGAATTGGAGTCTACAAATGACAACTTAACAATTTTTCCTTCTTGTACCCTTACAAGAAATAAAGCTATTTTTATTTAAAGCTGATAAAATAGAAGATCCCGGATGACCCAGACGAGCATGCTACATGGAAGGAGAGATGGCTGCAAAAGCTGATGGCAAGGCTGGACTCGATGGTGGCTTAGGGCATGATAGGATATAGATCCCACTACTATCACACCTCATGAGATGACTCCCCGTCTTGAAATCCTTCACGAGAAAGCGAAAGGATCAAATTCAATGAAGCAGAATTGTCATTTGTGAATTTTTCCAGGATGACCTTAAATTTTTAATCAATTTAGGAGCATGTAAAGTATTTTTCAAGAGGAGTAGTGGATTAGGAGGAGATAATGTTTCGACCATACCACAAATTGGAATAGAAGCGCCATTACAGCAATTATCCCCGAGTGCTCAAATTGGAATAAGATAAGAAGTACTCATTCGGAAGTCATGTGAGTAGTGGCCCGGTGTCCATGTACCAATATGGGTCGGTTGGGACAATCTCAACGTGTGCATCCCGCGGACCTCGATGCTCGATGCAGTGGGGCTGCTGCATGATGGGCTTGCGGAGGCGGGGCCCAGGGCGCCATTCCGTGATGCTTCTCTTGGCGTAGTAGTCTTTGAATCTGTTCTTTGTTAGACCTGGCGATGGGCGCCACTGAGCATTGGGCACTGGGCGTAGCCAGCCAGCGGCGTAGCGGCTAACTTTGGAGAGTGCGGTGCCACTGCCCGCAGCCCATTGCTGGGCCACGGTGGTGGTGAGCCTTTGTACCACTGGATGGGACCCAATAGCCTTGTTGCTCAGGAACGCCACAGAACCACCTCGTTTGCCCCGCGGTTTTTGTTATTTTTGCGATTATTCTTGCCGCCACCATTATTATGGTTTGGCCCGAATTATTAACAAAGCCGAAGAACTAGGAGAGGATGCCACCCATGACATGAGCTTGCTCACGTGAGCGCCTTTTTAGCCAATTACTTCTTCCAGCGTCGGCATGGGCGGGCTTGATGAAAGTCGGAAGAGGGTTGCTTTGGCGAAGGAGAGTTCAACACCATTATAGGCCTCCAAAGCCCGGCAACCAACGTAAGAACTAGGCGATTATTTATTCTTGAGTGCGCCAACATTACGGAGTTGATCCGCTAATTCCTTTAGTTTCTTGCAATGATATGCGAAGCGTTCAAATCGTCCATTCGAGCGAGAGAATTCACGCTTTCGAGTGTGGCGATCACGGAATGTTGGTTGTCTTGAAATATGTCGCGCCAATCTATTCCATACAGCCATAGCCGGTATCGGGCTCCATGTCGTCTGTAGAAGGTCCACTTTGAAATAGTGGCGTATATCCACCAGAAAACGGTGGCATCAGTGTAATCCATACCTCGGGATCTCCCGGTAGGAAGGGTCTACAGCGGGGAGGAATTATGTGATGAAGAACTTGATAAGAGATAGCGTGAATTTTAAACAACTCCGCCCATATTGCATATTGAGCGTTTTCCATCTCAAGGACAATAGGGACAGGCTTGATATTGGAAACCGTGAGGCGGGGTGAAAATTGTTCTTAGACATATTTGAAAGAACAAAGAAGGAGGATAGATTTAAGAGGTTTTTAGAGCGGAAGCGAGATATTTGGAGAGAAACACTAGGGAGGGGTTCTCGGCAAAGAGGAGAGCAAAAGTTTGAGAGAAGAAAACTTTTGTGTAGACCTAGTCTCTTGATACCATGAAAGAAATAATCTCCTTGATTATTTTCATTAATTGAAAGGCTATATATACAAGTTCATATTTCCATAATAGAAATCATTTTCCTATTATTTCTAAATCCTTATTCTACCATAATTCTTCATACAATTATGAGGTAAGTGTATAATACTAATTAAGGTATCCTTTTCCTTACAATATACTATAAATATATATACCATATATCTTATTGTTTTGTACTCATTTTGGCGAGATGGTGAGGCTATTGCATTCAGGTGGGTGGCCGAGAGAATGGCTATGGGCATTGCATTGCGATGGCCTGCAGGTGGCCGATCATTCTTTGGGTTTGGGCATTGCATTACAAATGGAGAATAAATTTGAGAACGGTGTTTGTCACTTTTGATGGCTGTTGGCTACGGTACCTTGCTTATATCAGTGATATATATATGTGATATACACTGATGTATATTCAGTGTATATCACATGTATATTGCGTCGTTTAACAGTTTTGGCAGCAGAAGTGTTGAAGAAAGAAATTTGAATAAATTTCTCTTCGAGTTCTCAACAATTATTTTTAAGAAATGCCATTTTTTACTCATTTTCCATGAATTATTTTTTTGATATTCGGGTTTTCACGATATCCGGGATAAAGTGGGGTGACTTCGGTGGAGGACAAGATGCGGGAAGCAAGATTGAGGTGGTTTGGGCATGTAAAGACGAGAGGCACGGATGCTCCAATGAGGAGGTGTGAGAGATTGGCTATGGACACTTTCAAAAGAGGTAAAGATAAGTCGAAGAAGTATTGACTAGAGTTGATTAGATATGATATGGTGCAGTCCTAACTTACCGAGAACATGACGTTAAATAGGAGGTTATGTAAGGTACGGATTAGAGTAGAAGGTTAGTAGGTAATTAAGCATTGTTCCGCTTATTCTTCCACACTAGTAGTCATGCTTTTATATATAGTATGTTGTCATGGTTTAAATAATTTATTCAAACGAGTAGATTATTCATCTTGAAAGGCAATAATTAATAACACAACCTGGAAATATTTCTGATAAATAACTAGAAGAATGTATTGTTATACAGCATGTATAACTTGATAAGGTTGCACCAATAAATAATGACTTGATAAGGAGCAACTTGCAATTACTGTGGCAATTAACAAATAGAAATAAGTTGCATGCTTTTTCTTTAATTGTATAATTTTCTTATTTAGCCCAGCTATGGCTATCAGTAATTATTAAGGCTGGCCAGTAGGCCGGGACAGCCCGATCCCGCCCCGCCCCGACCCCACCCCGATATCGACCCGACATCGTCCCGATCCCGATTAGTTTAAAAAAAATCGGTAGCGGGACTCGAACCGGGACGGGACAATGTCTCGTCCCGGCCCGCCCCATGCCCGCCCGCCCCGAGCCCGCCTGATCCCGCCTGTAAGTCCCCCTTTGCAAATATAGTCGTTGCACCAACGATCATTTTAGATTTTGACCATTGGGCAACGGCCATTTTTGGCCTCCCCAACCCCTTAATATTTATTTTTAACTCATAAGTTATTATATTTACACTTTAACCCAATTTTCCAACTATAAATAACTCATTTTCTCTTCATCTTTCTCACAAATCTTCCAACAATCTCTCAATATCTCTCTCTGCAAGTCTACATTGTTTACTAAATATTCAATTTTATTTATTCATTTGAAAATTGGGAGTGAAGTTGGCAACTAGCTTGAGGATCTTCCATCGAGCAAAGTTTCAATGTTCAACCTCTCGATTACACGTCGACGTTATGTCGCCGTTTGGTACATTCGTTCCTTCATTAAATTATTATTGTCTGTTTATTTTATTTAGCGCACTTAATTTTATTATCTTTAATTATTTATTATCATAATTAAAATGGAAGGATTAAAAGGTATGTTTAAGGGTAAGGGTAAGGGTACTTCTTCTAGTAGGGGCAACCAGGGCAAGGGTACTTCTTCTAGTCATCTTATTCCTACACAGGATGATTTTGTTGATACTCAACATTTTCCTACAATACCATTAGATTTAGACAATGAGCTATTTTTTGGAACTCAAGAAGACTTTAATTTAGACGATGATCTAGATGATACACCCACTAATGTAGATGAGATGCATGGACATTTTTTGATAGGGACGTAGAGAATTAAGTAGCCATATGTAAAATTTGTAAAAATGTTTTAAAATTTAAAACTGGAAAAGGTCACGGTGGGTCGGGGGGTTTAATTAGACACGTAGTAAGTGCTCATCCAGCTAGGTATGCCCAATACCAGGCTTCAAAATCGGGTGCTCAAACGCCCGCTCCATCGGGACAAGGTTCACATACTGATACTGTCCCGGACTAAGTACAAGGTCAAATTAACCCTATGACGGGAGGAATTGTAGGCTCTAAATACAATAAACATAGAGATAGGGAAGCAATATCAAAATTAGTTGCTGTGGAGGGTTTGCCTTTTTCATTTCCTTCATCTCCCGGTTTTATTCATTACATTAAAGATATATATAATCCTGCTTTTAACGGTTTTCCTAGATCAACTGTTAAGAGAGATGTATTTAAATTCGCGCATGAATATCAACAATATTTATGTTTTTCATTATATCATTTTAATGGCAAAGTATCTATCACGTCTGATATAGGTCGTAGTACTAACGGCCATGGTTATTTAATTGTAACTTGTCATTGGATAGATTATAAATGGTCTATGCAAAAACGTATCTTAGCGTATAGATATATAGATAATAGACACACTAGTACTTTTATTGCAGATAATATTTATCAAGTGTGCCATTATTATGGAATAACCGATAAAATTATGACTATTACATTAGATAACGCTTCTTCTAACAATTACACTATTACAATTTAAAAAATAGTTTAACTCCATCTTTTTTCAGATTATTTTCATATAAAATGCACGTGCCATATATATAACTTAATTGTAAATGATGGTCTATCACTTTTTGAAGATATTCTTAGTAAAATACAATTTGCTATAAACTTTATTTTTAAAAGTAATAGAGTACAACGAAGAAAAGAATATAAAAAAACTTGTCACGATTGTGGACTACCTTATAGAAAATTCCAGAAGAAGTATCCACTAGGTGGAATTCTTTATACGAACAACTACATGTTGCTTATGACTATTGAAAACCTATAACTTTATTTTTTAACTCTCATAATCAAAATTCAGCTGATATGGTTGTAGATAGTGATTGGGTAAAAATTTTCGAACTTGTTATATTTTTAGAGAAATTTTTTTTTCAAGCAACAAAAGAATTTTCCGGTATATATTATCCTACTATTTCAACTATGTTGTTTTATATAACTCTAATATTTTTATTACTTAGTGAATATATGGAAAAATCAGCTTATATGGCAGCTATTAAAAAAATGTTTATCAAAATAAAAAAATATTTTATTCATATTCCCACTATTTATATTATTGGTGTTGTATTAAATCCGACTATTAAAATAGACGGTACTAAATCACTTATTGAAACTATTTACGATTGTATAGAAGTACTACCGACTCCAAGTCCAAAAAATCTAAATCACCCACCACCTATTGAACAAACTAAAGATGAAGTGTTGTCTAGCGTAGAAGACCAATGCAAAAAAATATATAGATTTTATCAACAAGAAAGTGCTAGTAACCTACCGGCTTCCATACCATCTTCTTCATCTTCAACACAACCTCACAAAAGACATACTGTTTCTGCGGCTAGTATTGACAACCTCATAAATAGAATGTGCGGTCGTACCGCTACTAACCAAATTAGCGAGTTTGATATTTTTGTTTTGCAGGGTTCTGTATCGTACCAAGAAGTTATCAATGAAGATGGACATGAAGACTTGCTGAAATACTGGAGGGGGAATGAGAAGACCTTTCCGACACTTTCAATGATGGCCCGAGATGTTTTGAACATTCAAGCGTCATCAACTGCGTCTGCAGCGTTTTTACGGCAGATATCAAATAGGATACCACAGACACTCATTAGCCGGAGACAGCTTGGAAATTGCAGTATTATTCAGAGATTGGATACGAGCGGAGCGGAGAAGGTGCGGTCAACCGGAGATCAACGAAGAAGAAGACGAAAACTACAACGAAATCTTATCTGAAGGTGGTGGAAGCGACATGGATCAATTTGACCAACTAATACCAATTCCAACCGAAGAACCACAAGAAATTATCAAGCAATTAGAACAGGTTTTTTAAAGAATGTAATTTTTTAATTGCAATTTTATTATGTAATTTGCAACTTTTGGACAACACCACAAAGTTGCAATTTAGACAATTGTATTTGTATTACAAAAAAATCATATGTCTATTAAATAATATAAGATGCACAAAAACAGTCTTGGGATGTTTTTATTACATTATCTTGTCTTGTTTATTGAGTTTTTTTTATACATATGTTATTAAAAAAAAAAGGAAAGCCCGCTGGAACCCGCCCCGATCCTGACCCGCCCCACCCTAATTCCGACGGGATCGGGACGGGACTTCGGCAAGTCCCACCAAACCCGATCCAGCCTGACCCCGCCATCCCCGACCCCGCCCCCTTCGCCCGTCCTGCCATGACCCCGCCAAATCCGGCCCGCCAGACCCGAGCTCAGCCCACTGGCCAGCTCTAGTAATTATTCAGCAAATTCAACTTTAAAGTCTTAATAAGGGAAAAATAAGAACTACGTACTCCATCTCTTTAGGATACTAGATACTCCATACTCTCTAGTCTCTGGTGCAACTTTAGTTGAAACGCCATATTAAAAGTTAAATTATTTGCATTGACATAAAAGAGGCATTATGATGTACTGTATTCAGCGGCAGAGCTATAATTGTTACTTAAAAGATCCAAAATATATATAAAAAAAGTAAACAAATGAAAAAGTCAAGAAATTCACTACATAATATGTATGCATTAAAAATAAAAATTTAATATATTTAGGCGTGTTTGGTATGAAGGAATGTGTTTTCCATTTTCTTGAAAAATAAGTAGTTTTTTTAGCCATTTTCTAGTGTTTGATAAGGAAGAGAAAATAATATCTCAAGGACATTTGTATGTAATCTAACAAAAACATACTATGGGGGTGGGATGGAATGGGGAGTAGGGGTTTTGACTTTGGAGGTGGCGGGGGTGGAATGGTCAAGGGTTGGGGGAGTTGGATGGGTGGGATGAGACAATGAATTAACTTGTTTTTCTTACTTCCATTAAAGAGGTTATTTTCCTCATTTTTGAAGAACTTGTTTTCCTAGAGAAAATGTTTTCTAAAATTTTGGTCAATCAAACATGAGAAAATTGAAAAATATTTCATACCAAACACACCCTTACACCGTGTCAATTGATTTACTTGAACAAGCTCCGCCTGTTACTAGACAGCTTGATGAGTTATGATTTATGAGTAGGCTCAGGACCGAGAAGTGCTTCAGTTTTGGTCCAGACATAATAGAGATGGATTGCAAGTCCAAAAGAACAGTTTGAGCCCTTTCTAAGCCCACTTCAACCAGATTTCTACTACCGGCCATTTGCACTTTGGTCCCTATTTTGCGCTGCTCTTTAATTTTCGTACCTCGTAACAAGTAATTCTTTCGCGGGGCATACATTTTTATTTTCTCATCATAATATTTTATAAGTTATGTCACACGCCTTTCAAGAATTTATGCACCTAGGCATAAGTTCAATTTTGAAGAATAAATTGTGCAATTTCTTCTTCTACTATTAGGATATTTGACATTTCAAAAGTAGTAATTATGTATGAATAGAAATCGACTCTTTCACTTACTTTTTTCTTCTTCTTTGAACAATAGGTTAAGTCTTTCAAATTACTACGGATCCTGTACATCCTAGATGCCTCCCAGCCCGGGGCAGATCGAATCGGAGTTTCCTTAGGTAGCCACCGAAGGAGCGGATTTCAGGGTCCCTTGACTTGCCAAACGGTTTCCAGTATGCCTATCTATGGATAGCTCATAATTGCTTTCCTATTCGTTTTTACTATAATAGGATTTCACTATTTCAGAGGGTTGCCAGTTTTTATTACCTAACGGAATTCAAAATTAGTCCTTCAATTCATACGTTTACATATTGATCAACTAGTACTAGAAAAATGCATACAGGATAGACATATACTCATTGTACTAGATCACTATATATAGTTTTTCATAGGGAAGATTGTCGTTATAACCCAACGGCATTAGTTCATGATTAGTTATTATATTGTCATGGTCCCTCTACTGAGAATCAACTGATACTAAAAAAGGAAAAGTGGTAAATTTTCCGTAATTGATAATACTAGATCAAAATGTAAATTATTTTGGAAACTTTTACTTAGTTTTCTCGTCCATTCTTACTATAATTTTCACATAATAGATAGTCATTCATACTCCATAGGTATATATGTTTGGTATGGAGTTCACATTGGAAGAATACTAGAAAAAAGATTACATCATTGACATTAAAAACAAAACAAACAAATTCCTCTTTACGTTTTCAATTATTCAATTTCAAAGGAATTTCATGTGCACAAAATATTTAATAGCACTTACCAAAATAAAATCATAAAAGAAAAAAGAAATAAAAAACCCGGAGAATATGAAAATCAATTGTAATCCCAGTGATTAGAAGGGAAGCTTGAGAAGATAAGATAAGATAGACTGATCAAATCTAAAGCATGACTTCAAAGGAAAAAAACAGAATATATTATTTTGGAGTAATTTTTTTGGTAACTAATTTCTCTATTACCAAGTGAATAATTACAGCTCAAGAGAAAACAAAAATAAAACTGTTTTGCTACTAACTGGACAGGCCCCAGTAGTGCATTCTTCTACTCGCCTCAACTGGTGAAACATACTCCAAGGCTAACTAATCAAGGCAAGAAATTCAGCTGCACAAGCCCCTTGACTAATTTCCTATGCATACTAGCTCTCACATATACCTCCTGCACAATCCACTTCACAATTGCCTCACTGCTCCTCCTTTTCTGCTGAAACACGACTTGATTTCTCTCTATCCAAACTTGGTAGGCTGTTACTGCCAGTGCCATCCTGTTTATTGTATGCGAAGAACTTCTACCATTATACCATTCAATGCACCATTGTAACTCATCAGACCACTTCATAGCTTGCCTTTGGATCCCTTTCCAGTATAGTACTTTGCTCCATATTGCAGCAGCTAATCCACATTAGAAGAACAGATGGTCTATACTCTCAGGGTCTATATCACATAAGGGACACTTGACATCAACTTGCATCCCCCATTTAGATAGCCTGTCTCTAATGTATATTCTATCAAGTGCAACTGAAGTGGTGATGAATAACCACTTTGGTGAGCCAGGGTTGTTACAAGTTATTCTCCAACCAACTTAGGGAATTGACCAAGCAACTTCAAGTACATCCATTTAACAGAGAACTCTTGGATGTTAATGAAATCAAATTCAGACAGCCCTGTCTCTTCCACATACTTTTTTGCTTTCATTATTTTATGTATCATCCAACAAGCCTGTTTTGGAGCTTGTTCCCAAATTGTGTCTCTTCCCATAATATATGTGGACCCATTGTATCCATAACACGTCCTTTTTCCTGCTCAGATTCCACAGCATATTACAAATTGCAGCTTTGTTTCACAAGTATTCAGCAAATTCATACCCCCAATAGTACTCAGGAGACACAACTTGTCCCAAGCAATAAGGGCTTTCTTAGTTATATCTACACCTCCTGTCCAGAGAAAGGTCCTGCATATTCCTTCAATAGCTTTTACTATTTTCTTAGGCAGCATAAACAACTGGGACCAATATGTTTGAATTGAGAACATGACTGCTTTGAGTAATTACAGTCTCTCTGCATATGGGAGGAATTTTGAAGTCCATGATGTTATCCTGCCCAGCATCTTATCAGGAAGGGGTTGGCACTGAATAATCGACAATCTCTTAGTACTAAGGGGCACCCCCAGACATTTGATAGGCAACTCTCATTTTGGAATCCCAATTACATCCAGTATCTGATCTTGAACACTTTGCTTCACACCTCCAAAATAAATGGAACATTTTTGTAGGTTGGGAATCTTGAGAGAATTTAGTGAAGCATTTGAACAAGCTATGGACTGATTCTACATTTCTTTTGCTAAATAAAAGCAAATCATCAACAAAGTTAAGCTGAATGATCTTCAACTTTGCACATCTGAGATGAAAATAGAATTTTTTATCATCGCGTAAGTCCTTCAGCAGCCTGTTAAGATATTTCATGGCAATGACAAATATGTAAAGGGACATAGGATCCCCTTGCCTAATACTTCTCTTAGCATCAAATGGAAGGGCTGGCTCTCCATTGAGAATAATGGAATAAGACACAGTAGTGAGGCATGTCATGATCCATTTAACAAATATGGTTGGGAACTGAAGGTGGATCAAGACTTGTTCCAAAAACACTTACTCAACAGAGTCGTATGCTTTTTGAAGATCAATCTTCAGCATGCACCTGACAGAAATCCCCCTTCTATTGTATCCTTTAACTAGCTCATGGCTCAACACAATGTTATTTGATATTAATTTCCCTGGGACAAATGCAGCTTGATTTCCATCAATAAGATATTCCATGACTTCACTCATTCTCTTTGTAATCACTTTTGAAATGATCGTGTACAACACATTACAATAAAATATGGGTCTGTATTCTCGGATAGTTGTAGGATATTTCACTTTGGGGATTAATGTCACTGAGGTACAATTCACTGGTTTATATGTATAACCAGTGTTGAAAAAATCTACAATAGCTACATAAATGTCACTTCCTATTGTATCCCATGTCTTCTTATAAAATGAGCATTATACCCATCACTCTTCGGGGCTTTGTCATCATCAATGCTCTTAATAGCCTCTGTTACTTTCTCTCTAGTGACTGGAGAAATTAGCCTTAGTTATTGATCCCTACTTAGTACATTTCCTCTCCGCATAGCCTTTCTTTGAACACAAGGTAATTGGGTAGTTGCTGATCCCAGTAAGCTTTTATAGAATCCAACTACGTCTTGTTGCACATCACTAGTCTTTTGCAACAGCCTACCATCAACACTTGTGAGATTTCTGATATGATTATGAGCCAACATATTTCTCATACAAGCATGAAAGTAAGCAGTGTTGGCATCCCCCAATTTAAGCCAGTTAATTTTAGTTTTTTGCTTGAGTGCACTTTCCTAAATAAAATGCCATTTTTTCAGATCATTCCTCAGCCTTGTCTGATGTTCAAAGAGTAGTTGGAGGGACTGCACCTGATGCATTTGAGACTAGATCATTGTTAGTCTAGTCTTTGCTTCAAGAATTTTTTCACCCCTGGAATTCTCTTGAGTTTAACTTCAGATCCTTTTTCAACCAATTCATTTTCCTCCATATAGCCTCCAGTGGTCTGCAATTATAATTAATTTTCCACCCATTCTTTACAACCTCCTGGAAGGTTGGATGTTCTGCCAAGCAATTGAAGGATTTGAAAGGTTTTGCTCTAGCCTCCATTCTGTTTTCAACTATCATACAAAGGGGTGAGTGATCAGAAAATTCTGGTTCCATTACAATGATGTCTTGAGTAGGCCACCTTTGCACCCATGCTGAGTTCACTAATCCTCTATCGATTCTACTAAACACATGATTATTTGTCTATGTGAATTTTCTACCAATAGACTTCAACTCTATCATACTAGCAGTGGTCATGAATTGAGAGAAATCAGCTAACTTCATTTACCTGCACTGGAGACCTCACAATTCTATCAGCTATATCTAACACTGCATCGAAGTCACCCATAATCAGTCAAGGATCAGACATATTGTTTGCAATACACATTAAGTCATCCCATAAAGGTTTCCTATCAGCAATTATATGCAGCCCATAAACAGCAGTTAAATAAAATGTTCTGTTAGTTGCATAAGCTTCTACCAGCCCATGTATATATTGATCAGTCATATGTTCCACCTTGATGTCACAGTACTTGGGATTCCATAGTAACCAAATTCTACCTCTATCAGAGTAGTAGTTGTAAACACCTGTCCAACCAGCTGCTACTTTTGTAACAATATTTTGAACAGACTTCTTGCCAACCCCGTGCTCCATTATTGTAATCATAACCGCTTTATTCTCTGCTAAAAACTTCTTCATCTCCTTTTGCTTATATACTTTATTAAACCCCCTAACATTTCATGTTATCAGCTTTATCAAGAGTTATTACGAGTGTTTGGTGCTGCACTTCCTCCTTTACTACTTCGGCCAATTCTTTGTCCTGGGTGTTGCTTCTGTTATTTCACCACCAGAGGTGAAAAGGTATTAGCAACTTCCATTGGTACTGATTTCTGCATATGTGATCTAGCAGGGGAACGATTCATCACAGTTTGCCAAACTATTGACTCTTGGGTCATATTTTCCTTTGGATTATTCTTAGTAGCAAACCCTAGTGTTCCACCCTTGCCCCCACTGTTGTGAATCCCAGTCTGTATGTTGGCTATAGGTGCCGGTGCTGGTTTATTCTGTACTTGTTCCTCAGGCCCCTTCTTGCTTTAGACCACTAGTGTTGGAGATTTTGGAGCCCCGTGAGCTATAGCATCATTCTTATTGATCCATGCTGGTTTGGGAGGTTTTGCCTTGTTCATCTTCCTCATAGCAGTAGCTTGTACTTGTACCTCTGGAGGAGGCTTACAAACATGCCCAATTTTCAACCACTTTGGGTAGTAGCTAGGTTTCCAATCATATTCAACCTCCTGAATGAAAACCTTTCCCTCTGGATCTTGCAGTTTAATTATATGACGTAACTCTCTACTAACACCCATTTCAACTAGAATTCTAGCATAAAAAATCCGTTATATGCTTGTAGTGCACTTATCGGCGTAGATAGAGCATCCCAGTACACTGCCACTCCTACAAAGAGCAGGGATTCCTCAATAGTTCATTGGTAAATTAGGCTACCTGATCCATAGTGGAATCGTCCTAAGCACATCCTCTCCAAAATTCAGGATTCCAAGATCTTACAATGACAAGTTTACTATTAATGGTATGCGGCTCAGAGTACAATACGACTTCTTTATCCTAGTTACTATTGAATAGCACCACAAAATACCCCTCCTTGTGGTAATATATCTTAGGCTTCGTTGTGAAATTCCAGTTGGCTGCTACAAATCGTTGTATAGCAACAATGGATGGTGAATCTCCTACCACATAGAGTATTATCGCTTAAGAGTCTCCTGAGAAATATCCTCCTCTTGAATTTGAGCTATCTTTTCCCCTTTCACAATAATTGGTTCGATAAACGTAAGATTCATACCTCGTGAACCTAACTTATTGCCTGTAAATAGGTTCGCCCAATCCTGCTACTGCTTTCCCTTTTTGCCTTGTGTCATCTACAGGAGGTTGGCCTGGATTCTCATTACTTGAGCTTGCCGCATTAATGCTGCCTGGATATCTGGCCATTGCTTGAATCAACTGGAGTAGCCTGAGATGGCACCCTTACCTCGCTAGGTTTCCCCGTGGAAGTTGCACTCGGCGTCACTACCTTGTCACTGCATAAATCCACCATTGTTCTGCTTCGCATGAGATAACGTTGGTATCTGGGTTTGCTTGATCGCTTTGCCATCTCCGGCCAAGCTGCAGAATAGCATACGCTATCGTGCACCAGAGAGGACAGAGGAAAAAAATATTATTTTGGAGTAATTAAAGGGTATAAATCTTGATAATTATCACATGAAATAATTGGTGTATCAAAGCAAAGTTTGAGAAAAAGGGGCATAATCTTAATAATTGAAGTCTTTGAAGTGCTGATTCTTTATGCGTTTATTAAAGGATCTTAGGTTAAAAGAAGAAATCATATCAATTACTAATAAACATTGTAAAGCAAGTAGATTTAGAATGAGCTGGGATTTATTGGCCAATTATATTTTGAAGAATTAATATAGAATATGTTATCCATCTATTTTAATACAAAAAAAGAGGATATCTACTCCGTTCGTGGCTTAATATTTATAAACCAAGTTCACTTATAGAGAATTCACGTAATTTAATACAGGTGGTCCACATGTTTATTGTTACATGTTAATTATACATATTTAATAAGAATAGTATTTGAGGTCAATGCAATTAGAGCGATACTTCTTAAGTCAGTTAAGACTTGTCTAAATTGACTGAAAACTTACACAAATTGGTATATATTTTTTGGATTCGATGTTATAAATAATGAGTTCATCTTTTTTATGCTTTGATAATGGTTTTCACCAAGCTAGGCAATAGAGTCAAATGTTAATGACATTCTCAAAGCTCTAATTAATATATTTAGGTAAGATAATAGTAATTGTTGGTGATCGATGATGTGAAGTTCATTTATTTACAAAATTTAAAGGTTGCATATTTTACAATATTGATATGAAATTATGGATGATGTGAAGTTCAATCTATAGTATTAATTAAGTATTTACTTCTATTTGGTTTCTGTTTAGGGGATTTACGAGGAACCTCTGGTTACTAGCATATCTATAAATTTATTTTAATATAATGAAAATATTATTGAGTCTTTTTCTATTATCAACTAGACCTTATCGTCACTTGGACACTAATATTTCCGTCATCAGGCTAGCTAAACGTGTTACAATTGTGTGCTTTAAGTTGGCTAATTTAACACAGTTAATTCTGATCTTCGCATGCTTTGATAACTTCTTTTTTTCCTTCTTCCATAACCAATCACCCAGGCTTTCACCTCCTGATAAGTCTGACTTCGTGCATCACATATCATGACGTGATTTTTCACTTGGTCTCACAAACACACGAATTTCTAATCTAATTTTATCTCGTCATTTTCATTTCCCAGGCCAGTTGAAAACCTCACTCGCTCTCTCTCCCTTGATTGTTTGGCAACTTGGCTATGTCAATCCCTTAATGGTCATAAATTTATCTCAATATTATAATGGGCACTGGAGTCCAATTCTATTTTATTTTCAGTAATTACACACTAATTTGTTTACAGAAAGGTAACTTTTATCATATCATTTTCGGATAGGTGTGGGGGAATGAATTCAACCACTGCCCGCCTATCACTTTTCATTGATAATATCATGTACTAAAATATAAAATCAAGAAGCATTTGTCCAGAAAAAGCATATGCTCTAAGAAAATTCCTCCTTATCTTTATTGCTTGTAGTTTGTACCCATTTCTCAATTTCCAACTTAATTACTATTGCCTTATGGTCCATTTCAAAGTTTATCACACAAATTGTGGTGAAAATAACACTACGTAATTAGCATACACTGATTAAAAAGTTAAATGATTCATTTTTCTAATGCCTGGCGAAAATCTAGCGTACACGAAATTCACTCAATGTAATAATGTAAGTTTATTCCTCTCAGTTTATACGTTCCTTGCTTTAACTAAAGAATTACCTTTAACTTTAAGTAGGACACTTATAAGAGCTTAAACTTTTATAATTTCATGTCGAACCTTGTCTCCATCTTTGAACTTCTCGTTTGATGAGACCTTGTTTCCATTTTCTAGGTCACACCATAATTTTGTTAGAATTTAAATAAATTTGACTAGTTGTCGGCATATCTTTTACGTTGAGTCATCTGCCACATAATTTGTAACATCTTGCACTTCATCACATTTGCCGGGGTTAAATCCCCTAAAACTTGTGACATATAGTTTTCAAGTGCATCCATATTTCAGCACATCATAACATTAGATTTTGCCACTAGCATAGCTTAACTAATTTGGTTGGTACGCCATAGGCAACATTAAAAAGCGTGGGGTATGTGTGATTTGTTGTATCACAAAAGACGTTTAGATGAATTGACTTTTTCAGATGATAGCCAGACCATTGATGACAAGTGCCATTAATTTTTATAATTTTTTTTATAATGAATTAAATAAAAATAAAACAATTCCAAACATCAAAATCTAACACTTTAGAATTTATAGTAAAAGTTTTATGATGGCCATGAATAAAAATAAATTAAATGAATGTTAAATCATAACTCATATAAAGATATTTTAAATTATTGTCCATAAATAACTTTCAACAAATTATGACAATCGCATTACTTTTGCACGAGAGAAAGATTCCTAATATTTTACGTTGTGACATTAATAAGCTTTAACTTTTTGCATAGAATATGTTTACTCCAAAAAGATACTGTTGAATTTATTTGTGATTTAAATCATACGTGACTTAATTCGCTTAAGAGATAATAGAAATAAAAAGTAATAAATAAGTAAATTAAATAGATATGAATTGACAAAGTAATGGAATTAGCCTGAAACTTGAGCTTGAGAATATCTCTTGGTTAAGAGTTACTCCGAGCCTCTAAGAACATTTGATATCTGTAGCAAAAGGATGAAGAACAACATCGTAAATTGCATTGAATTCAAGTAATATAATTGTTAAGCTGAAATGAGATGCTCCTCCAAAGTGAGGATTTCAACTTCTTATATAGGTGTGGATTCAGGGTTTACTATCCAAGAATCCCTCCCAATTATTACATAATAAATGCTAATTAAGAACTTCTTAATGCTAAGAGAATAACGGCTGACGTTATATCTGGATCGGGTATGAATAATTTATCGGCCCTTGATGGGATCTCTTTCGGGGTCACTCGTACTTGTTCATCCGGTGGTGCTCCCGCACTTTCCCGCCCTAATTGTGAGTCTTAACTAACATCATGTCTAATTATTTGATCCGAACTTGATATCCAATTTTACCACGTGTCATGTCGAGTTTTACCGTATACAAAATATATATGTTGATAATGTAAATAATCTTTATATTATAACATCATTCCAAATATATTTAAAAATAATCAATTTTGCTGCAACAGATAATTTAATATGATAATATTGATGGTGAAAGAAATAATCCCCTTCATTATTTTCATTAATTGAAAGGCTATATATACAAGTTCATATTTCCATAATAGGGAATTCCTTTTCCTATTCTATTTCTAAATCTTTATTTTACCATAATTCTAACTATACAATTATGGTAAGTGTATACCACCACTCAGTTAAGGTATCCTTTTCACTTGCCAATATACTACAAATATATATACCATATATACAATATTGTTTTGTACTCATTTCAATGAGACTTTCAGATGGCGAGGTTCACATTCCGTATTCTGGCCGGTAAGGAATGGCTATGGCGTGTATCGCAGCGGGTCACCCGCCGATGGTCGTATTCTTTGGCCGTCAAACGCAAACCGAGAATCAATGAGTATCGCCGGCCGTCATCGTGCCCACTGGCCATTACCGCTTATGACTCAATATATACGGATATACACCGATGTATATTCAAACATATCACGTATATTGTGTCGCCAACACACCCCGTCATAGCGCGGTTTTCAACACCGAGATCCGTCTCAAATCTTCAAAGAGAACCCGCGTAGACTTTGTAAAGATGTCCGCAATTTGATAACGAGACGCAGACAATGGCATACGCCGTAACTCGATTTGCAACCTTTTCACCGACAAAGTGAATGTCCATTTCGATACGCTGGTGTGCGCTCGACCCAAAGGAACTGGGTTACCCCTGAAAGCGTAGATGGCACTAATGTTATCGCAATATACCAAGGTTGCCTTCCTGAATCGACAATGAAGCTCAAAAGCAAATTGACGTAGCCAACATGACCGAGACCACATTCGCTACTCCTCGATATTCCCAGACTAGAGCGTGACGATGCAGTTTGCCGGACGCTTTGGTCGACCATGACCAGTTGTTGCTGCGCGAACAAAGAACAGCCGTGGTCGATCACCGGGGTCTGGCTGTCGGAACAACCACCTAATCAAAGATCCAAGTGTAAAGAGACAACGTGGATGTAGACGAAGGATGCAAGTGCAAACCCATAGTCCAAGTGTCCCTGAATATACCGAATGATGCGCGCTTGATTCAGATCAACGCTGGCGATCATCTGATCACGAATAAACACACTGCGAATATATCGCATATCTAACCTGGCCTGGTAGGTAAGATGATCGGAGGGCCCCCAAGCATCGCGATACGCGGCCTGGGTCCTCGACGCAGAATTTACTGCCGCAGACTGTTTTCGTTTATCAACTCATGTGGAAGTTGAATTGCCGTGATTTGACATCCCACCGATGATCTCAAGAAAGATACTTCCGCATTGAGACGTAGAACAAGCCACCCGAATGACGCCTGACTAATCCCCAAAAATAACCTCAACTACCTCAAGTCCTTCATAGCAAATTCAACTGTAGGTCGGTCACATGATAGATCAGCAAAGTATCTGAGAGGCAAGATGATATCATCCACATATAATGTAATATAGGCTAATGATCTAAACCACGCTAGATGAACAAAGAATTATCTCGACCAGGTGAGCTAGTGAACTCCAATAGTCAAACAAAAGAAATCGTATACCAGACCTGAGACTGCTTAAGCTTCCATATATGATTTCTTCAACAAACAAAAGACATGATGAGGCGGTTGGGATCCTCAACCCCAACTACGATGATATATGACTGCTTCTTTCTGAGATCACCATGTAGGAACACATTCTCGACATCCAACTGACGGATTGGCCAAGTTTTTAAAAGAGCCAGGTAAGAAATTGCAGAGCTGTAGTCGATTGACCACCGATTAAAAATGTCTCACCACAATCAATACCAACCTGGCTGAAGTCTTACCATCACCAACCAATGCGCTTATGTCGTCGAGCAAATGACCCATCTCGATTCTCCTTGTGAGCAAAAATCCACATATAGACCGATAATATTAATACCATATGGATCTCGGCACCAACTCCCAACATCTTATTATCAATAAGAGCATTATATTCATCGGTCAGCAGCATTTTTTCCAATTAGGGTCATTTAACGCTGACACGATCAATGCGGCGCGGGATTTGTAGACATCGAATGTAAATTAAATGTCTTTTAGGTAAAAATACCGGCCCGACTCACGAGTGACCTGGCTATGACCTCGAGAAGAATTGATGGAATTTTTTTTTTTTGAAAATTTTTTGCTCTGGACGGATCGCCAAAGTACACCGCTGGCCGCCCAAATCGGAACGGCCGGACTCTCGCTCGACCGGCCCAGGACCGGGTCGGACCTACTGGGCTTTGGAACTGCTCTGGCTGGAATAAATTGGGTGCGGCTAAGATCACAAGGTTGGGCCAGCTGGCAAAGGTCTGCCTGAGGATTTTGGTAAATGAGATGTCCAAAAAATTCCGAATAATATACGGGGATATTTGGTCATCCAAAAAATTATATGACTTAGGTTCGGGAGTGTTGACACCCAATTTTGTCCCATCTTTTATGATTTATTCGTAATTTTTAATATTTTTGACACTTTTAAAATAATTTTAAAATATAGGCATATATGTGTATATCTTCAGACATATTATTATTATTGATATTTTTATATCATTTGCATTTTTATAATAATCATGTTATCCAAAATTCTATGTTATTTTATTCTCGCAAAATTGCATCGATTTCCTTTATTAAGCATTAAACATTTCTTTTAAATATTATATTTTCACATCGTTATTGCTATAATTCACATCTTTTACAAAACAAAAAAAAGATATATATATATATATATATATATATATATATATATATATATATAAATATGTTTTAATATTAAACCCCTTTTTATATTTTTATCCATAACCCATTTTCATTTTCCCACCCCAAAACAATTTCTACCCAAAAACAATTCAACTCTCCTCCTTTATTTCTCCAACCCTGACCCAAAACTCCCCAATTAAATTCCCTTATACCAAAACCCAAAACAATTAAACCCAACACCCCCAAACCCAACTCCCCCAAAACAATTAAACCCTTCACCTCCCTCACCAACTCCCTTTTTATTTTCCCATCGCCCCAGCCCCACTAACCTGGGCTCGCTCTGCCCACTCACCACAAACCCCACTCCATCAGCTCTCCTTTTTAACCCATCCCCTTTACCCATTTCACAAAAAGAAAAAATCTCAAACCCCATTCTCGAAAAACTCCTCACCGAATTAATCACCCCACACCCCACATACGGCATGGCCCATCGCCGTGCCGATCACCTCGCCCCTGGCCACCACCGACCCCCGACACCACTAACCCTTCTCTCGACATACTGACACCCACAAAACAACGACCCATACCCACAAAATCAAGAAATCTTTACCTTTATTTTAATTTCAAACTCGATTCTCTGGGGAATCCACCTATAAATACCCCATGATTGTTTTTCATTTAGGAGAATTTTTCTGAGAAGAAAAAAAGAGATTTTGGAAGGATTTTCTAATATACATAAAATACTTTGTCAGGTTCTTGAGTTTAAAGCATTTTGGTTTCTTTGTTGTTCAAGAATCAAGTCCTAAAAGGTTTGTCATCCCCTTTGATTCTCTCGACATTTTCTTCATCGATTTCGGTGGTGACCCGATCTGTAACATTTTTCGGTAATTTTGCATTTCATATTTATGTATGTTGGTTATCTGAATTTGGTGTTAAGATTTGATTTCGATCAATCGATTTTCGGTTCAGCATCGATTTGTCGGATCCGATTAAATTTCCAAATTTTCAGATTGTGTTGTTTGCTTATCATCGGGTTATCCGAAATTGATGAAATTATTTCGACTTCAACACTACGATTGGTCGGGTCGATTCTGGGCTTAGATTTTCCCAATTTTCTTACATTGCACGTTTTATCATCGGTTATCAAATTCGATGAAATTATTTGATTCTGGTTGAAACTCCAATTCTAAGGTCGCCCAATCAATTTATCTGGTCTGGTCGACCCAGATTTGAACATTTTAATTCTTGCATTTCATATTCTCATGGTTATCGTTATCCGGGAATTTGGTGTCAAATCGATTCGAAGCTCAACATCGATCCGGTCGCGAACATCGACCGGGCCCTGGTCGACCGAATCTGATTTGAACATTTTGCACTGTGAATTTTTCATATTCTTGTTATTGGTTATCCTGAATTTGGTGTTGAAATCGATTCAGTTTGATCATCGATCCGTGGTCAAGTCATCGACTCCGCCTGCCCGATTTGAACATTTTCGTCAATTTCTTGCATTTCATATTCTGTGGGTTATCTCAAACCTGCATCGAAATCTGATTTGTACGAATCATCGATTCAGCCATCGGATCACCGATTCGGTCGGGTCGAACTCCGATTTGATATTTCCGTAACTTTTTAACCTGGCTCGTATTTTAAATTGCTAAAAGCTCGCTTCTTTGGCAATCGCTTTTACTGTTTTATTAATATCGTATTAAGGCCGAATTTTAAATTGAATTCGAGGCGCCCAGCTTTTCTTTCGCTTTCGCTTTTTTTTAGTTTAATCAGCTTTTTGACATCCGACCATAACGGAGATATATTATTGTTATTAAGTTTACCGCTTTAAATTTCGCGACGGATATTTTAATCTGCTTTTATCGCTTTAATAAATACTGCGATCACGTCAGGCTCGCTTTTTCGTTTCAGCCGCTTGCTTCCGTGACATCACATCGCTTTATCATTTTTATCATTTCTGCTTTAAATCTAACACCGATTTTTCAAACATTGCTTTCTATTTCAAGTTCACCGTTTGCTTCAAAGATTCAAATATTTGTTCATTGCTTTAATCGCTTTAAACTAGACACTGCGCGTCATTTTGAAATCGCTTCTCTTCCGCTTTTCATCGCTACACGCTCACACTCGCCATCGCCGTTGTCAGCTGCTTTCTTGCCCGATTTTATTTTATCATTTGAACACGATACTTACACCGCCAAAGATTCAACATATTTGTTCTAATCGCTTTATCGCTTAAACTAGACACCGGCCATTTTTGAAATTGTTTTTCTTCATCGCCTCTGTTTTTTCACACGTCCGCTGTCGGCTGCTGCTCCGATTTTATTTTTACTGATTTGAACACGATACATCACTGGTCATGAAAATATCCCACGATTTTGAGGCCTACACAATATTAGTGCAAAGACTAAATATAACTTCTGGGCAATGATGAAGACTTAAACCTTTTATCCGAGATCAACATGTTTAGTAGGTGAGGTGACTAAAAATAACCAACAAGTTATATATTCGCAGCCTACGACGTGATTATAGTGATCTTTCTATTTCACCCTATAGTGACCAACACGCTTTAGTAGGCGAGGCAATCAAAAATAAACTACATTAGTCATATATGTTTGCAAATTACCACGACGTGATTGGAATGTTCTTTTCAAAATTTGTCTGAAGTTCCATGATCAAAACATTCAACGCTTTGAATACGGATATGAAGTTATTTGTATTTAACTGCTTCTAACCGCTTTGTTCTTGACAAACTGCAGTGGATTAAAGTAAATAAAGGCAATTATTCCTGAGTTTATTTATGTTATTTCTTTCTTTAATTCAGCCTTTTTATCTCGCTTTGTATTGTAATATTATTTATCGTGACTTATGTAATTATTGAAATGCTTAGAATAGGCAAACTTAGGATTTATTCATAGGTTAGTTTAAGATTTGAAACCCGTCGTTAAGCTTATTTATTTGTAGGCTCGGTTAAATTCAAACTTAGAAACCCTTCGCTAGTTATTTATTTTAGGCTCACACGTATTCAAGATTTTCAAAACAACTTTTGTCATCTTTTATTTGCTTTTATTAAATCATATACCAATAAGTTTATCTTTGTCAATTTACAATTCATTGATTCCCAAAATTTTACCATTTGACATTATAAATAAATTGTTTTACTATCAATTGTCAAAAACATATTTTTCCAACTCTACATGTATTTTCTTTAGATATCATATAAATGCATATTTTGAAAAAATCTCTACATTTATCTATCTTTAAAATGCATCTCTTTCATTAATTATTTGCAAACATCTTTTAATCTCATGTCAAACATGCATTTTTTCTACCAATAATTAACTCCGAGTTTTACCTGATAACAAGTAAAGTTAGCTAGATCTTAAAGGATGCCTAACCCCTTCCCTTTAGGATAATAAAGAACCCTTACCTAGAAATCTCGCTAGTTTCAGACCTTAAAATCGAGTTATCATTAAAGACTTAGTTTAATATTTAGGTGTCCTAATTCACCGTAAAAATAATTAGGTGGCGACTCTCAACCCTTTTTACCCAGAATCACCCCAACACGTCCCGCTCCGCTTCACCCGACAAGGTCAAAAATAGTAATACGACAACGGATAAGTGGCGACTCAACTGGGGAAATTCGGAGGTTCTTTAACCATAACAAGTTCAAAGTTAATCATTATCAGGCTTTATATTGCTCCTTATTTGATCTATTATTTTTTATTTTCTCGTTGAAATTTTGTATGTATAATCGCGATTACTATATTCTCTTATCCGCTTCTTAAATTGGCATTTCGCCATATTTCTTCCACTGGAAAATTGACACTATCACATATTACACGCTGAGGTGTTTTGGCGACCCGCAAACTTCTTTCAAATTTCCAAATTTTTAGAGAGTTGGTACATATATGAGCTGAGTCCGGACTATCCTGGCTGGTCACAGAGTTTCTCACTCTGAGCACCCACTTTCAGAACTTTGAGTCTAGTCACCAAATCTTAAAAAATTTAGGATAGAGCTATACCACCTTCTTTATTTAAGTCATGCATGCATACATTTTGTGTGGGTCGATCCTGGTATCGACTCCACAATTAAGAAATCTACCAAAATTGTCAACTGTCTCACAACCCAACGACCAATCAAGATATTACGTGAAGTGACAATGATAGATAAATCCAAGCCTAATCATGTCATGCTAATTGAAAATGTACATTTATCTTGTCTCATTCGACAAAAGATTACGCTTAGCACCTTGATCAATCGCCATAATCTCGCATATCTCGCTAGGCCCACCTCCGCATGCGGAGGCCCATGCATTTTAGGACGCGATTTAATTTTTTATTTAATCATATTATTGTTTTCCCCGCTTTTTCACTCGGTGCATATTATTCAAGCAATAACTACTCGCTCTATACTAACTGGTTTCTTCATTTTTAAAAGGTTTATTTTGCTCAGGTTATTTTTCCTCCTAAAGGTTGATTCATGACTAAAATCAAGTGAACATCTCTACTTCACGTAGATCAAAGGTCTGATATTCGTTAAAAATGACTGATTCGGGATGCATCCAATGATCGCCTCTGAACTTATCGCTTCTTTCGATCGATGAACTGGGGAAGCTTCGGAAAATAGAAATGCTACCGCTCCAAGAAAAATACACGCCCAATCATAATCAGATGACACCAAAATGCAGATCGAGATAGAGCGGCTTCCAAAATCTCACCAACTGGTCCATTGGTCGTCAATACCCCACTCCCTGAACAGTGGACGAATGCAACTCGGCACCGCAAATTTTTTCATCTCCTGAACCGCCATTTCCCAAAACCTCCCCCAAATTCTGCCACTAAACAAAACCGATCCACAAGACACTAATCCGTTAGTTGTCCACAACAAAGCCCGCCACAAAATGATCCGGCCTCATTCACAATCTCCACATACCCAAATTAATCCACTCATCCAAAACACTTCTTCCGCAAGAAAAATCACCAGGCGACCAACAGATTGATGGCGCACGTCGATCCCAACGTAACGAAGACGTGCCACCAGATATGCAATCTAAGCTCAACCTTTACAACCACAGCACCAAACACGACTCTTCGTGAAATCGCTCAAAGGTAGAAACGATGTGACGCGAGGATCGTAATCCCTGGTGAAAGTGTGGCGAAAGATATCATAGCCCTAAAAGAAGCATTCAAGAATATCCAAACCATCAAGCGGCACGTACGAGGACTCGAAATGCACGAAGATTTGTGCATGCGTGATCCCGACATTAATTGCCTGTAGGATATAAGGTGCCAAAATTTGGTTTGCTTTGATGGGAAAGGAAATCCTCACGCCATTTAAGATCATACTCAGGACAAACTGATCAGTAGGTAAAGACCAGGCCATCATAATGAAATTGTTCGTAAGGGAGTTTAACATCAGAGAAGCACTGATCGCACACGAGCCAAACCTCGCGAAAATGGCGAATTAAGGGCACGATGGCACAAGATTTCGTGGATGATTTAAAATTCAACATCGACACAGTTCCTGGACAGATTTTATCTGATTTAAGTTGGAAAAGAAGCCCACGAGACCTTCGTAGAATATGCCATAAGTGGAGGGCGAAGCATAAATGAAAGTTCAACCCCCCGATAGAAGAAAGTGAGATGAACACTTTCTTTGTACAATCTTGAAAGATGCAACATACTACTGAGAGAATGATAAGCGCCATAGACGAAGTTTCTCTGAAGTTATAAGGATGGAGATTTCATGTAGAAGAGGAATCGAATGCACGAAGAATTAACTTTGTAACTTTGTAAGCAACAAGTGAGACAATCCAGACAATGTGACTCATTTGAGGGAGCAAGAAAGAGGAAGAGAGATGGAGTGTCTCAGGGTGACAGTTCAAACATAAGCCAAATCAAATGTCAACCTACCAAATGCCATCACCCCAGCCTCCCTACTACAATCAAAACAACCAAAGTCCTCATCCTTCCTATTATTACCCATACACCCAAAGCCCTCACTTTACTATCAATACCCACTGGGTCCCTACCTGTCTACCATACCCATCCAATATATGCTGCCTCGAGCACCCGCCTATCCATCTGAATCCCCACAATATCAGCCCGCATACTTGCCTCCCATCCACAAGTCCATACACCAAACGCACCCGACTACGCCAAGAAATACTAAAGAAAGCCACCAAAACCTATACACTTTAGCTTCTAACCTCGAGCCCAATTATATGAAAGATTGAAACCGCAGAATACTCCAGCCCATCCCAGGAAATGTCCTCAATCCTGCTCCAAAATGGCACTGACGAGACCTTCAAGCACCGCGGCATTCACCCGGGGATTCATACCACACCAATAATCAGAATTGATATGCCCTCGAAACAAAATTGAGACATCGATCAAAGAAGAGTTATCCAACTCGAAAGGACCTTCCTCTAATGTAATAATAACTCTTTGCCGATCGATGACGACGCCAACGTAAATATGATTACCGCCGATTTAAGACCACACCTGGTAGGGACTATCGGTGCCACCCAGAGAAAGGAAAAGGCTGAATCATCGACCCATTACCCCTATGATTACAGTCCACAAGGCACCGTCGAGTGAAGCACTTCCTCCAAAGTCGCGTCATGGCATCATCTTTTTCTTGGAAAAGTCTTATCAACCAATCTCCGAACGAAGGAAGATGCCGCTTTTACCAAAGCCTGGTTCGCCTGAGTCACCATTCACAAAGCATCGCCACCACTCAGGAATCAAAAAAGAGGACAATGCAAACCGACCTCGTGAAGCGGATTCAAAAGATTTTTCATTGATGAAGGGTTAGAAGCAAATGCAATATGATTCTCAAATGTGATTACGCCAGAAGTTCAACCATTTGGGACGCAGAGCAAGGAGATGTTTTGGGGAAAATTGGACATGCCGGCCTTCTCGGCCTTGTTTCTCCTGTAAACTAGTTAACTACATTAATATTTAATGAAACAATGCGATTCAGATTGAGGCCTGGATCACATATATGCATTTAATGTGTTTTGCCTCTACCTTTGAAAGCTTAAAATGACAAATCGATTGCTTTTTGCTACTATAAAATATGTTTTGTTCAAAATTCTCTTTCTTTTTTCATCATGCAAACCTAATTTGTCTCAGATGTGATACATATAATGAAACAAGCAAACAAGGTCCCAAACAAGCAAGGCTTCCAAGAATATAAGGAAGATCACAAAGCTGAAAAGATGAGGCATTTGGAATAAGTCAAAGCCAGATTTGACGAAACATCAAGATGGTTGATAAATACAAGCATTGGCTCATGTTATTTCCCTTGTACTCTTGGGCCAACTGCACTAAAAATCGTGGACTTTCATCAGCAATGATATATCTCCGCAGCCCAAGTGGATACAAAATCATGTACGGAAAGGTCAAGGGACACAATGGTCCCGGGGCAACCTTATCGGGAATAGAATGGCAAAACCATCAATGCAGATGCAGTGAGTTAGATACCGTATATCTAAGATTAGTTATTCTCTATGTAATACCTTTTTCTATATTGCGCCTCCTCGGCGGATACGCATAGAACCCACTTAGGTTCCGCTTTACATCACAAGTTTCCCCAAATCTCACTTGAAACTATGAACTGGCAAGTATGACTGATTCCCTACGGATAATGTAGCGCCACATCGCTTCTGGTCCCATTTTAGAAAATCTCTTACAATCCCCTTTTTACTTGTAATGAACTACGTCACGACCGATTCCCTCACTGGGGATACGGGAAGCGCCTAAATCCTGCCTTTCTGGCCCCACCATTAGGAAATATTTTCTCCTTTATCTCACAAAGACAAAATGCACCCATCCTGATACGATAGATACGCACAACCTGCACAAGACCTCGGTTGTCCGCTAAAAGATCATCATCCTCACATATCCTAAACTGGGCATTTTTAAGGGATCACTACCGAGGACGCTGATAAACATGGAAAGCACTCAGCAAACTAAGTCTTCACCTAAGAGGATTTTCGATAAGACGTTTGCTCTGCTTTCACCGTGACGTCACTGCCGAGATATTTACATATACGCATACTTTCTTATAAGCAATTTATTTTTAACAAATATTTTCCATTAGAGTTCATTAGAACTTTTACATATATGCCTACTTTATTATAAGCGTTTATTTATTTCACCAAATTTTTTCATTAAAATTTGACAAGATTTTTATTACTAATATGCATACTTTCTTATACACAGTACTTTTATTTTCACCAAATATTTTCATTAGAGTTTGACAAGATATTTTACATATATGCCTACTTTACTGTGATAAAGCAAATCATTTTCAACAAATATTTTCATTAGAGTTCGACAAGAACTTTAATGATAAGCATACTTTCTTATAAACAAATTATTTTCAACAAATATTTTCATTAACTTTAGCTAAGACTGGAACTTATTGTGCACAGGCTACAGTCCAAATCTGCCAGGACATGACGGCCTATCAAGAGCCAAAGCTATTGTCAACGCTGACCAACCGCTTCCCTCCCAAACTCACAAATTTTCTTTGAGTCAATGTGTTCTTCAAAAGTTGAAAAAGCAGGGGAAGCCACATCGCTATGATCAATTCCCCCAAAGAATTTCTTGCACTACAACTCACTACAAGGATTACGTTTGTTTCTGACGATAATCTGTGGACAAGACATCAATCACATCTGACTTACAGGGTCCCGACTATTATGTTCCGCGACAAAGATGTTATTTCGGATCACAAAGAACCACAACAAGGCAAACCCGACGGCAAAGACGTCGCGATCACATTTTCGCCACATGCCAGACGGCATTTCAATTCACATGAGTTTGGATCTGCGTAAGATTCAAAGACAACGTGGAACCCTATTACAGCAAACTGACGCGCGGGACGCCACTTACATCTCTTACAACAGATAACATTACAATAACGTCATCGACGCGATGGCAAAGACGACAATTATCTTTACCGCAGATTCTCGACGACGCCAAATGACTTTTTCAAAGAAGAACTATCTTTTACTGGCAAGAATGCAACAAACAATATTCAGATCCAGATCTCGGCAACGACGCTACAGATATACAATGACGCCTTTCAACGCAACAAGCCTATCTTTTTACAAAGAACGCGAAGACGATTAATTATCTTTTATCAGATCTCGACGACGCCAAATGGACGCCTTCAAACGCAGAATCTATCTTTACGGCATCATGCAAAGAATTATCTTTTATCAGATCTCAACGACACGCCAACAAAGATTATAATGACGTCTTCAGTAGCAACAACTATCTTTTACAACAACACAACAAATATCTTTACTGATCTCAACGACGTCCAACAACATTACAATGACGTCTTTCAACGCAGTTGAAATTATCTTTACGGCATTATAACAACGCTATTGGACGTTCATCGCGAAGACATCAACTATCTTCAATAAAGATTACAACGACGCCTCAAAGACAACAAATGATCCGCAATAGCAAACATCATTACAACAACGCTATCGACAAGCATAAAGGAAGACAACAAATATCTTTTTACAAAGATTGCAACGACGCCAACAGCGATTACAATGACGCCCTCAACGCGCAGCTATCTATCTTTACAAAGATTACAACAACGCTATTGACGTAATCGCAAAGACATCAACTATCTTCAACATCATTACAAACAACGTCCACGGACGCTACGTGACAACTATTTTTACAACAACAACGACATCGCGAAAGCTATAACGACGCATTTACATCATCAACGCCTATACAACGCACGCACAAGAAAGTCTATACAACATCGACGCCAACAACATTACAACGACGTTTCAACACAACACGCCGATCCAACGACGCCATTTCGTGCTCCCACCTTATAATGAGGGTATTTTAATTTCCGCCAGCGCCCACCTTATAACAAGGGAATTTTAATTTGGCCAGTACCCACCTTATAACAAGGGAATTTTAGGTGTTATTTTCTACAATTTTTCTCAAAGCAGCTATACACCAATTATATCTTAAGCTTTAGCTTTGCAGGGAGTTTTTAATTTGCAGAACTTCATCATGCCGCTGACTATCTCTTACTACAACGAGGCAAATTGGTCGGCAAGCTGACCTACTAACGCCGATCCGCTTCTTTTTCCATTGCCAGACTGCGACCAAAGGTTGTCATCCCTGAATGACAGTCGACATCGTGGCATTCAGCTTGAATGTGCACCATCTTTTTGCAACTTCACTTCCCCTAATTCTATGCACCTCATGATCGTGACAAAATCGGGTTACTCAGCTTAATCCCTTCCAAAACTCTTTTCATCGCCTCCTGTCCAAAGAGGCGCGGCATCTGTTGACACCCAATTTTGTCCCATCTTTTATGATTTATTCGTAATTTTAATATTTTGACACTTTTAAAATAATTTTAAAATATAGGTATATATGTATATCTTCAGATTATTATTATTATTCGTGATATTTTTATATCATTTTATTTTTATAATAATCATAAGTTATCCCAGAAAATTCTATGTTATTTTATTCTCATAAAATTGCACGCATTTCCTTTATTAAGCATTAAACATTTCGCAAATATTATATTTTTTCACATCGTTACGTTATAATTCACATCTTTTACAAAACAAAAAAAATATATACATATATATATATATATATAAATATGTTTTAATATTAAACCCCTTTTATATTTTATCCATAACCCATTTTCATTTTTCCACCCCAAAACAATTTCTACCCAAAAATAATTCAACTCTCCCTCTTTATTTCGGCCCAACCTAATTCAAATTCTAAAACTCCCAATTAAATTCCCTTATACCCAAACCCAAAACAATTAAACCCAACACCTCACACCAACTCCCCAAAACAATTAAACCCTTCACCTCAAACCTAACTCCCTTTATTTTTCCATCGCCTCAAATTTCACTAACCTGGCCGCCCGCTTCCACTCACCAAACCCGACTCCATCACTCTCTCCTTAACCCATCCCCTTACTCCCATTTCACAAAAAGAAAAAATCTCAAACCCCCATTCTCGGAAAAACCTCACCGATCTAGCACCACACTCCCATAATCGAGACCCCATCGCCGGCTGGCCACCTCGCCTCGCCCACCACCGACTTCCCCTCGACACCACCAACCCCCCTTCATGCATTGCCGACACCCACAAAATCCACACCCATACCCACAAAATCGTAAATCTTTACCTTTATTTTGAATTTCAAACTGGGATTGGGAATCCACCATAAATACCCCATGATTGTTCTTCATTTAGGGGAGAATTTTTCTGAGAAGAAAAAGAGATTTTGAAGGATTTTCTAATATACATAAAATACTTTGTTGTGTTCTTGAGTTTAAAGCATTTTGGCTTTTGTTGTTCAAGAATCAAGTCCAAAAAGGTTTGTCATCCCTTTGATTCTCCTGATTTTTTTCGATTTCCAACTGGGTTTAGAATTAATTCAATTCGTAACATTTTTAATTCTTGCATTTCATATTTATTTATGATTGGTTATCTCAATTTAGTGCAAGATTTGATTTGATCACCCGATTTTCAGATTCACCCAAAAATCGATCTAGTCGACTCCGATTTAAATTTCCAAATTTCTTGTCATTGTTGTTATTTGTTATCATTGGTTATCTGAAATTGATGAAATTATTTGACTCTCGTTGAACACACGATTCGGTCTGGGTCGATCTTGGCTTAGATTTTCCCAATTTTCTTACATTGTCGTTTCATCAGTTATCCTAAATCATGAAATTATTTGATTCCCGGTCAAAACTCCAATCTGCCCGTCGGTCGCCTTCACCGACCTGGCCTGGGTCAGACCTGATTTGAACATTTCAGCACTCTTGTATTTCATATTCTTGTTATCGTTATCTCGAATTTGGTGTTGAAATCGATTCGAAAGTTTGATCATCGATCCGGCCTAAGTCATCGACTTGGCCTGGGTCGATTCGACGGAACATTTTCGTAATTTTGCATTTCATATTCTTGTTATCAAGTTATCCGAATTTGGTGTTGAAATCGATTCAGCTTGGATCAATCGATCCTGGCCCAAGTCATCGACCTGGCCCGTCTTGACTGAACCGACCGATTGAACATTTTCGCACTCTTGCATTTCATATTCTTATTGTTGGTTGATCTCAAACCTGGCACTAATCTGATTTTTGTATGAATCAATGATTCGGCCTGATCACTCGATCGGGCTGGTCGACCGATTTGGATATTTCCGTAATTTCGTAACTCGGGTCGGGTATTTTAAATTGCTAAAAGCTCGCTTTTCGCAATCGCTTTTATGTTTTATTAATATCAGATATACACCAAATTGAATTGAGGCCGAGCTTTTTCTTTCGCTTTCGCTTTTTTTTTAGTTTAACTGTTTTTAGACATCCGTGCATAACGATATATTATATTATTAAGTTTATCGTTTTAAATTTCTTACTGATATTTTCGCTTTTATCAAGCTGAATAAATACCGCTGACTGTTCGGGCGCTCGCTTTTCAGCTTTCTGGTTCTCCGCTTGTGACATCGCTTTTAATGCTTTTATCATTTTTTATCATTTAAATCAACAATCGCATTTTTCAAACATTGCTTTCTATTTCAAGTTCACCGCTTTCAAAGATTCAAATATTTGTTCTGCTTTATCGCTTAAACTAGACACCGCTGCCATTTTTCTAAAACTGCTTTTTTTTCTCCTTCCACTCGCTTCATGCACTCTCACCGCTCATGTCAAGCTGTTTGCTCCGATTTCATTTTACTGATTTGAACACGATAATACACCGGCCAAAAAGTGATTCAAATATTTGTTCTACTGCTTTCTTTGCTTAAACTAGACACCGTCATTTTCTGGAAATTGCTTTTTCGCCTGCTTTTTTCACACATTGCTTCGTCTTCGTTCGATTTTATTTTTACTGATTTGAACACGATACTACACTCGGCCGATGAAAATATCCGCCGATTTTGAGGGCCTACACGCGCCAGAAAGACTAAATATAACTTGGCAATGATGAAGATCTTAAACCTTTTTATCCGAGATCAACATGTTTAGTAAAGGCTTAGGTGACTAAAATAACCAACAAGTTATATATTCGCAGCTCACGACGTGATTATAGTGATCTTTTCTATTTCACCGAGAGACCAACACGCTTTAGTACAGGCGAAGGCAATCAAAAAATAAACTACATTAGTCATATGTTTGCAAACACGACGTGATTGGAATGTTCTTTTTCAAAATTTAAGTCTGAGTTCTCCGCGATCAAAAACATTCCACCGCTTTTGAATACTGATATGAAGTTATTTGTATTTAACTGCTTTCTAACCGCTTGTTCTTCGATACCTGCAGGATTAAAGCAACAAAGGCAATTATTCTCTTGAGGTTTATTTATGTTATTTCTTTCTTTAATTCAGTTTTATCTCGCTTTGTATTGTAATATTATTTATCGCACTTATGTAATTATTGAAATGCTTAGAATAGGCAAACTTAGGATTTATTCATAGTTAGTTTAAGATTTTGAAACCATGTCATTAGCTTATTTATTTGTAGGTTTCTAAATTCAAACTTAGAAACCCTTCGCTAGTTATTTATTTTAGGCTCGTCCAGATTCAAGATTTTCAAAACAACTTTTGTCATCTTTTATTTGCTTTATTAAATCATACCGAATAAGTTTATCTTTTGTCAATTTACAATTCATTGATTCCTGCAAATTTTACCATTTGACATTATAAATAAATTGTTTTACTATCAATTGTCAAAAACATATATTTTTCCAACTCTACATGTATTTCTCTTTAGATATCATATAAATGCATATTTTGAAAAAATCTCTACATTTATCTATCTTTTAAAAATGCATCTCTTTTCATTAATTATTTGCAAACATCTTTTAACTTCATGCTTTCAAACATGCATTTTTTCTACCAATAATTAAGACTTTAGTTTTACCGGATAACCGCAAGGGTTAATGATCTTAAAGGATGCCTAACCCCTTCCCTTTAGGATAATAAAGAACCCTACCTAGAATCTCGCTTAGTTTCAGACTCTTAAAATTGAGTTACATTGCAGCACTTAGTTTAATATTTAGGTGTCCTAATTCACCGTGAAAAATACTTAGGTGGCGACTCCTCAACCCTTTTACCCGTGAATCACCTCAACACGCCTGCTCGCCGACCCGAAAGCTCGTGGTCAAAATAGGGCATGACAGGAGTATGAACTGTGAAATGGAAATTGAGTTTCATCGAAAAATGATACATGGCGATTGATTATGATTTTCTTGGAGGATAAATCAAACACTTATAACCACGATGATTTGACAGATAACCCAAAAATACACACCTTAGTAGACCGAGCTGAAGTTTGTTAATTGTGAGCCGGTGGATGGGGAATAACTGATAACACAAGCACCCAAAAATCAAGATGAGACAAGATGGGTTCTTATTATATAGTATTTTTAGGGGAAGAATATGTCGACCTCTTAGAAGGAAGTATGTTAAGAAAGATAATGCAGCTATTTAGAGAGCATACGATGCCAAAAATATGGAGTGAAAATGGAGGCACGGAGTAGGAGAGTTCGACAATGTTATTTATGGAACCAATTTCTGGCGTTCGGCTTTCACATTTTGTGAAGATGCGAGGACATGAAAACCGAAATTTATCCCATGAGTAGCACAAAAATCTAAACTCCCTATTGTCATACTCTTTCCCATTATCACATCAATATTTTTATTTCTCTTCAATCAGCACTGAATGTAAGAACTTCTAAATTTTATGAAGGAAACACTTGTGGTTTATTCGCAATTGGAAACGCCCACAAAAATCTAGAATAATCATCTAAAAGAGAACATAATATCGATGACCCATTGAATCCGTAAGAATGTGAGATGTCCATAAGTCACAAGCTATGAATAATGTCAAATGGGCATAGAAGTATGGGAATTGAGTCTGAACAAATGGCAACTTAACAATTTTTCCTAATGAACAAGACTGACAAATTGAGTACGACTTGTACCTCATAAGAATAAAGCTATTTTTATCTAAAGTCATAAAATAGAAGATCTTGATGACTAGGCACGCATGCCACATGGAAGTAGTAGACGGTGCAGGAAAGTCACGGTAAGGTCGACTCGACGATCAAACCGGCACATGATAGGATACAGCCTCCTCTCACTATCACACCTCATAGATGACTCTCGTCTTGAAATCCTTCACGTGAGAAATCAAGGATCAAATTCCACGTAAATGTAATTGTCATTTGTGAATTTTCGATAGCATACTAAATTTTTAATCAATTTATAGAGCATGTACAAAGCATTTCTCAAGAGAGTGGTGGATTAGATAGGGAGACAATATTTTCGACCATACCCTAGAATTGAATAGAACCTGCCATTACCAACAATTATCGTCCCAGATGGTGCTCAAATTGGAGCACGGTAGAGTACCGATTCTAAGTCAGGAGTAGATGGGCTCCCATGTCCATGTGACCATCAATTTGGGTCCGCTGGGACAATCCCAACGCGCATCGCGCTGAGACTCGGCCTGAGCCTAGTTCCTGCATGATGGGCTTGTGGAGGACGGAGGCTCACGGGACGCCATTCCGATGCCACGCTGGGGCTGAGCGGCGTGCTTGGAGGGCAATGCATGGGCCATCGCCGCGTCGCCACGCCTTCTGGGCGTTCGACTGCTGATGGCCACCCGACCGCCGGAAAATCGTGGGCGCGGTCGGTGCGGTTCCACGCCAAACGGCCCCATCTTTGCTGGGCTCACGCGTGGTGGTGGTCATCATACCCGAATGGGACCCACCTGCTTGTTGCTCCTTGCCAATGGAATCGCCACGGTAATCCGCCTTCGCTTGTTTCGTGGGCGTTTTTGCGATTTTTTGTCTCACGCCACCATTATTATGGTTTGGCCTGGACTATTAACAAAACCGAAGAACTGGTGAGAGTGATGCCACCATGACAACCGGGTTTGCTCCTGGTGAGTCGCCTTTTTAGCCAAACCGCTTCTTCCAACGCGAAAAAGTACATGGAAAGCCCGGAAGAGGGTCGCTTTGGCGGCGAGAGTTCCAACACCATTATAGCCTTCGGAAAGCCCTAAGAACCAATCGTAGAACTGTATCGATTATTTGTTACCGGGCGCGCCAACATTACGGAAAGTTGATCCGCCACCTTTAGTTTCGCACATCAGTAAACGTTTCTAAATACGCCCATTCTAACGAGAGAGAATTTCTGCCGAGTGTGACGATACCGGGAATGTTGGTTGTCTTGGAATATGTCACGCACTCCATCTATTCCATGCATAAATGCAGCTTATCGGGCTCCATAATCGCTCTCGCAGAAGGTCCACTCAAATAAGTGGCGTATATCCACCAAGAACCAGAGCATCAAGTGTAATCCATACCAGATCCTCCGGCGGTCTAGCGGGAGGAATTATGTGGATGAAGAACTTGATAAGAGATAGCGTGGAATTTTAAAGAACTCCACCCAGAGCATATTGAGCGCTTCCATCTCAAGGACACAGGACACTCGAGCTTGATATTGGAAACCTGTAGGGTGTGCAGTGAAAATTGTTCTTAGACATATTTGAAAGAACAAAGAAGCGAGGATAAATTTAAGAGAGGTTTTGAGAGCCGGAAGACGAAGATATTTGGAGAGAAAAGCCCTAGGGAGGGTGTTCTGGCCAAATAAGAGAGGCAAAAGCTCTTTGAGAGAAGAAAACTTTGTTTAGACCTAGTCTCTTGATACCATGAAAGAAATAATCCCTTCATTATTTTCATTAATTGAAAAGGCTATATATACAAGTTTATATTTCCATAATAGGAAATCCTTTTCCTATTCTATTTCTTAATCTTATTTTTACCATAATTCTAACTATACAATTATGGTAAGTGTATAACACTAATTAGGTATCCTTTTTCCTTACAATATACTACAAATATATATACCATATATACAATATTGTTTTGTACTCATTTCACCTTTGTAGATGATGGGGTGAGGCTCGTGCATTCCGAGCCAGTTGGCCAGGAATGGCTATGGGCGGTATTGCAGCGGGTCACTGGAGTCTAATTTTCGAGTATTGTCCGCCAACATCGAGAGAATGGGCCTGGCATCGCTGATCGCACGCAAGTGTGGCTCACTCGCCTGCACTGCTTATGACTCAATATATATGTGATATACACTGATGTATATTCAGTGTATATCACATGTATATTGCGTCGTTTAACAGATGGGATGACTAATGGGGTTGGGATTATTAGTTTCATTAGTAATTGTCTTACACCGTCTGTGGATATTAGTTAAACTTTTTTGCATAAAGATAGAATTGGCAATATCTTACACATGCTCAGTATATGGACAAAGGAGGACTTTACAGGACATAATTGTTTTTAGAGAACTTATAGAGAAAATAATTGACGAGCATCATCCTAAATGGATGACAGGCTTAAATTTGAAGTGGGTAAAGTACTATTGTCTATATCAAGCAAACCTATTTCCCACGTGATTATGGAGAATTTCTCATTAAAATAAAAGATTAAGATCATAAAATATTCTAATGGGAAGGGGAATATAAAATAGAGGGTTTAAGCTTTTTGGAGGTATCATATCTCTTAACCTGTGATTTAATTGTATGTTAATTCATTCCTTTCAAAATACATAACATGCATAGATAATAGAGGAAATTAAAGAGTTTATGCATTAAAAATGAGTTCACGTAAATATCTCAACCTTATGTATTTTATTAAGAAAGATAAAGAGAAATTTGTTACCTCATGCATTGTTGTTAAACAAATGTAATATACCTGTGATATACACTGAATATACAACAGTATATATCACAGGTATACAAATCAGTGGAATGGGCAGCAACAAAGCAGTGGGCCTCTCAGCCAGTGCCACAGATTGTTACCACAGATTGTTGACAATACAATCTTGTATATATGGTATATATATTTGTAGTATATTGTAGTGTAAAGATTACATTAATTAGTGTTATACACTTACCATAATTGTATAGTTAGAATTATGGTAGAATAAGGATTTAGAAATAGAATAGGAATAGGATTCTCCTATTATGAAAATATGTAACTTGTATATATAGCCTTTCAATTAATGAAAATAATCAAGGGGGTTATTTCTTTCATGGTATCAAGAGACTAGGTTTTACAAAAAAAATTCTCTCCCAAAGTTTTTTGACCTCTCTCACGAGAACCCCCTCGGGTTTTCTCTTCCAAATTTCGTCTTCCGCTCTCAAAAACCTTTCTTAAATTTCCCCTCATTCTTTGTTCTTTCAATATGTCTAAGAACAATTATCATCCTGCCCTCATGATTTCCAACATCAAGAACTGTATCCCTATTGTCCTTGAGATGGAAAACGTCCAATATGCGACGTGGGCGGAGTTGTTTAAAATTCACGCTATCTCTTATCAAGTTCTTTATCACATCATTCCTCCCGCTAGACCTCTTCCTGCGGAGGATCCTGAGTTATGGATTACTCTTGATGCTACCGTTCTCTGGTGGATCTACGCCACTATTTCGGTGGACCTTCTACAGACGATTATTGAGCCAGATACCACGGCTATGGCTGCATGGAATAGATTGCGTGACATATTCCAAGACAACCAACATTCACGTGTCGTCACACTCGAGCAGAAATTCTCTCTAGTTCGAATGGACAAATTTCCAAACGTTTCTGCATATTGCAAGAAACTCAAGGAGTTGGCAGATCAACTCCGTAATGTTGGCGCACCGATAACTAATAATCGTCTCGTTCTACAGTTGGTTGCCGGTCTTTCGGAGCCTATAATGGTGTTGGAACTCTCCTTCGCCAAATCAACCCTCTTCCCGACTTCTATCAAGCCCGCTCCATGCTTACTTTGGAAGAAGCCGGTTTGGCTAAAAAGGCGGCTACCGGAGCAAGCCACGTCGTCATGGTGGCGTCCTCTCCTAGTTCTTCGGGTTTTGTTAATAATTCGGGCCAAAACCATAATCATGATGGCGGCAAGAATAATAACAAAAACCGCGGGGGCAAACGCGGCGGTTCCGGTGGTCAGCAAGCAGGCGGTGGGCCCTATCCAGGAACAAGGCCCACCACCCCTGGTCCCAGCGGTGGGGCCCATGGCGATGGGGCTGGGGCGATGGGCGATGGGTCGTGGGCCAGCCCTTCTACACAGCAAATTCCGGCGGCTGGCCAACAGTTCAGGCCCAACACCCAGCAGTGGCGGCCCACTGGCCAGTGGCCCAACAGCAGCAGCTACGGCCCAGCTCCATCACGGACAGGAATTCTTGGGCCCCGACCTCCACAAGCCCATCATGCAGCAGGCCCCACTCAGACCGATATCGAGGCCGCGATGCACACGTTGGGGTTGACTCAACCGGACCCAAATTGGTACATGGACACCGGGGCCACTACTCACATGACTTCCGAATCAGGTACTCTCTCCTCTTATTCCAATTTGAGTACCCCTCGGGGTATAATTGTTGGTAATGGCAACTCTATTCCAATTCAGGGTTATGGTCAGAAAACGTTGTCTCCCCCCAATCCACCCCTTCTCTTGAAAAATACTTTACATGCTTCTAAATTGATTAAAAATTTAGTGTATGTCCGAAAGTTCACTACTGACAATTCTGTTTCCGTTGAATTTGATCCTTTTGGTTTCTCTATGAAGGATTTTAAGACGGGGAGTCATCTCATGAGGTGTGATAGTAGGGGGGTCTGTATCCTATCATGCCTGGTTTCAGTCCATCGAGTCAAGCCTTGCCTTCAGCATTTGCAGCCATCTCTCCTTCCATGTGGCATGCTCGTCTCCGGGGTCTTCTATTTTATCAGTTTTAGATAAAAATAGCTTTATTTCATGTAAGGGTACAAGTCGTACTCCACTTTGTCAGTCTTGTTCATTAGGGAAAATTGTTAAGTTGCCATTTGTAGACTCCAATTCTCATACTTCAATGCCATTTGATATTATTCATAGCGACTTATGGACGTCTCTTGTTCTTAGTTCATTGGGTCATCGATATTATGTTATCTTTCTAGATGATTATTCTAGATTATTGTGGACGTTTCCAATTGCGAATAAATCACAAGTGTTTTCCGTCTTCATCAAATTTAGAGCGTTCATTCGTACTCAATTCGAAAGAGAAATAAAAAATATTCAATGTGATAATGGAAAAGAGTATGACAATAGAGAGTTTCGGGAATTCTGTGCTCATAATGGGATCAATTTTCAGTTTTCGTGTCCTCGTACATCTTCACAAAATGGGAAGGCCAAACGCAAAATTCGTTCCATAAATAACATTGTCCGAACTCTCTTAATTCATGCCTCCATACCTCCATATTTTTGGCATCATGCTCTACAAATTGCCACATATCTTCTTAACATAATTCCGTCTAAATGTCTGACATATTCTTCCCCCCTCAAAATCCTATATAATAAGAACCCTTCTTATTCTCACCTTAGGATTTTTGGATGCTTGTGTTATCCGTTATTCCCATCCACCACAATTAACAAACTTCAGGCTCGGTCTACCCCTTATGTATTTTTGGGTTATCCGTCAAATCATCGTGGTTATAAATGCTTTGACTTATCCTCCAAGAAAATCATAATTAATCGCCATGTCATTTTTTATGAAACCCAATTTTCGTTTACAAAAGTTCATACTCCCGAGCCTAAGTCGTATAATTTTTTGGATGACCAAATATCCCCGTATATTATTCAGAATTTTTCGGACATCTCCCGCACCCAAAATTCTTCAGACGCCCACCGCCCAGCCCTCTGTGCCCGGTTGATCAACTGGGCAGTTCCGACAATTGGGCGAGCCAGCCCGGTCGAACTGGTCCAGGCGACGATTCCGATTACCAATTTGGGCCAAGATGCCCATCGCCACTGCTTGGCGATCCGTCCGAGCCCGTAAAATTCGAAATTCCCTCAATTCTTCCTCGAGTCATAGACCGGTCACTCGTAGTCAGCGGGGTATTTTTACACCTAAAAGACATTTTAATTTACATTCTGATGTCTCTAAATCCCTCTTGCCCCGCAATCTTGTGTCCGCATTAAATGACCCTAATTGGAAAATTGCTATGACTGATGAATATAATGCTCTTATTGATAATAAGACGTGAGAGTTGGTTCCCCGTCCATATGGTATTAATGTTATCAGGTCTATGTGGATTTTTGCTCATAAGGAGAATTCAGATGGGTCATTTTCTCGACATAAGGCGCGACTTGTTGGTGATGATAAGACTCAGCAGGTTGGGATAGATTGTGGTGAAACGTTTAGTCTGGTGGTCAAACCGGCTACCATTCGCACTATCCTTAACTTGGCTCTTTCAAAGACTTGGCCAATTCATCAGTTGGATGTCAAGAATGCTTCCCTACATGGTGATCTCAAGGAAACAGTCTATATGCATCAGCCGTTAGGTTTCAGGAATCCAAACCGTCCTCATCATGTATGTTTGTTGAAGAAGTCCTTATATGGGCTTAAGCAGTCTCCAAGGGCCTGGTACACGAGGTTTGCTGACTTTGTTTCCACTATTGGGTTCACTCACAGCAGGTCAGATAATTTTTTGTTCATCTACCGCCGGGGTTCGTCCTTGGCCTACATTCTGTTGTATGTGGATGATATCATCTTGACGGCCTCTTCCGATGCCTTGCGCCAGCCTATCATGACCATGCTCAGTTCTGAGTTCGCTATGAAAGACTTAGGGCCTTTGAGTTATTTTTTGGGGATTGCCGTCAAGCGTCATTCAGGTGGCTTGTTTTTGTCTCAACGAAAGTATGGTGCCGAGATCATAGAGAGGGATGAGATGTCATCCTGTAAGTCCACTTCCACGCCAGTTGATGAAAACCCCAAGCTGAGTGCCGCAGCAGGTGCACCATACGAGGACCCGACCCGCTATCGCAGTCTTGCAGGTTCAGCATGTGTGTTTATTCATGCATGATCCCAGAGTTGAGCACATGAATGCAATCAAACGCATCATTCGGTATATTCAGGGGACACTGGACTATGGATTGCACTTGTATCATTCATCTACATCCACACTTGTCTCTTACACGGATGCTGATTGGGGTGGTTGTCCCGACACCAAACGGTCGACTTCTGGCTACTGTATGTTCCTTGGCAACAACTTGGTCTCCTAGTCGGCAAAGCGTCAGGCAACTCTATCACGCTCAAGTGCAGAGGTAGAATATCAAGGGGTAGCAAATGTGGTTTCCGAATCATGTTGGCTACGCAATTTGCTTTTGGAGCTTCATTGTCCCATTCAGAAGGAAACATTGGTATATTGTGATAACATTAGTGCCATCTACCTTTCAGGTAACCCAGTTCAACACCAACGCACTAAGCATATCGAAATAGACATTCACTTTGTCCATGAAAAGGTTGCAAAGGGTCACGTTCGCGTATGCCATGTCCCGTCTCGTTATCAAATTGCAGACATCTTTACAAATGGTCTTTCAGCGGTTCTCTTTGAAGATTTTAGGGACAGTCTCAGCTTTCGAAGATCGCCCGCTATGACTGCGGGGGTGTGTTAAACAAAGGTAATATACCTGTGATATACACTGAATATACAACAGTATATATCACAGGTATACAAATCAGTGGAATGGGCAGCAGCAAAGCAGTGGGCCTCTTGGGCCTCGGCAGTAGGCCTCTCGGCTAGCAGCCACAGATGCAAAGCAGTGGGCCTCTTGGGCCTCGGCAGTAGGCCTCTCGGCTAGCAGCCACAGATGCAAAGCAGTGGCCCTCTTGGGCCTCTCGGCCAGTGCCACAGATTGTTACCACAGATTGTTGATAATACAATCTTGTATATATGGTATATATATTTGTAGTATATTATAGTGTAAAGGTTACCTTAATTAGTGTTATACATTTACCATAATTGTATAGTTAGAATTATGGTAGAATAAGGATTTAGAAATATAATAGGAATAGGATTCTCCTATTATGGAAATATGTAACTTGTATATATAGTCTTTCAATTAATGAAAATAATCAAGGGATTTATTTCTTTCAATTGTTAAGAGTCCATATAGGGATTTCTTGAGCAAGCATACATAATCAGGGTGTTGAGGGTCACGAAAACCCGGTGGTTGGTACATATAGACAGTTTCATTGAGATGTCCATGTAAGAATTCATTTTTGACATCAAGCTAAGTGAGACACCAAGATTTTGATAATGCAATGCTAAGGACTGTCCGAATAGTAGCCGGTTTGACCATCGGACTGAATGTTTCTTCGCAATCTATACCAGTTTGTTGTCCTGCACCATCACCTACAAGTCTGGCTTTATGCCTCTCAAAAGACCCGTCAGATTTGTTTTTATGCCTGAAAATCCACATACTTCGAATGATATTAGCATTAGACGGTTGTGGCACCAAGTCCCACGTCTTATTTAAAATAAGAGCATCGTATTCATCTTTCATGGCCATTTTCCAATGATGATCGTTTAATGCATGGATGGGATTTGTAGGCAAAGGAGAAATCTGACGAGTCTTTTGACAGAAGAAATATGCAGAGGAGATTATTGAGCGGGCCGGTATGTCCTCCTGCAAACCATCTCCTACTCCGGTTGACACAAAATCAAAACTTAGTTCCTCTTCCGGTAATCCTTATCATGACCCGATGGAATATCGTAGTCTTGCAGGTGCATTACAATATTTAACATTTACAAGACCTGATATATCATATGCGGTTCAACAAGTTTGCTTATTTATGATGACCCAAGAACCAAACACATGTCTGCATTAAAGCGTATCATTCGATACATTCACGGTACACTCGAATTCGGACTCCATATTTACCCAACTTCGATCAGGAAACTCATATCATACATTGACGCAAACTGGGGAGGATGTCCGAATACTAGATGCTCAACTTCTGGTTATTGTGTCTACCTCGGAGATAACTTGATATCTTAGTCTGAAAAAAGGCAACCTACATTATCCAAATCAAGTGTTGAGGCCGAATACCGTGGAGTAGCCAATGTCGTCTCTGAATCATGTTGGATTCAAAACTTACTTCTGGAACTTCATTGTCCAGTTGTAAAAGCCACTTGGGTTTACTGTGACAATGTTAGTGCGGTTTGTCTCTCAGGAAACTCAGTTCAACATCAACGCACTAAACATATTGAAATAGATATATATTTCGTACGTGAGAAAGTCGCTCGAGGTCAAGTACGCGTCCTCCATGTCCCTTCACGCTATCAAATTGCCGATATTTTCACTAAATGACTCCCGCTGCAACTCTTCGATGATTTTTGAGATAGTCTCAATGTACGCAAACCTCCAGTTTCAACTAAGGGGGTATATTAGAATCTGTAGATACGATTCAGCAAAAGTGAGAATCTTCATATATTTAGAATGTGTATATTTACTATTTAGTATGATTAGATTTAGATTAGAATAATTTTAGATTTGATTTAGCATAAATTCTGATCTGATTGAGCATAATCTCAGCCATAATCTTGGCTTGTAATATTGTATTTAATGTTGATGAATTCAATGAAATATTCAGGGAAAATATTTCTATCAATTCTATCATGGTATCGAAAGCTTATGTTAATTAGTTTTACCTTTTCTCCAACTTAGCCGACATTAACTTCTTTTCAAAAGCATTCTCTCTGCTTTCTTCATTGACACCATGGCCACCAACCAAATCATCGACCCAAAACTGTCTTCCTCTTCCAGCCTTCCTCCTCATCCCAGTCTGATATTGTCTAACATCAACAGCTTCATCAAAGTCACTCTCGATATTAAAAAAGGCCAGTACATAACATGGTCGGAACTCTTCAAAATTCCTGCTCGGGCTTACAAAGTCCTCAACCATATTACTCCAAAGTCAAAAGAAACAGAGAAAGTCAATTCATCCCTATACCTCAAAGACACAGATCTTGAACTGTGGTCACGAATTGACGACATTGTTTTACAATGATTTTACAGTACCATATCCAAAGATCTTCTGAACATAATTCTTGAACGAGACTCCACTACTGAAATTACATGGAATCGGCTAAAGGACATATTCTCCGAAAACAAGAACTCGAGGGCTCTCTACCTCGAACAAGAATTTTCCGTCGTCCAGATGGAAAATTTTTCAGATGCATCTTCAGACTGTCAACATCTAAAATCACTGGCGGATCAATTATCTAATGTCGGCGCCGTCGTTTTCTAACGAAAGGTTAGTACTTCAACTTGTTTCCGGTTTAACTGATGCCTATTCTATTGTTAGCTCCGAGAATCATCATGGCGACTTTCTTCCTCCATTCTACAAAGCCCGTTCTATGCTCATTTTAGAAGAAACAACAAGGGTGAAAAAGATGGCTAACTCAATCGAAACCTCTGTTTTCCATGCTTCTCACGACGACAACCAGAGCAGAAATAAGAATGGCCCTCGACAAAACATAAACAACAATCGCAACACTAACAACAATCGAAGAGGTAGAGGCGGTGGGGGAAACAATCGGGGAGGCAAAGGGAAAGGGAGAGGAGCCGGTCGAAGGAACCAGACACAAACCCTACAGTAACAGTTCAATCCGCAACAACCCCTTTCTAATACGTACTGGGGATTTCCATTTAATTGGAATGTGTCATGGCAGAATTGGGCTTCTGCCTATGCCCTTATCCCACGAATCAGGCCTAATTTCAAGCCCAACACCCCTCTATATTGGGCCCTAGGCCTCAAGCCCACATAGAAATAGCCCAGTCAGGCCAATCTACATATGCACCAACTGATATTCAACCAGCGATGCATACTATGTCAATTGCTCCTCCAGATGATCAATGGTACATGGACACCGGCACTACATCACACATGACTGCAAACGGAGGTAATCTTACGTCTTATTTAAATAAGAGCAACAATCGTAATATTACAGTTGGTAGTGGCCATACAATTCAGATTATTGGTTGTGGAAATGCATTATTGCCCAAACCCCATCCACCCTTAACCTTACAAAATGTTCTACATGCCCCGCAATTAATCAAAAATCTTGTTTCCGTGCGAAAATTTACTGTTGATAATTATGTTTCTGTTGAATTTGATCCTTTCGGATTTTCTGTGAAGGATTTTCAGACGGGGATGCATTTAATGAAGTGTAACAGCATGGGTGATCTTTATCCAATAACCACAAGACCTTATTTTGGAACTTCAACACCCTTTACTTTTGCAGCCTTATCTCCCGAATTATGGCATAACCGTTTAGGACATCCGTGAGCTCTTGTTTTAAGCTCTCTTCAATGGAACAAGTTTATTGAATTTTATAAATTTCGGGATAATTTTTTTTGTCATTCTTGTTCCCTTGGGAAACAAGTAAAACTACCTTTTATGACTCGTCATCATTAACCTTTTTGCCATTTGATATTGTGCATAGTGATCTTTGGTCATCACATATCCTTAGTTCGGGTGATCATAGATATTATGTTTTATTCCTTGATGACTTTACAAATTTTCTGTGGACTTTTCCAATTACCAATAAATCTCAAGTCTATTCCATGTTCATAACCTTTCATAATTATGTCACAACCCAATTTAAACAAAAAATTGAAAGTTTTCAATGTGACAATGGAAGGGAATACAACAATGAGTCATTTCACAAGTTTTGTGAATCACATGGAATGCACTTTAGATTCTCTTATCCTCATACATCTTCTCAAAATGGGAAAACCGAAAGAAAAATTCGTACCATAAACAATATCATCCGAACTCTCCTTAATCATGCCTATCTACCTCCCTCATTTTGGCATCATGCATTACAAATGGCTACCTATTTGCATAACATAATTCCCAACAAAAAACCTGCATACAAAACACCCACGAATATTCTCTATCAAAAAGATCCATCATATTATCATTTTCGGGTCTTTGAGTGTTTATGCTATCCACTACTTCCCTCAACTTCTCGGAATAAATTGCAAGCAAAATCAACACCTTGTATTTTTTTGGGATATCCTACAAATCATAGAGGTTACAAATGTTATGATTTATCGAGTCGAAAAATAATCATTTCAAGACATGTAATTTTTTATGAGAATATATTCCCGTTTTCAAAAATACATGATCAAAAACCCGCAACATATGAGTTTCTGGATACAGGTCTCATTTGTAAAGAATGGATCTTGGCCTAACTCAACCCCAAAAGCTAGCTTGTAGGATGAGGATTGTCCAAATCTCATATAAGGAGTCCATGTTCCCATTCCATATCCGACGTGGGACTCTTAACACTCCCCTGCACGCCTAGACCTTGTTAACTGGAGCGTGAATAATATAATTTGGGGCCCAACATCGGTGAACAAAGAATTGGAATGAGCATGGCTCTGATACCATGTAAAGAATGGATCTTGGGCCTAACTCAACCCTAAAAACTAGCTTGTAGGGTGAGGATTGTCCAAGTCCATTTAAGGAGTTCATGTTCCCATTCCATATCCAATGTGTGACTCTTAACACGCATGACATAAAATTAGAGGCATATATTGGTTATCACCTTCTCCTTTTTCCTACTCAAGTAAGTAGTGACAAATGTAGTAGTGGCGTAGCAACTAACGTATCAATTATGAGTTCAATCGAAGTCATTAATTAAGTTTGGTCCAACCATATATTTGTATAAAAGTTTATTGAATATGTATAACCTATTTACTTAGAATTGATAAATTTAAAAATTTAAACTTTCGCACCCTTAAATTTCAAATCCTGACTTTTCCTCTGACTAGAGAAGATTGGAGGATTCAATAAAATTTACTTTCGAATCAAATCCTATATATGTACGTGAAGCATGTATAGTTAAATCTAGATATATATTATATTTCCGAATTCATACTCTCAAACTTAAAATGCTCGGTGTCTAAATCTTGAATTCATCAGATATCACAAGTGATGTGATAAAGTGTAGAAGTACGATCACCTATCACTATTAGAAAAGCTTGAATTACATAGGAATTACATAGGAATTTTATCTGAAGATTTTTTTCGAAGATAATTCCTATGAATTTTCATGCAAAAATCTAAAAATTCCTAAATTGTAGAATATTTACATGCGAATATAATTTTCCCATGTAAATTCACGGGTAATTTTAGCGCAATTTGGCGCCAGAAATTTAACTGGGGATTTATTTGAGGAAAATAATCCCCATGTATCATTTTCGTAGGTAGTTCCGCAGATAACCAATAAAATTCGTAGGAAATTTCCCAAGTTACGATACTTGAGGATTTACCTAAGGATTATTTCTTGGGGATTAAGTTACCCAGAATTTTATCTGGGGATTTAGTTACTGCGATTTTACTTAGGAATTATTTCATGGGAATTTACTTGGGAATTATATTACCTAGGGAATTGCCTGAGGATTTTGTTACTGTAATTTTACCTGGGGATAATTTCTTGGGGATTTATCTGAGAATTATATTACCTGGGGAATTACATGGGTGTGGAAAGAAAACGATTTAAAACAATAATTTATACTAATTAATAATAACATCATCATTTTTAGTTAATTTATTTAGGATGAAAATCATATACACCCCAATTTTACTTTAAAAATTAAATTTCCTTCTCAACTTTGAACAATAGACATTTTCCTTCTCATAGGTTCATTGAATTTTTTTGATACTTACTTTAACCTTATATTATCAATCTTTATTTTTTTACTTCTTTAAAATCATGATATTTTTCTAAATGTAGTGGTAGATTTTGAGACAACTTCATAAAAGGACCATTCTACTTACAATGTCAATTGATGAAGTTAAATAAAAATCTATAATAAGCTATAAAATTATTTAAACTATAGGTAAAATGACTAGGTTAGAAACTAATGGATTATATATAATATAAAAGGTATTATATAGATGAAAGATTGAAAATGTCACGGATAAAATAGACATTACATGATTACATGATAAGGGGTAGAACGTCTATTGCTAAAAAAATAAGGGATAATTTAATTTGTAAAGCAAAGTTGGAAGTTATAAATATTGTCGCTGTTGCCGACCCTTCAGTCCCTCACTTGCCACCCTACCCATCTCCATAATATTTTCCTAAATTACGTATAAATATTTTTAAGATAATATTATTTTAATTACTTACCAAACACTAGAAAATAAGTAAGAAAATTATTTATTTTTTATGAAAAACATTTTCCTTCGTCCCAAGCACATCCTTATTAACAAAATTTTCTTGGAAACATCTTCCAAGTTAAGTCATAATAATTCTTTTTCGTTTTTTTAAAAGGGAACAATATTCAAGTCCTACAACTTTTCTTTAAAAATATCATAAAAGCAGAGAACTTTTATGTATTCATTATTATTCGATTTAAGTATTAATTTATTGAAAGTTACGTATTGTTAAAATTTAATCTCATATAGAAAGCAACGATCTGATATTTGGATTGAAGTAATACAAATCATAAGAATTATATGGACAGTTATTAATCCAATAATAAATAACTATCATAAATTTCATTACCGAGATAATATCAGTAGAAAAAAAAACTAAATTGTGCATTGTTGAGTAATTTAAATATAATTTTTAAATAGAAAACATACTTGGTAATGTATCGTTGACGTGAAACTTAATTATCTCCTTCTGTAGATAGATGTGTATTATGAAAATAATAATAATAATAATAATATATCTATATATATATATATATATATATAACATGTATTAAAATAGTGTAATTTAATTATAGTAAATGATGTGTATTTACGATATTTAATTCGCAAAATTGTGTTCTTTTTCTTGAAAGCAAAACAAATACATTATATGAACGATCAATTAATCATTAAATATTTCAAACTAAAATATTTATCCTCTTTTCTAAGTTTCATAAAAAATAAGTAAAAACTTTTATTTATAATTTAAATTATTTATTTTAATGTACTAGGTGGGGGAGGGTAGAGAGAGGTGAGTGGGGTTGTGGGGTTGTGGGAGGGTGCGTATTCAATACTTTAAAAACATTAATTAATAATTAATAGGGAGATACTAAAATAAAATAAAAATCGTTATAGTAGTAAATTCAGAAATTTGTAGTAAAATAAATTACATATTGAAATTACATTAGAAACAAAAGATTAATGATAAATCATATTTTCCACAATTTATTTCAACAAATTCCTTACATATTACTATGATTTTTTCATGCGGATTTACCGCGAAAAAATCCGTAAGGGAATTCCTTTGTTCACGAATTTTTATGAAATTTTTTTTGCGAGCTTATAATATTTTTTGTAAGAAAATCCACAAGTAACTTATATGCTAATCAAAATCCACAGGTAAATTACTTGGAGATTTTGAAATTTGCAGGTAATAATTACCCGCGAAAGTTTTTCCATCGGATGTTTTTCGATAGAAAAATCTGCAAGAAATTAAACTATCTGCAAATTTTCATGTAAATTCCCCAAAAAAAATCTCATGTAAATCGCACTTTTCTAGTAGTGTATAGTAGTATATATAAACTTCAAGTCTACAACCCGTGACGAAGTTAGCTAGAGCAACGAAAGAGATTCATATGAATTTTTTCAAAAAAACTTGTGCATTAGGTTAACTTATATATATCACCACATCATTAAGGGGAGCTCGCTCGATTCACAGATTGGTCTGACTCGTAATTCACTTCTGACCCAATAGATGTTATGTATATATAGTAGATGTTGAACTTATTTAATGAGAGTTCTGTCTACTCAAAAAGCCGATTTGTAAACAAACGTAGTGTTATGCTTAACACATGCAAGTTGATGAAAGTTCCTTGAAATACTTAGCACTTGTTTTCTTATTGATTCCCGGGGCGGTGGCATTCTTGAATGAAGTCTATCCGAACCGAATTAATATCTCATGCTTTCCTATCTCACGACCTTATGCATATTGTTAAATATACATAATATACACACAATATACATGTGTATATTATGTATATTTGGCTCTCGGTTTGGTTGAATTACTGTGTATATGGTATATAGTTTAGGTAAGGTTTTAGTCTCCTAGTTTAGGTAATGTTGTAGTGTAATTAGTATTGTACACTTACCATAATATTTGTATTTTCATAATAGGAGAATCTTATTCTTATTCTACTCCTAAAACCTTATTCTACTTGGACACTAACTCTACAATTATGGTAATACAAATATTATGGTAAGTGTACAATACTAATTACACCACAACATTACCTGAACTAGGAGACTAAAACCTTACCTAAATTATATACCATATACACGGTAATTCAACCAAACCGAGAACCAAATTTACATAATATACACATGTGTATTGTGTGTATATTATGTATATTTAACACACACCCGCAGTCATAGTGGGCGGTCTTCAAACGCTGAAACTGTCCCTAAAATCTTCAAAAAGGACCGAGGGAAGACCATTTGTAAAGATGTCGGCAATTTGATACCTGGACAGGACATGGCAGACGCGAACTTGACCACGAACAACCTTTTCGCGAACAAAGTGAATGTCCATCTCGATATGTTTAGTGTGCTGGTGCTGAATCGGATTAACAGAAAGGTAGATGTCACTAATATTATCACAATAAACCAATGCCGCATTCTGAATGGGACAATGAAGCTCTAACAGCAAATTACATAACCAACATGATTCAAAGACTACCCCTCGATACTCGGCCTCTACACTGGAACGCGATAAAGTCGACTGACGCTTCGCAGACCATGAGACCAAGTTATTACCAAGAAACATACAATATACAGACGTAGACCGTCTGGTGTCCGGACAGCCACCCCAATCAGCATATGTATACTAGACAAGTGTTGACGTTGATGAAGTATATAAATGCAAGCCATAGTCAAGTGTATCCTGAATATACCGAAGGATGCGTTTGAGCGCATTCATGTGCTCAACTCTGGGATAATGCATAAACAAACACACATGCTGTACGACATACGTAATATCTGGTCTCGTGAATGTAAGATACTGAAGGGCCCCTACGAGACTGCAATAGCGGGTCGGATCCTCGTATGGTGCGCTGGCCGCAGCCTCAACTTTGGGCTTAGTATCAACTGGAGTGGAAGTGGACTGACAAGATGACATCCCAACCCTCTCAATGATCTCAGCTGCATACTTCCGCTGGGATAAGAACAACCCACATGCATGATGAGTGACAGCAATCCCCAAAAAATAACTCAAGGGCCCCAAGTCTTTCATAGAAAACTCAGAGCTGAGCATTGTCATGATAGACTGGCATAAGGCATCGGAAGAGGCAGTCAAAATAATATCATCCACATATAACAACATATAGGCCAGGGACGAACCACGACGATAGATGAACAAGGAATTATCCGACCTACTGTGAGTGAACCCAATAGTCGAAACATAGTCGGCAAACCTCTTATACCAAGCCCGTGGAGACTGCTTAAGCCCATATAAGGACTTCTTCAACAAACAAACAAACATGATGAGGATATGTGGGATCCCTAAATCCCAAAGGCTGATACATATAGACTGTTTCATTAAGATCACCATATAGGAAAGCATTCTTTACATCTAACTGATGAATATGCCATGCTTTCGAAAGAGTCAAGCTAAGCACTGTGCGAATGGTAGCCGGCTTGACCACCGGACTAAACGTCTCACCACAATCCACATCAACATGTTGAGTCTTACCATCACCCACAAGTCGCGCCTTATGTCGGGCAAATGAACCATCTGAATTGTCCTTATGAGCAAAAATCCACATAGACCTAATAATATTAATACCAGATGGACGGGGCACCAACTCCCACGTCTTATTATCAATAAGAACATTATATTTATCGGTCATAATAATTTTCCAATTCATGTCATTTAACGCAGACACAGGATTACGGGATAAGGGTGCTTTAAGAATATTAAAATTTAAATTAAAATATCTTTTTGGTTTAAAAACACCCCGTTGACTACGAGTGACCAGTCTATGACTCGAGGAAGAATTGGGCGGATTTTGGGAATTTTCTGAACTCAGGACGGATTGGCCAGCAGGCAGTGGCCCTGCTGGCCTAACACGGTAAACAGATGCAGGAATTGGACCAGTTAGAAAATTGGGCTGGACTGGCCCTGAAACTGGCCCAGTGACGATACTGGGAATTGCTGCTTGTGACGGACCAGTGGGACCAGCGGACAGTGGGCCCGCTGGAGAATTTTGGGTGCGGGACATGTCCGAAAAATAGTGAATAATATACGGAGATATACCATCATCCAAAAAATTATACGAACTAGGCACGTCATAAGTCACCTTAGCAAACGGAAATTGGGATTCATAAAAAATGATATGACGACTAATGATGATTTTATTAGAGGATAAATCAAAGTATTTATAACCACGATGATTAGATGAAAAACCCAAAAACACACATGGAGTAGACCAGGCATGTAGTTTGTTAATTGTGGTGGACGGATATAGCGGATAACACAAACAACCTAAGATGTGAATACGAGGGGTTTTATTATATAGAATTTGAAGGGGGGAGAATATGTCAAACCTTTGGAATGAATTATGTTAAGGAGATATGTAGCCATTTGTAGAGCATGATGCCAAAAAGACGGGGGTATGGAAGCATGAATCAATAAAGTTCGAATAATGTTATTAATGGTACGAATTTTGCGTTCGGCTTTCCCATTTTGTGAAAATGTATGAGGACAAGAAAACCAAAAATTGATCCCATTATTAGCACAGAATTCCTGAAACACCCCATTGTCATATTCTTTGCAATTATCACATTGAGTGTTTTTTATTTCCCGTTCGAATTGGGTTCTAATGAATGCTCTAAATTTTAAGAAGATGGAAAAAACTTGAGATTTTTTCGCTATCTGAAAAGTCCATAAAAACTTAGAATAATCATCCAAAAAGAGAATATAGTACCGATGAGTCAAAGAACTAAGAAAATGAGACATCCATAAGTCGCTATGAATAATATCAAATGGCATTAAAGTATGATAATTTGAGTCTTTAAATGGCAACCTTACAATTTTTCCTAAAGAACAAGACTGCCAATTTGGAGTACTACGTGTACCCTTACATGAAATAAAATTATTTTTATCTAACCAAAATAGACGACCCCGGATGACCAAGACGAGCATGCCACAAGGAAGGAGCAAGGGCTGCAAACACTGACGACAAGAATTAACTCGATGGACCGAAACTGGGTGTGATATGATAAAGATCTCCCCGTCTTGAAATCCTTCACAAAGAAACCAAATGGATCAAATTCAATAGAAACGGAATTGTCAGTAGTGAGTTTACGGACATACACTAAGTTTTTAATCAATTTTGGGCATGAAGGGTGTTTTTCAAGATAAGGGGTGGATGAGGGGGAGATAAAGTTTTATGACCATAACCACGAATTGGAATAGAATTACCATTACCAACAATTATGCCACGAGGGTTGCTCAAATTGGAATAAGATGAGAGCGCTGAATCGAATGTCATGTGGGTAGTGGCCCCAGTGTCCATATACCAATTTGGGTCCGGAAGATTTAAACCAATCGTGTGCATTGCGGCTTTGATATCGGTAGAGGTGGGTGCCGCTGCGTGATGAGCCTGCGGGGGCCGAGGCCCAAGTATCCCTGCTTGCTGCCTCGGCCCAGAGGAATGACTGTAAGTGGACCAGGTCATGTTGGGCCTGGACTGCTGCTGGGCATCCCACTGCCAGTGGGGTGAAAAACTATTTGGCCCAAACTGTGACTGTGAGGCCTACTACCACTGCATAAGGGCCCACTGCGGGGCCCAAAACTGCTACTATTGCTGACCGCTGCGAGGGCCACCACCGCCACCACCACTGTGCCGGCTGCCGCCATTGTTGCCACCGCAATTCTTGCCATTATTTTTTATTTCCACCATTTTTCCCGCCATCGTTGTTGCGATTTTGGCCCGAGTTGTTGGAACCGGTAGGATGAACCGTGGACTTGGTCATCATGACCACGGGACTAGAACCGGTAACCACCTTTTTTTGCCATGCCCACTTTTTTGAGTGTAAGCATAGAACGAGCCTGATATAATTGCGGAAGCGGATTGCTTTGCCGAAGAAGCGTGCCAACACCACTATAGGCCTCGGAGAGGCCTGAAACCATTTGGAGGACCAAATGATCATTTGAAATTGGCGCGCCAACGTTGCGGAGTTGGTCCGCCAATTCCTTTAATCTTTTGCAATAAGCCGAAACGTTAGGAAAATCTTCCATATTGACGTTGGAGAAATCTTGCTCAAGTGTAACAACTCTAGAATTTTGATTATCTTGGAATATATCACGTAGTCTATCCCAAGTTACATGCGCCGTATCGTCAGATTCAATAATCGTTTGCAAAAGGTCGGTAGAAATTGTGGAATATATCCACTGAAGGACGGTTGCATCAAGAGTCGTCCACAACTTAGGATCATCCTCGCGTCTTGGCACCTCCGTATCCTCAGGAGCCGCGGGGATTATGTGATGGATGACTTGATGCGATCGTGCGTGAATTTTGAACAGCCACGTCGCATATTGGATGTTTTCTATTTCAAGAACAAGAGAGATGTTAGTCTTGATGTTAGAAATTGTAAGGGCAGGATGAAACATTTTTCGGGATGTAGACATATTGATAGAGCAATATGTGATTGAGGGATTTGGAAGAAAAATTTGGGAAGAGAGGATAGACCGTCGACATGAATTCCGAGGAGGAGGGGCTTAGAAATCGATGTCGTTGGACAGAAATTGGGAGGATTTTAAGACCTAGACTTCTGATACCATGAAAGAAATAATTCCTTGATTGTTTTCATTGATTGAAAGAGTATATATACAATTTACATATTTCCATAATAGAAGAATCTTATTCATATTCTACTCCTAAAACTCTATTTTACTTGGATACTAACTCTACAATTATGGTAATACAAATATTATGATAAGTGTACAATACTAATTACACCACAACATTACCTAAACTAGAAGACTAAAACCTTACCTAAACTATATACTATATACACGGTAATTCAACCAAACCGAGAGCCAAATATACATAATATACACATGTTATTGTGTGTATATTATGTATATTTAACACATATCTAACGTAAGTACTAAATGAAATTTCAACCTCACATACTTTTGGCCTCATCTTACCTTATCATACCTGCTAGAAAAACTATTTCAAACAAAAGCAACATAAAATATATGGAGTATTAATTCTATAGTAGTATATAATCTTGATCTCCCGTCCGAGAAGAATGTCAATGCTCTTATTTGGATTTGTAGTCTCAAGTTATTTTGAATACCATTGTCTAAAATATATTTACAATAAAAAGTAGTACTATGAAATATAATTTTTTAAATATTTTTAAAATATATAAAATTTATTTTCAAAAAAATTGAAGACCACAAATCCACAGTGACGTTAAATTTAGATACATTAATCAAATCTCACTATTCTTTTCCGAGTAAAGGGAGAATATTTTATTTGAATAAAACAAAAACTTAACACTTCCAAACATTTATATACAAGGGTATTCGGTAACAAAGCAGCTTTTGTTGGACCAGTTAGTCAATTTTTGTAGGTCACTGTTCAAGAAAATTCCCTATTCCTTTTTAAAAATTTCACCTGTTAAAAGGGGAGAGGACCAGATTCCATCAAGTTGCGAGAGCATAATTAGATTAAAGTGTGGTATTCCCTCTTTTTAATGGATGAAAATGATGGTAGAAAAATTCTCTTTTCATTTCATTTTCCCAATTATAAGTACGTACTGTTTGATCTGACTTTAATGTTATTATATTAAATTAATACACATGGCATAGCTTCTGTATATCCCTTATCATCTCATCCGATTCAAGAGATGAAAATTTATTCATCCCAATGACTTTTTTTCATTTGCTCAGGATATTAGATAAAACACTGGATGCTTTTATAAACCAATAGGTTAACGAATATATATATATATATATATATATATAAAAAGCACCAAAACATTAGAGACATTTTTGACTAGTTTCCAAAAATAAAGCCATACTCCTTGAACTCATTTGAATTGATCCCAAACTTGAAATACATTAAAAATTGTGAATTTCTAACAATGAATTAATTATGTAATGAAATTCTGATAAGCGTGTGAATAACTGAAATAACTAACACGTTGTAATGTATAGTATCTACCATAGGCATATACTCCAAAATTATAGTAGTTAATGTCAAATTATAGTTAATCTATAGAATACTAAATATATATGCAAAACTTATAGTTAATGTCAAAAACTAAAAATCACAAAAATGTTGCCAAGACTGTTCGTACTATATATTTCCCTAGTTACGTGAACATACCAATAATTAATTGTTGCTCAAATAAGTCAAACACCCCAACTTGTTAATGTAACACAACCTTTTTGTGGCCATTTACATCAATAAATCAAGGAATTTGTCACCAAGCACCAATCACGTATCACTTAAATATTAGTTGTTCTTTTTAAAGATCTTTCTCTTTCCGCATATTTGATAATATTCCTTAAGTTTATTCCTAAGTATCCGCTTACCAATCTAATCCCTTTAATTTCTTCCTATTTATTAATTTTCTTTATTTATACTGCAACTGGAATTACTTAAAGTTCAAGATGCTAGATATATCGTTACATATAGTAATTCTTCTACTGTAAGAAATTTCTACACTATTAAAAAGTTATTATTTTTCCAACTTAATTTTTTCACTGAAAAAATGTTTAGTACTGCAAAATGTTCAGTGGTTATTTACATTAATTGTTGGTGGGAAAACTTAAATAGTAGTGTTTTTTCACAAGGAAAAATGAGGAATTTTTCAGCGTTTCAATGTGAATCTGTTTCTAACATGCGTTTTTCCAGTGGACTGATTCGATGGAAATAAGGTGGAAAAATTATGTTTCCCACTGAATGTGAGCGGAAAAAACCTCTAATTCTAATAATGCCAATTTGTCTGCCTCTTAAATATTTGCATTAGTACTAATATTCTGCATTTTTATGTCGTATATTTTGCTAGTTGATCTGCCACCTTTTTCAGCTCACTGTACTATACTTATAAAATATTCAATCTGAAGTTCATATCCAAACTGGTTGAGTATATAACTACAATCATAAAAAAATGTTAGAATAATGCACATAATTGTGTGATTATGGATAAGATTTATTAACAAAGTAAAATTAAATAAAACATACTTGTGATATTTTTCAATATTAATGACGTCACTCTGGATCATTAATTATGATGGCATCCAAAGTTAGGTTTACAATTCTCTATTCGGGAAAAAACATTTATAAAAGGCAAAGATCAATGCACCAATTGCAATACCTAATTTATCTTTGCCAATTTAAACTTATTCCAATTCTCTTTTCCACTAAAACATAGACTCTTTTGTAATATTTTGAATCATGCAAAGTGTACTCAAATTGCTAACCCAACTCCACAACTTCTATTCAGTCTTTATTGTAGTGATAAACAGTTGAGCAATATTTTATCATATTCCATTTTTACTCTACCTTAAAAGAATCCAACTTTGTATAGATTCGAAAACTAGAATATTTGTCTAACTAGTGCAAATGATTAAATGATTTAAGTCATGTTCCGTTAGCCACAGTCCCTTTAATTTAAAAAACTGAACTATTCTCATGGAATAAAGTAACATATTGACAAGTAAATAGTGAAATTGATTAAAGTACATATATGCTTTTAATGGTGCAGTAATTAATTTTGTAATATAGTTTCATTTGTTAAACTCATTTATAACGGTACTTCTTCTGTCCTAAAAAATGACATCTTAAAATTTGAAAGTCAAACCAATTCTTATTATGATTTTTCTAATATTTTAGCAATATAAACAATTTAACTATGAAAACTAAGTAATTTTTAAATACATGAGCTTCATTTTAATTTTTTTAAAATTCACATCAATTTTTTTATACATTAATCATTGTAAAAAATATTAAGTCCCATTGGAATAAAGAGAAAAGAAAATATGGTATACAAAATATCTTGTGTTAGTAGAACTGCAGCTTAAGAGGTGTGAGTAGATAGACTAACATAATGTGAGCATATAGATACTGTTAGACCCTCGACCTAAGTAATCAGACATGACATGTGTGTGGCAAGGGTTTTACATGATGGACCTTGTCACGACCCAAAAACGGGTGGCTATCATATTGACATGGGCGGCGAGATTGGTCAAGGCCATGGCATGGGCAAGCTGTGTCAAGACCAGTGTATGTGTGACAGGCATGGCAAGACAAGATAGTGGGCGTCTAAGGCAAGGCATGACATGGCTCAGACAAGGCAGTGGTGTGATTAAGGCAGTGTCATGTGCAAGTCAGACATGCGGCAAGGGCCGGGATGTGCGCAAGACATGTCGTGTTAAAAAATGGCGCGAAAGGCGAGCTGGGTGAGACCTTGGAGCGAAATTGGGCCCTTGGGGCCAAAGTTCAGCGGGAACGTACACATATGCGCGGCATATGAAAAAATTGGGCAGTTTTAAGCATTTTCTTGTAATTCCTAGCTGTTAGGGGATATCAACTGCATTAGCTTAGGATAAGGGTTGAGTGGGCCAAGGTTGACCTATCATTGTAAGCCAAATATTGGACAGTTAGCTGTCACACAAAAATATAAGTGTGCAGCCCAATGGGCAATTTCAGTTTTTGTGAGTTAGAGTTTGAGGGAAAATTCTAGAGAGCAAAATCTGTCCAAGGTCAGGCGATCTTGTGCCAAGGGTGGTGCGGAAATTGAGTGTTCTTGTATTTACTTTAAATAATACAAGTTGGGAATCGGTTTCATGTATATTGTTGCCTTATGTTCTTACTTTATGTTGTTTTTCTTTCATTTATTGCTACCTAAAAACGTCTAAGTATCTTACTACGTTGCTGCTACCTAAAATCAAGTCAAAGGCCAAACATCATGAATTTTGGCTAAGTGTTGGAACATGCTGAGTCAAGGAACTGCTTGACTACCGTGCAGGGACAAACCTCGTCTATCGGCTGGTTAGAAAATCACCCATGTGAAAAACTGATATCAGAGCGAAGTAGGTTCTAGACTCGTGTGATGGCTGGGTGAAGCAATATGAACGAACTGAGGGAGAATGTTGCAAAGTTAGAGGCGCTAGTCAGTGTGACGGACGATGTTGAGAATCTAATGGACTTAATTACTTAGATCCATGACATGAACACTAAATTGATAAAGTTCAGGACAATGGTAGATGAGAACTTGACATAATTAATCAACTTTCGTGTGTTGGCTAATATTCAGATCATAGAACTGAAAAATGAAAATGAGTTGCTGTTGTCGACAACAATTTCGTACAAGGGGGAACAGACTGCCCCAAAATCAAAATTCTGGAGCCTAAAATGTTTAATTTGTTAGGAGTGTCAAAAAAATTGAAAACTTTCCGTGGGATATGGAGCAGTACTTTCTTGTTGTCCATGTGAAGGGCGAGTAAATGGTGTCTACAACCACAATGTACTTGGTTGATGATGCAAAGTCGTGGTGTCGTACTCGTATGGCAGATGATGTTAGTGTTGGGCGTCCGAAAAATGATTCGTGGGAAAGACTGAAAAAAGAGTTCAAGGATCAATTCTATCCTAGCAATGCGGGCTGGATTGTTAGGCAACGTTTGAAGAAGTTGATGAAAACTGAAATGGTGAGGAAATATGTTAAGGACTTTAGTTTTTTAATGCTGGATATAAGCAACATGTACGATGAGGATAAGTTGCATAACTTTCTGTATGGGTTGCAAACGTGGGCACACAATAAAATCCGAAGGCAGAACATTAAAAATGTTCCTAGTGCAATTGCTGCCACGGATACTTTGGCAGACTTCCACCTGGGTCGGAAGGATACTGAAATTTCTTCTACTTCTAAGTACAAAAAACAAAAACAGGGACTAGGTAAGGAATGGAAGAAAATCGATGAAGATAAAGAAAAGGATGTTGAGGGCAATTGAACAGGGAAAGAAAAGAAGAAGGCTGGAACTTCAAAATTCAGGGGGATAAAACAACAAATTTGATGGATGTTTTATTTGCAAAGGGTCGCACTTGTCGAGAGACTGCCCAAAGATTGAAATGGTTGCTGCATTGATCACGGGCAGAGATGAACTAGATGGAAAAGAAGATGAACCTGGGGAGGTTGCTTATTGTGCACCACTGGATCTTCTCAAAGGTGTTGATGTTGATGGTTCATCGATGATGACGAGTTCAAGAGGTAGGGGTGATTTGTTAGTCCCTCGGTCTAAGTAATCAGACATGGCATGGGAGTGACAAAGGATTTACATGATGGACCTTGTCACGACCCAAAAATGAGTAGCATCATGCTGACACTAGCGGCAAGACAGGTCAAGGCCATGACATGGACAAGTTGTGGTAAGACAAGGTAGTGTATGTATGACAAAGACATGACAATACAAGTCAGTGAGCGGCTAAGGCAAGTCATGGCAGGACATATGTGGGATAAGTCAAGGCATGACACGTCTAAGGCAAGATAGTGGTGCGAGAAAGGCAGTGTCATGGGCAAGTCAAACGTGCGACAAGGGCCGACATGTGCGCAAGGCATGCTGTGTAAGAAAATGGCCCGAATGGAGAGTTGGGTGTATGACCTTGGCGCCAAAATTTGGCAGGAATGCACACATGTGCGCGGCACACATGGCAGTTGAACGATTTTATCCATTTTCCTTGTATTCAGACGAAATGGCTAAGTGTTTTGGGTGGTTGCCTTTGTATTTTAAGCATTTCCTTGTAATTACTAGCAGTTGTGGGATGTCAACTGCATTAGCTCAGGATAAGGGTTGAGTGGGATAAGGTTGACTTATCATTGTAAGCCAAGTGTCAGGAAGTTGGTTGTCACACGAAAATATAAGTGTGCAGCCCAACGCTTGTGCAATTTTGGGTTTTGTGAGTTAGAGTTTGAGGGAAAATTTTAGTGAGCAAAATATGTCAAAGGTCAGGGATCTTGTGCCAAGGGTGGCGAAAATTGAGTGTTCATGTATTCACTTTAAATAATACAAATTTGAAATTGGTTTCCTGTATATTGATGCCTTATGTTTTTATTTTATGTTGTCTTTCTTTCATCTATTGTTGCCTAAAAACGTCTAAGTATCTTACTACATTGTTGCTGTCTGAAATCGAGTCAAAGGTTAAACATCCTGAATTTTAGCTAAGTATTGGAATAGATTGAGTCCAGACACTACTTGATTACCACGCACAGATAAATCTCGCCTGTCGGCTGGTTAGAAAATCACTCATGTGATAAATATCATACTTCAAGAGAAATGAAAGGGGTGCCAAAAGGCCAAAACAAAAATACTCTATTGGAGGAAAAATAAAGGCTCCACTTGCTATTAACATAGAATGTTATCTTTATCTGGGAAGGTATAAATGTTTTTTTCGAAAGAAAAAGGCTCCACTTGCACGACCTTTGTGAAAATTAAAGATGATGATTAAAGTTGACCTCTTTATTTTTTTTCACCATTACAGTTGACCTCTGTGACTGCTATTAATCTTAGCCTCAACCGTCCTCCGGTTCGGTGAGAATCAACACATTTCCTTCATAATTCGCCACGTGTCTATCCCAACCTCAACGCCCGTAACTTTATCAAAACCTAAAATCCCCCTCACCGAGCTATATCTATATAACCCCATCTCCCATTTCACTTCTCTTCTTCTTCTTCTTCCCCTCAAATCTACACTATATATACTTTCTCTCTCTCTCTCTCTCTCACACACACACACACACGAGTTATGTATGTTCATATAATCCTATCGTCGATGTTTCCAGAATCAAATCCCCTAAATTCACCAAAACCCTAACTTTTTCCCCATTCAATCAATCCCAAATTGCCAAATAATTGACGAAAATGTTGTTCCTTTCTTCCTCAATTGAACTGTTTTGAAGCACCGAATCAACTTTATCATCGTAAAATCATTTGTATAATCGGGTCGTATATCGGGTCACCCGTTATCTGTTTATGAAATGGCGGAGCCAATGAATAGATACAGTGTTGGATACGCTTTAGCTCCGAAAAAACAAGCGAGTTTCATTCAAGTTTCTCTTGTGAATCTCGCGAAGGAACGAGGGATCGATCTTATTAAGATTGATACGGATAAGCCGTTGATTGATCAAGGACCGTTCGATTGTGTGCTCCATAAACTGTACGGTGAGGATTGGAAGCGTCAGCTGAAAGAGTACGGTTCCGAATATCCACACGCGCTTATTATCGATTCGCCTGAAAAAATCGAGCGGTTGCATAATAGAATTTCGATGCTTCAGGTGGTGGCGGAGCTCGAAATCGAGTGTGAAACGGCGTCGTTTGGGATACCTAAGCAAACTGTAATTTATGAAGCGAAAATGGTGTCGGCTAATTACCTCGAAAATGAAGGTTTGAAATTTCCTGTGATTGCGAAACCGTTAGTTGCTGATGGAAGTGCAAAGTCACATAAAATGTTGCTTGTGTTTAACAAAGATGGTTTGAGAAAACTTAAACCACCTATTGTGTTACAAGAGTTTGTTAATCATGGTGGAGTTATATTTAAGGTGTATGTTGTTGGTGATTATGTGAAGTGTGTCAAAAGGAAGTCGTTACCCGATGTAAAGGATGATAATTTAGGGAGATTAGAGAGTTACTTGCCATTTTCTCAGGTTTCAAATTTGAATACTTGTGAAAAGAAGGATGATAAATACTATAAGTTGATGAATTTGGAAGATGTAGAGTTGCCCCCTTTGAGTCTTCTTGCTGATATAGCTAGGGGACTTAGGCGGGCGACAAAATTGCATCTTTTTAACTTTGATGTGATTAGGGATAATAGAGTTGGAAATAGATATCTAGTCATTGACATTAACTATTTCCCTGGGTATGCAAAGATGCCGAATTATGAGAGGGTGTTAACAGACTTTTTCTGGGATGTATTGAATCAGAAAGATAAGGGCTTCGAGAGTTTAAAGAAGGTTAATTTCGAAAAAGAAGTTAGAATTTTAGTCGGGAATAACGGGTGCAATGAGGATGAAGGAACATTGCCTGTTTCACCTCTTAAGATAGAAGAAAATGAGAATCCTATTCAGGTGTGAAATGTAAAGTGCAGAACTCAAACGGGTACTGGCAGCCACAGGTTGCTCTGCAGAATTTGCTGGTGCATATCAGTTTTCTCTTGCATTATTTGGTTTAAAGCAAGCTGCAGGGACTTATTTTAGGTAGGGAGTTGGTACAACAGTGAATACGTAGGTTCTTTTCTTTGATCATGTCTTCTGAAAGCATTAGATGGTAATCTTTGTTCAACTTGTACATTCTATCTTTTCTGTGAGATAGGTACATTTTCAGATACTCTTTATCAGGAAAATAAGTTTTTCCTTTAAGGCAATTGTAATTCCTGGCTGAAAATATCTTAATTTGTGCCTTTGACAACTTTGATAAATGAATTTTGCTGTTTCCTCAATGATAGTGTCTTTTAAGTTTTTCCTTTAAGGTAATTGTAAATCCTGGCTGAAAATATCGTATTTTGTGTTTTCGACAACTTTGGTAAATAAATTTTGCTGTTTCCTCAATGATTGTTGTTTTAAATATATTCCCCATTATGCTGCTTTACAGGGTGGTCTTATTGCATATGAAATTGCATTTTGAAACGATGTCACTTACTGTTTATGTAATTTATTCTTGCAAGAGGAATCAGATTCCTGAGAGATTTCTCTATGATATCGGCATGACAGATTCTTGATTGTCTCTCGTGTGGAAGTCATTATGAAATTGTTTCTACAGGAATATTCCTTTTCTGAACCACATTTTTTTCTGCATCACAGTTCAAACCTTGATTGGGTAGCCTAAGACTAACTTATGTTGAATATCAGTATCTTTTCTTGATAAGGTAAATAGGTTACTAATGCTGGGAAAATCAGCTGATTGTATCTTATGCTATATAGTCTTGTCAGAGGCAAATTTAGTTCATCACGAGCCACAAGGAAATCCCTTTTTGCATGATTTCTATTCACATAATGTGGATAAATCATTAAATCATAGAGTTAGATTCACAAGTAGATACTCTGCTCGCTCGTCTACACTCCGTCCCAACAAGTAATAATTGAAAAGGGATGTTTCCTTGCCCGCATTAAGATTTCAAACTCAAACTTGTCGTAAAAAAAAGGCAATCAATCAGGTAAGGCTTGGCATGCACTAACGTATCACTTTATCTTTAGTGTAGTTTTTATTATCTCTTTTCCATTTGACACGTGACTGTAAATGCTGAATTCTCTTGCTGCTCTAAGGCTATTCCTGCACTTTTGCTATTTAAGCAATATGACTGGGACATGTCAGAAGAACATAAAACTATTAATATTGGCTTTTCTCCCCTAAGAATTTGCTGCCGAGTTTTTTGTGTTCAGGAAGCCCTTTGGCGTGGATTCAATAGATTGTGTTAGTTACGGACTTGCGGGTCTCTTGAAGTTCGATTAGTATTAGGTTATTAGATGTACGGTGAGTTCATTCTTGTGCTGCACGGTTGTAAGACTGCCAAGGTTACATGTTAGTGAATATTGGGCATCTAACCTCCAACATATCTACAAGGTAAGTGCCATAGAAACGTGGACGTTAAGATTATTTGTGCGGTAAACAAGATCAGAAATGATTACATTTAGCAAAAGGTGCAAGTAGCACATATAGAAAATAAAATGGAGAGACGGTCTTTTGAGACAGTTTGGTCATGACTTACATCGGCCTCCCTAGGCACCATTTTGTAGGTGGTGTAAAACCATGGTGATTGTAGGTGTTAAAAAGTGGTTAAGATAGACCTAAACTTACATGAAGAAAATTGTTTTAAAAGGTTTACAATCTCTTGACATCCATATAGAATTGACGAAGAATGGGGGATAATGGAACAAAAGGGTTCATATAGGTGATACAAATTAGTTGGGATGAAGGTTTAGTCATGTTGGTACATTACTTTAGGTCCAATGTTTGAAATGTTCTTTTGTGCAGTCCATTGTCGCCGAGCTTCACTTCTTTACATCCAAGGTGAGACTTGGGAAAATGGAGTGGAGGATGTCCTAGGGTTGGTTTCACTTTCAGGCTATTAGAAGAAAAGATTTGAAGCTCTTAAGCAAGAGCTGCTCCTTCCATTGAGAAGGTAAACAAGCTTGCTAGTGAGAATTAAAAAAAAAAGTATTATCTAGTTTTCCAGAGTGACAGTTTTGGATCCATTCGGGCATTTGTGTTGTATCCTTTGCGAGTTTCTTGCAACCGGAGGCATAAAATTAGCTCTTATTTGATAGAATTCATGAAAGTCTTTTATTCATAACATGAATTCTTACAAAGCAATAACAAGATAATAAAATAATATTATTCTTGAGAGCTAAAAGTGCAAGTAAAAGAAAAGCAAGTAAAGCCCTTTATATAGGGTCTATTACATGGGATACAAATATGTTTTTCCAATGTGGGACAAAAGAAGCAAATGCTAATATCTCCTCTCAAACTCGCGATGGTGTAGACAGAAGCATCGAGAGTTTGCCAAGAAAGAACCGGTGACGCTTTAAGGTATGCGCCTTTGTGAAGAAATCTGCAAGTTGCATCGAAGATGAGACAAATGGCAAGGATAGAGGCTCAATAAGATGATATGAATAATATGACAATCAATCTCAATATGCTTGGTAATGCGTTCATGAAAGAGCGTATTTAGCGCAATCTGAATAGAACTCTTATTATCACAATACATCGGTGTTGGTGAAGAAAGACAGAACACCCATATCAACCAATAACCGACGTAACCATACAATCTCACACGTAGTAGAAGCCATAAGCACGATACGCCTTAGTTGAAGAGCGAGAAACCACATCTTGTTTCTTACTTTTCCATGAGATGAGTGAATCTCCTAAAAATACACAATAACCGAGTTGATTTCCGATCGCTTAGGTCACCACCAATCTGCATCAGAAAAATGCACGCAGCTCCAAGGATGAGGTCGATGGAAACAAGAGACTACGATAAATCGTTCCTCGAAGATAGCGAAGAATACGCATAACTGCGGCCCAATGCATGTGATGTAGGAGAGCAAACAAACGATCGACAACGTGAACAAGATATGCAATGTCGGGCGAGTAATGGTGAGGTACACCGGACTCCCTACAACCGAGCGATATAAAGTGGGATCGTGAAGAGGATCCCCGTCGAGGGTGTATATCGAACATTAACCTCAAGAGGAGAGTCAACTATACGAGTATCCGTGAGACGGGCCGCTTCAAGAATATCTGCAGTGTACTTAGATTGAGAGAGAAGATATCCTTCTCGAATAAGCTACCTCAATGCCTAAAAAGTAACGTAGATGACCTAAATCTTTCATCTCAAACGGCGAGATAAAGTAGATTTTAGGTTTGCAATACCATCAATATCATCACCGTAATGATCATGTCATCAACATACAACAAAAGCAAAATACAACCTGCAGGGGATGATTTAACAAATAACGCTTGAATCATGAAAAGGCGAAATAAACCCAAGAGATGATACTACAGTGGAGAACTTGTCGAACCAAGCTCTTGGAGCTTGTTTGAGACCATACGAGCTTTCTTAAGCCTGCACACTTGTCCTGGACTATGTGAAACACCAGTGGAGGGACCATGTAGATTTCTTCTTGAAGATCCCGTTTAAAAAGCATTTTTAACATCCATTTGTGAAATATGCCAATGACGACAGAGTGCCACTCGCAATAAGAACCCTGACATATGTCATCTTTGCAACGGTGCAAAAGTCTCTTCATAATCCATACCATATTCTTGAGCAAAACCCTTTGCAACCAAACGAGATTTATATCGCTCAATAGAACCATCGAGACTTTGTCTTAATCTTGTACACCCATCGAGAACCAATAGTTTTCTTACCAATGTCGGTAGAAACCAAATCCCAAGTACCGCTTTGTTCAAAGCAACCAGGTTCCTCATTCATAGCCTCTTGCCAAAGAGGATCACGAGTCGCCTCGTAGGATGTAGGCTCACAGAGAGAATTAATAGAAACTAGAAAGGAAGCGAATGATGGAGCATAGCAAGAATAATCAAAATCGGATACACGAGTAGATCGCAGAGTGCGTTTAGGATAGCGAGGTGGATCTGGATCTGCAACCACAAGAGGTTACGAAATAGGCGTAGGAGGGGTCGAGTATCAATATCATGGGACCTGCCAAGACTCAGAAGAGCGGATGATATAGATGTAGAATCGATGGACAATCAAAGATCAAAGGGATCAATATCAATAAGGTCGATTTTGTCATACCATGTGAGGTAGGTGGGATGGAAAAGAAAGGAACATGCTCAATAAAGGAAACATTACGAGACACATACAATTTTCCAGGCGGATCATGACAACGATAACCTTTCGCCCAACCCCATATCCAAGAAAAACACAAATGGCGACGAGAAGATAACTTAGTACGCTCTCGCTGTGGGCGTGAGAACAAAACATGTAGAACCAAAAACTCTCAAATGGGAATATAGTGGGGTGTGACCAAATAGTCTAGCATACGAGAAATACTGGAATTATGAGAGGTAGGATCCTATTAATAAGATAAGCAGATGTAAGGACAGCTTCTCCCAAAATTCACTAGGTACACTAGCGGACAAAAGCATGAATCTAGTTTGTCTCAACAATATGCCTATGTTTTCTCTCGGCTACCCCATTTTGTTGTGGTGTATCAGTACAAGAAGACCGATGTATTGTACCATCGACTTTGAAAATGCCAGAAAGATCCCCACTAGTATATTCACCTCCTAAATCGGCCAAAACATTTAATAATGGCGTAGAATGTTGAGTTTTCACATAGGCTTGAAACTCAACATAAGTATGAACAAAACGAGCGTCTTTTCAACAAATAAACCCAACAATGACGAGTATAATCATCAATAAAGAAAACATAATATCTGAGCCACCCTTAGTAGGGATAGGTCTTGGCCCCAAACATCCGAATGAACTAGATCAAATGGTGTAAGAAGTAGAAGTACTAAGATTAAAAAGGCAAAGCAGAAAAATTTTCCAAGTTTACATCCACTACAATCGAATATCATCGGATTGTAAATCACCAAGAACACCCAAGATTACACATAAAACGCGCGAGAACCGACATACATGACCAAGTCTAGAGTGCCACAAATAAAACGAAGAGGAATGTGTTAAATGAAAAGAAGATGATTAATCGGGCATAGTTCTGCATGAGTAGGAAGATGCAAATTCATCCAAAACATATAGACCTCTCCCCTTTCTCACGCCTGTTCCCCCATCACTCTCTTGGATTTTAGATCCCGCACATAACAAGAATTAGGAAGAGTCGATAAAACATCCAGAGTCACATATTTGACCAATGAAGCAAGATTTATATGTAATTTTGGAATGCAATAAACATCGGTAATGATATAGTGGATGTATGAATGGTGCCAATGCTGTCAATGGCATAGGTGTTACGTCGCGATCCGCAAATGTATGGAAGGGAGTCGAAGACATAGATACAAAGGCGGAAGAATCAGAGACATATGATTTCCACCCAGAGTCCAAGATCCAAGAAGGCGAAATGATACCCGAACCAATAGATGGTGATGAGCGGAAGAAACAGAAAGAGCATAAGATCGAGAATTTTGTTGAAAGCTGTTGGAAGGCGAGAACTGAATTGGTCACCATGAGAATCACTTGACTCACGAGGCTCTCAAGCTGGGTGATCAAGAGGGCACAAAGGCGACTGAGTCGGTGGATACAAGCCTTGGAATTGACCCCCAGTAATATGGCTTACGTTGAGAAGACTTCGCCCTTGTCCCGAATGTGGAGGCTTAGAACCTGGCGTCTTTCGTAGCTCAGACATTGATTCTTCCAAAGTGTCCCGTTTCTTACAATAATTACAATTACCTACGATAGATGTTCTATCTTGGTGTGTAGGAGCCGAAGGACCGGTGTAGACGAAGGAGTACAAGACAAAAGTAGAAGCCTTATGTACCCCTTTTAGAGTCTTCAAACATGTTTCTTGACCATAAGTTCATTTACTACATCTTCAATAGATGGTAAGGGTTTGCGGTGCAATAAGCACGAACGACAATTCTCAAATTCTGACCGAAGACCCATCAATAGGTCGAACAAGACGATCTTCATCTCTGCGTTTTATATAAGCATCGCATGCTTGCAATTCAAGGATTCTGTCATAGCTAATCGATCCCACAAAGTGGTCATTGCACCTGTAAATCTTGAATGCCCCAAGTCATTTTGTACTAGTGCTTACGAATTTCATATTAATCGATATTTAACAAAGAAAATTATTCTGCACAAACAATCTTGACAAATAATCCCAAATCTCTTTTAGCAGCTTTGAACTTAGCCAATTGAACACCAATTCTTTGTTCAACAGAGTTATTAATCAAGTAATAATCTTTGAATTATTGGTCTCCCAAGTCCTAAATAATTCATCAAAATTTTCATCTCCAATTTTAGGACATTTGGTTTTTCCGGACATATAATCCCAAAGCCCTTTTCCCTTGAAGAAATTTACTATGACATAGCTCGATAAGAATAATTTTTTCCATCTAACCTAACACCAATAGTTTGCAAAGAATCATCACCTCCACCATTATGAATTTTAAATGTAAAAATCCCAAATAACAAGCAAGAATCCCAAATAACAAGCAAGAATCCCAAGCAACAAAATAAAATAAAAAGGCAGATCTCACCAATCGATCACGGAAGCCAAAAAGACGAAACCCAGATGGAAGCCAAGATCGAACGAGCACGAGCGACCAAAAGCGAGTACGAGCTTCCAAAACAAGCCAAAAAATTTTTTAAGCGATACCAGGCGTGCATCATACTAACCCCCAACTAACTCACCGCTGTTGAATCCGATCGAGCTAAAAATATTAACTTGTGCTCTTGGCTCTGATACCATGATAGAATTCATGAAAGTCTTTTATTCATAACATGAATTCTTACAAAGCAATAACAAGATAATAAAATAATATTATTCTTGAGAGCTAAAAGTGCAAGTAAAAGAAAAGCAAGTAAAGCCCTTTATATAGGGTCTATTACATGGGATACAAATATGTTTTTCCAATGTGGGACAAAAGAAGCAAATGCTAATATTATTCAGAAGTAACTGCAGATGTACACAAACATATCTAGAAAAGAATTATTGGCAAACTTGTGACGATGCATTTGCCTTAGTGTGGGGTGTTACTCTCATGTAGAGCGTTTTCATTCGTGGGTAGAAGCTGACAGTTGATGTTGATAAAGAATGTTCGTAACCGATTACTGTATTGTAATTCGTTCTTATACATGTTTGGAATGAGTCTTTTAGTCTCGTAGATATACAAACTAGTAGATAGCGTAGATAACTTCAGGTGCTAGAGAACTTAAATATTGGATTGAGACGGGTCTAAATGGATTCATAGTTGGACCCCAAATAGCTTGGGGTTGAGTCATAATTATTGTGGTTGCTATATTATGTATCAAGTTAATGTTTTAGACTAGAGTTTCCACTTACAAATATGGATTTTTTTTAAAGATATTGTTTGTGTGGGGACCTTTTCAGGTCACCCATATCTTCTGATATTAGTTACAGTTACATCTTACTTGCATTGATATTTTTCCTTTCGTGTAAGAGCCTTGTTTTGGTTAACAATAGACTGAAAGCTTCCCTTGTTTCAGAAAGTTGCATGAATTGTGCTACTGACTTGTTTATTTGATGTTTTAATCTGAGACATGAGATGTATGATTTGTCATGAGAAACTTGTGGTAATTCTTTAATCGTACTTTTCTGTGTTCCGTTCTTTTTTGGATACTAAAATAGATGCTAGCAGTTTGATGTAGGATTGTGTGCATCTTTTTCATTTATCATTATATTTTCATGTTTAATTGCACAACTGCCCCTCGTTTGGATTGGTAAACCTTGGTTTCTTGACTTCAATACATAAGGATGATAGCAATTCACATGAGTTGGCAGTAACATTTAACATGAGTTGCATGGTCAAAATTGGCAGTAACCTGAGTGCTGACAATTAATCATGTGTAAGTACGAGAATGTTTGCTGTGTCAGTTACGTGAATCGTCTTCTTCCCTCATTCCAGTGTGCCGTCACATCTTCTGATGCATTGCTTGCATCTCTGCAGTTTCATGATCTTGCACTGTGTAAAACTTGTGATTTGTTACGGTATAAATAATTTTCCTGAAATATTGGTAACTTATAAAAACTAAGCAGGTTGTGTTCCTGGGGTGATGTAGTGGTCGCCTGGAGGATTTGTTATTGAATATTTCGTTTAGTATCAAACCAAATAACAACTTGGATTAGGTTTCTGATTTTGTCTCATTTGGCCTCAAAGAGTGACGATCATTTGACATGTTATATGTATACTACTGACCAAGGATATGTGTGTACTTGTCAAAGTCCTCAGTTTTGGTAACATTTTTTCAATTGCAAAAAGTCTCGGGTAGAAGGGTAAAAAAATCGCTTTAACTGATAAAACTTAGGTAGAATTTTGAAAGAACTTCAAGTCTCGAACCTAACTGGTAATGATTTTGTCCTTCCATTTTTAGCAACATGTACCTTTAGTTGAATATCAACTTTATTCCTTGTCTAGCTTGTATATTTTGAAAGTCCAGGTTCTCCTTTTACGAAAACCTTAAAGTATAGCTAGCGTTGTGATGCGAAGAAAATATAGCAAGCTTTTTGGTTTAAAAAGCAATGAGGATTAAAGTGACAATACTCTAAAGATGCATGGGAAAACATGTTAAGCTTAGTTCAGTTTCTTGACTGCCATTGTTTTCTGCATTGTGAATTACATAATTGAAGTTCCAGTTATTGTTATGGCTAGAAGATAAAGCCCAAAAGGCGCTGATCTAAAGTATTGACACACTATTTTTTTTTTTTGATATCCAGCTTTGGGCTTACGCCAAATATGGAGCTTAATTGGTTTAGAGTGCATAGTATACTCATTTAGTGACAATTGTATTTAAACAAAAGATGGAGTGAAGAGGTGATTGATCAATTTCATCTTATTTTTACAGCATATAACGAGGATAATTTTGTGATGATCAAAGAGAAGTATCTCAAAAGCATGTTGAATATTGAAAATGCGCTCAATTTCTTAAGCCTCCACTATCCTTCAGGACAAGGCTCAAAAGGAGAACTACTAAACAATTTGCTAAAACTATTTTGGAGCAAGTTAGAATTAGGTTACTGCTTTTTACTTATTAGAGGATAGTGTATAATATGCATTGTTTTCTTTCTAGTTACTATATTCGGTAGAGGTTCTGGCTTACTTCATCTCTAATTTGTTAATTCTTTTTCTTTATATAATAAAATTTATCCAAATTCTTTTCTTTTGAGGAAAAAGAAAAGGATTTGACATTGGAGTTTTCGTTCATAGGTCACAGTTCAAGCCGTAGAAACAGTCTCTTGCAGAAATGCAAGGTAAGACTGCGTGCAATAGACCTTGTGGTCCGGCCCTTTCATAGACCTCGCGCATAGCGGGAGCTTAATGCACCGGGCTGCCTTATTGGAGTTTTCGTTCATCGCCTGTACATTGCACCATTGAAGGGGCTGGCGTATCCCACCGTTCCCGGTCTTAAAAATTGAAACTAGCCCCAGGATTCTGTGTAACAGTTGATTCTTGGGCCTTATTACTGGATTTACGTACAAATCTTGTTGCTATTATAACCGAATACTTCCTCTGCTCAATTTATGAGAATTTATAGCTAGACAAGTGTTATGATATGTTTAAATTACATGTTTCTAAAGTTTTCTAGATACACAAATATTATGGCATATTTAAGATTACAACAGGGGCGGATCTAGGGCCCGCCCGAGGGTGTTCATCCGAACACCCACGGTAAAAAGTTATACGATATATATAAGTATTTTTTAATATCTTATGTTGATATATAGATTTTGAACACCCTGAACACAAGAGAAGAAACTAGTTTAGTGGTTTAGAGGGTTCAACATTCACCTTGAGGTTTCAAGTTGAAGTTTCAGGCACTACATTTTTATTTTTTGAACCCTATTGACAGATGAACCTAGTCCGGATCCAGATTGAAAATCTAATCTAACTCTAACAATTTTATGGTAGAATCTTAGTCTAAGTATATTTGATAAATTATAATTATGGTAGTTTTATTAGAATATGGTTTCCATGTTAGACTAGGGAAAGGAAGAACTTACCTGTATATAAGGAGGTCACTGTGATGAATGAAAAGCAAGAAAGAATTCTCACATTATTCTTCTTCTCTCTAAATTTCCGTTCCCTCTTGATTTTAACATGGTATCAGAGCCTCGTTAAAAAACATGAAAACTCTAAATAATAGCGCGTGATGGAGAAATTGGATATAAAAATAAAGGAATCGCCGGTGAAGAAAATAAAATTCAAAGAAAGACAATCTCCCCTTATGACATTACGTCAAACGAAAATCATGGAATTGTGGTGACACAAGTCCAACTGAAGGGAGAGAATTACAAAGAATGGGCTAGATCTATGAGGACGACCCTAAGAGAAAGGAAGAAATTTAGCTTTGTTGATGGTACAATCAAGAAACCGGATGAAGAGTCACCATACTTAGAAGATTGGTGAACTATAAACTCTTTGTTGGTGTCATGGATTCGCAACACCATCAAACTAATGCCTTGCTCAACGATTTCGCATAAAGAGAAAGCGGAAGAATTATGGACGAGTATCCGAGAGCGGTTCGCTGTTATCAACAACCTCAAATGCAATAACTGACGACAGAACTTGCGGAGTGCAAGCAGAAGGGAAGGACCATAGTGGAATACTATGGAAAACTAAGTTGTGGGAATAATTGACAAACTACGAACATATTTCGACTTGCAAAGTGCAGAAAGTGCATGTGCAATCTGGGGATGATCTTGGAAACCAAAAAAAAGAAGAAAAGTGTATCTTTTCCTCATAGGATTAGATGAGGCAATGTATGAAACAATGAGATTGAACATACTGGCCCAGAAACCGTTGCCATCATTAAACAAAGTCTACTCGAAGCTAGTGCAAGAAGAGCGTGTGAGAGGACTCACACGAAAAATAAAAGAACGGAGTGAAACATGACCTTTGCTGTACGAGGGAGAAATCATTACCGTGACCAAGGTGAAAGGAAGAATGATGGTGCATTCTGCACACATTGCAAGAGATCCGGACATGTTGTGAAAGAATGTTTTTAACTCATTGGGTATTCAGAATGGTGTCCAGGAAATAAAAAAGAAGACATAAAATCCAGAGGAAGAAGACGAGGACAATAACAACAGTAGAGGAGAGGCACGAGATTTGATCGCGGAAGAGGCAACTACCGGGCTAACGACGTTGTTGTTAAAAATACACAAGCAGATATAAAACAGATGAACACAGGCGGGATAAGACCTTACAATCTGAGTGAAAATATTCATAAAAGGGTAATTCACATGTTGAATTCACAAGGAATAAATCTGAATGCCAAGATGGATGGTAAAACTGAAAACTCATTCTTGATTATTGACTTTGGAGCTACCAATCATGTGATAGATAATCCGAAGAAACTGAGCGATTAACGGGATATTCCTGAGTGTCCGGTAGGGCTTCAGGATGGAAGTAGCTCGGTGGCTACAAAAGAAGGAACAACCAGGTTGAATGACAAGATATGGTTGAAGAATGTTCTTTATGTTTCGGATTTGACATGAAATTTAATTTCTGTGTCATAAATAGTTGATTATTTAGATTGTGATGTGACATTTAATAGAATTATGTGTGCTATATTGGATTCCACCATGAGGAAACTGATTGGAAAGGGTGAGCGTCGAGGTGGACTTTACTATTTTCGAAATGTGCCGCTGATATGGGCTATGAAGGCAGAAGCAGTTGATTGGTTCGATCTTTGGCATAAACAGTTGGGTCATCCTTGAGCACAAATAATAAAGTCTATTATGGCATTAGGCTTAAAGGAAAATAGTGATAGATTGGATAAAGAATGTGATATATGTCAATGAGCAAAACATACAGGAAGTGTTTTTCTTTTAAGTGAGAATATTGCTTCGGGTACTTTTGAGATGATCCATTGCGATTTATGGGGACCATATATGATCCCTTCCTCTTGTGGTGATTTATATTTTTTGACTATTGTGGATGATCGTTCACGAGCTATTTGGATTTTTTTAGTTGATAAGAAAGAAATATCCCAAAACTTGAAGAATTTCTTCGCTCTTGTGGAAAGGCAGTTCGGAAAAAGGGTGAAGATAGTTAGAAGTGATAACGAAACTGAGTTCATGTGTATGAAGACTTACTTCTTCGAACATGGAATTTTGTTTCAAACATCTTGCACAGAAACACCTCAGCAGAATGGAAGAGTCGAAAGAAAATACCTTCACATTCTTAATGTGGCACGAGCATTGAGATTTTAGGGCTATATTCCTATTAAATTATGGGGAGAACTCATTTTGACTGCGGGATAGTTGATCAATAAAATACCATCTTCAGTTTTGAATAGGAAAACTCCCTATGAAATTTTATATAAGGAGGTGCCTCATTATGATCACTTAAGGGTGCTAGGGTCACTATGCTATGCACACCTAAAGGGAAGAACAAGAGATAAGTTTGAGAGTCAGGGTCGTATGTGTATCTTTTTGGAATATCCATACGGACGAAAAGGTTGGAGACTGTATGACTTAGAAAACGATGAATATTAGTCTCAAGAGATGTGTACTTCTACGAGACTAAGTTCAATTTTTCCATATGAACAAGTAACTTGGTTGACAAAATAGAAGCGATCCCAGACGAAACAAAGGACGGAATAAATCAACACGTTTTTTAGGAAGAAAAAATAGATAATGTATGTGTGAACAAAACTCGAATAGAAGAAATTCGAATATCGAATACCAAACTTACGGATCAGCCAGAATTAGATCGGATAGATGCTAGTCCAAATAATAAAAACGTGGAAGAAGCACATACGAAAGGTACCAGGGCCAATGAAAATCCACTGGAGGAACAATTGGATCGAGGTAAACGTCAGAAGCATGACTCGATTCGATTATGTGACTACATTACTAAAACATTTCAGAAAGAAAGTCCATCAACGAGTTCGCCCAATCCTCATCAACCCTCAGGTGCACCTTATCCTTTAACTCACTATATATCCCGTGATAATTTTTTCTCGCAACACCAAAGCTTTCTTACAACAATTACCCAAAGAATTGAACTAAAATCATTCTCGGAGGCTATGAAAAAAGAATGTTGGAGAAAATCCATGCAATAAGAAATCCAAGATATAGAGGACAATGTCACATGGACATTGGAAACATTGCCGCCAGATAAGAAAGCACTCGGATGTAAATGGGTATACAAGATCGAATAAAACTCGGACAAAACAATTGAATGATATAAAACTCGATTGGTCATCTTTAGTAATAAGCAGGAGGAGGGTATTGACTACAATGAAACATTTGCTCCGGTTGTGAAGGTAGTGATCGTTCAGACCTTCTTAGTGGTAGCGACAACTCGAAATTGAGAGTTATATCAGATGGATGTTCATAGAGCTTTCTTGCACAGCGAACTGGCAGAAGAAGTTTATATGAAATTACCATCAGGATTTTGTGTGTCTGATCTGAAGCAAGTATGTCAACTCTAAAAATCTTTGTATGAGTTGAAACAAGTTTCACGGTGCTGGTTTGCAAAATTATCAAGTGCCTTGATGAAATATGAATTCAAACAATCATACTCCGATTATTCTCTCTTCATGATGCACCTTTGAATTATATAACTTAACGTCTTAGTTTATGTGGATGACTTAATTATCTCCAAAAATGACCATGGTGTCATTACACGGTTCAAAGACAATCTCCGAGCCTATTTTTACATGAAAGATTTGGGTCTCCTAAAGTATTTTCTAGGGGTTGAAGTTGCGCGTGGACCAATCAGATTATTTCTTTGTCAATGAAAGTATGCCTTAGATATAATCTCTGAGTCCAGGCTACTGAGAGCAAAATCGATTAAAACTCCTGTGGAACAGAATCACAATTTGGCATTGGTCAAAGGGGCTAATTTGGAAGATTCGGTACCATACTGATGTCTGGTTGGCGGATTGATATACCTCAGTTTTACGCGATCAGAGCTGTCCTATTGTGTGCATGTTTTGTCCCAATTAACGTACCACACGAAGGAAGCACACTGGAGAGCCGCCCTCCGGGTGGTAAGATACTTGAAAAAAAAACCTGAGTAAATAATTGCGTTAAGTAAGGATTGTGATCTCCAGTTGTATGAGTGGTGTGATGCGGACTGATCTGGATATCCGTTGACCCAAAGATCGCTCACCGAATGATTTATCTCCATCGAGAATTCATCGATATCATGGAAAACCAAGAAGCAACACATTGTCTCTCGCTCTCCAGTAGAGGCAGAATACCGTTTAATGGAGATGATGGTTTGTGAATTGAAATGGTTGAAGGGAATCCTACATATCTTGGGCGTCGAATATTGAAGTTGATTGTCATTATGTCAGAGACACACTCCAATTAGGTATAATTTTTCCGAGTTATGTGTCAACCAACGAACAATTGGTCGACGTGTTTACAAAAGCTCTGGGCAAATCACAATATGAATATCTGCTTGGAAAGTTTGGTGTAACACCCCGTACTTTTGGGCCATGGTTTAAATCACTAGACATATGTAAGGAGACCTGAGTCCTGGGGAAATTTTGTTATATTTAGGTATTCACATCAATATCTTAGTATATAAAAAGATGCGGTCCCAAAATAATTTCATACATAATAACTGTGATGACGGTGATTGGAAATAATATTTTTGTGCGTGGCAAAAGAAGCTATGGACTAGTGTAACAACACACGATGGTGATAATGAGTATATGAAGTGTGTTGAAAATAAGTATCATTTATGTGAATTGAGATCAAGAAATTAATTAAGATTAACTTAGTAAAGATTGTTACAAGTGGTGGTGTTTACGTAACCAATCTACTTCATTATCATTAGCCTACGAAAATGATGCAACATATTTTCATTTCCTGGACGTTTATTTTAGAAATAAGGAAAACTATGAATGACCATGGATTGACAATTCTTGAGCTCTCAGCCAACTCGTTATTTTGGAGGAAATTCAATTAAATTCCAACAAGAATTTGAAGAACATCTCCATAAGAACCCAAATGTGCAAGTTAAGGTGAGACGCTAGTTGGAAGGAGTGACTTGTTGTAATTTACTTAAGGATGGATTCGAGACTAGGTTGTGAAGGAGGTTGATTTCATCATCATCGTAAATAGTTGATTTAAAGGTATGTTAAGAAAAATCCTTCTTTCTTTTGGCATGTTCTAAGTACGAAACGTAAACGTAATATTGTCCCATAAATGATTCTACTCTTAGCAGTTAAGGATGTTCAAATTATACATTTCTATTGTCAAAGAATGTCTAAATATGTTCCTAAATCCTTATTGAGGTATATGAGAAAGATGTTAGTATTCATAATATTAATCGGAGGTGAAGAGACATTACATCACTCCGACAAACTTATAGTGTCTTATTATCATATCATTCATGCATTATATACATGTACATACCTTGACCTCAAATGTGTTATATACACTACTATATGTATGCATTATATATATATGGGGATGGGAAAAGGAAAGACGTTATATACGCACACCACCTGCAGCTGGTACAGATATACGATGATGATTATGCCCACAGAGGCCGATATGATATGATGGGATGCCCACAGAGGCTTGATGGCGTTATATACGCATATGTATATGTATGACCGTATTGTGCATGACATTTAGGCATATTATGGCCCTCAGAGGCATTCTGCACATACATGGTACTTAGGCATATTATGACCCTCAGAGGCGTTCTCTACTGGTGGGTTGTTTCTTGTCTCATGTTACTTTCAGGTTTCTATTATGCTATTCTTCATGCCTGACATACTCGGTACATCAGTCGTATTGACGTCCCTTTTATCGGGGGACACTGCATTTCATGTCCGTAGGCTCATGTAGAGAGGGTGAGGGTTCGCACTAGTAGGTTGCTGGTTCAGCTGATACTGGAGCACTCTATTTGTTCCAGAGTTGTAGTCTAGTTGTGGTATGATATTTTTGATATGCATAGAGGTATGGAGGGGCCCTGTCATGACTTACGATGTCACATACTATTTAGAGGCTTGTAGACAGATGTCCTGTGTGTAGTAATCGTGTATAGCCTTGCAGGCCTTAGTATGTATATATGCATAGGTTGAGTTCTTCTATTTGTAAGAGTTTACGTAACACCTTTCTAGTTTATCATTTCTATGTGTCAGCAGGGTACTTCGTGACGGCCCTCGTGGCCCATGATTAATTATGGTTAGATGTTAAATATATGATTAGTGGTACTCAACAAGTAAGGTCCGGGTTCCCATCATGACCCTCCGATTTGGGTCATGACAAACTTGATATCAGAGCATGTCTGTCCTAGAGAGTCTACAAGTCGTGTCTAGTAGAGTCTTGTTTATGGGTGTGTTGTGCACCACACATATAGACAAGAGGCTACAGGGCATTTAGGATCAGGTTACCTTCCTTCTTGATCTAGAATCGTGCTATAGAGCTGAATTGTAAGAATTCTCTTTGTAAATCTTATCGTGTTTACGATTACAACAATGCCTTTTTCCAATAGGGCTATGATTAGTAGGAAAATTGAGGTTGTATTGAGTGTAAATGCGAGTAGTATGCCCTCTATTGAGACATATCCATTAGAAGATATGAGTAAGTTTCTTTCTCACGCACGACTTCATCCTAGAGCATCCGATAGAGATAGGTCCTTGAGGGGTCAAGGAGCTTAAAACCCAGGGAGTTTAATTAGTCAGGGATCGCCGATATTTAAACAGTTTAAAGATGCCAATATCTCAGGGTTAAAGTTGTAAAGGTCGAGTGAGACCGCCCCGACCATCTTGTAGTCAGTGTGGTCGAACGCATGCCGAATTATGCCGTAAAGGTACATGGGGTTGGTTTAGTGTGGCAGCCATGGCCACAACAGTTCAAAGTATCCCAAGTTGATGCGCAAAGGAAAAGATAAGATGATTATGAGTTGTATAGATGAAAAGCAAACGACATCATTGAAAGGTTTAATAAGTTCTGAAAATCTACACGTTTTACAGTGACTTCTGCGGATTAGAATGAGGGAATATGTTATGTACATGCGACCTAAATTATAATGTCTTACCCAAAATAGATTGGGAATTGTCCCAGGATATCATTAACGAGAATGTATTGTCCAATCGAATCGTCTGAAGAGTGACCATCAGTAAATTTAAGAAGATCACAAAAAGTGACGTACCCAGAATAGTGAGCCCAAGTCATATATAAGGATCAAGTTATCCACGGTAGTGGAAGGGGACATAAGTCTCTCATCCGTGCGTAAAGGGCCACACCACGTATTATTGAGAATTACATGTATCAATGTTAGTATGCTAAGGCATGATATAGGTACTGGACTGGTAAGATCTTCGACTTCATTGTGCAGCATGTTACAATTCTAAATAACCTCTGGATAACAATAGCTTGTTAGGGGAAATTGAGGACGAGAGCTATGGAACAATCGAAGAATGGTTGTAAGAAATATGAAAATAATTAATAAGTATGAATGGAATGGTATGATCAAGTATCAAGACAGAAGAGTTTTTGTTTAATGAAAAGTAGAAGGAAGGATTATGATAAGAAGGATAAAGGTGAATAAGATTATAGTTATGCAGGTTTCACAAATGTATGATTAAGAACCAACGGTAGATGAGGGATAGTAAAAACTCTTCGGCCAAAGGTGACGAACCTCTTATGTTCAGGAGGATAATATGAGAAATACTTTGAGATAAGAGACCCCCCCCAAGGCAACTTGAAATGGAAATGTAAAGGTAAGACAAATGAGCACTCGGTCGATAGGAAATCTAATAATGATAAGACAAGAAAGCTTGACAAGTCATTAGATCATGTAACACCGTGACTTGGATCGAAACATACGAAGCATCGGTTCCACAACATAAACAGTCATACCTATCAGAAAATAGGTAAATGGAAGTAACAGTGAGTAAAACTCAAGATTAGCACCTAAACAGGTGAAAAAGGGCCAATGACGTCTATGGATACAAGGTAGACATTAAAATATATGTCAAGACATAATGACATCATAATGAAGATAAAATGTCAGGCAATTACAGATGTCTGTGAACATTTTTGAACTGACCAAAGGTTCTACGAGATAGATAAAGTAATGGGTTTATAGTTTAACAAGATCAAGGAAATCTTTTCCCAAAGCGCCATTGACAGAAAGTCTTAGCCATGAGGCAAGTGAAGGAATTCAAATCTAAGTATAACGATCAGGCTTGGATAGGCCAACGTCATGTAATGCAAATTCTTCAAAATATTTCACGTATTGAATGAGGGAATAAGTTAACAACTCATCTTTTAAGGGGTAATAACCCCAAGGATTGGAATCAGGAGCAATGTTTGAGAGTACGTATGTATACCAAAATATTTTAGAATTAAGATGAGTACGAAAAGAAAATGAGTGAACAAGTGTCAAACGAAGTAAGAAAGGAAGTTGTTTATAATTACGAGTAGTGAGAAAGTACGGGAAAAATGGGGAGATTCCTTTCAGGCCATGAATGAGAGTTAACTACGATGATACGCGCATTTAAGATTCAATGACATTGTTCATAAAATGTTCATGGTTGAGATACTACAAATATAAGAGTTTTCAACACACCAGTTAGTAAACAAAGCTAAGTTGACAATAGAATCATTCACCCACAATTGGCTTGACTAATGTGAGGACGAAGGAAAGAAGTTGACATGAGGGAACGCATCAGTTAGATAAGTGGGAGTGCGATTGGAGGATTCAAATAGTGGTAGCCCTATGACTCAGAATACAGCAGGGTCATCCCTCATATTGGAAAAAAAGAACGTCATGATGAATATCCCATTTTTAGAGAAGATCGGAAAAGATATTTAACAAAAGAGAACCGCAACTTTCGCGTATAATGGGAGAGGGACCCTCAGGTGGAAGATCTATTTGTGTATTTCCAGTGTAGCAGGATTACGAGATAAGATTATGAAGGAGGTCCATTGCTCACGATATTCCATTTACCCTGGATCTACTAAGATGTTTAATGATCTCAAAGGTATGTATCGGTGGAATGACATGAAGAGGAATATTGCAGAGTTTGTAACTCAGTGCCTTAATTGTCAGCCAGTAAAAGTAGAGCACCAAAAGCTCGGCGGCTTGACTAAGAACATTGAGATCCCGATGTGGAAATGAGAGATGATTAATATGGATTTCATTACGGGTTTACCTGGCTGTTATCATAAGTTTGATTCTATTTGGGTGATTGTTGATAGACTGACCAAATCAACTGAATTTCTGGCGGTCAAAACTATCTAAACAGCCAAGGACTACAGAAAGTTATATGTTAAGGAGATTGTTCGCCTTCATGATATACCTATTTCTATTATATCTATCTAAAGTGCGTAGCTCACAGCTAATTCTAGAGATCATTTCAAAAAAGTTTGGGCACTCAAGTTAATCTTAGCACAGCTTTCCACCCTCAGACAGACGGGCAGGCCGAGCGTACGATTCAAACGCTCGAAGACATGTTACGAGCTCACGTCATGGACTTCAAGGGAAGTAGGGATAATCATACACCCCTTATTGAATTTGTGTACAATAACAATTGTCATGTTAGCATTAAAATGGCTCCATATGAGCCTTTGTATGGATGAAAATATAGATCTCCTATCGAATGGTTCGAAGTAGGTGAATCAGAATTAATTGGGCCTGACCTAGTGCACCAAGCCATAGAGAAGGGAAAGTTTATCCAAGAACGGTTGTTAACCGCTCAGAGTCATCAGAAGTCATATTCAGATGTGCGGCGATGGGACTTAGAGTTCCAAGTGAATGATTGGGTATTTTTGAAAATTTCTCCTATGAAGGGTGTAATGAGATTTGGAAAAAGGGAAAGCTCAGCCCAAGGTATATTGGTCCATATCTCATAATTCGACGAATCATCCAAGTGGCTTATGAATTGGACCTGTTTCATGAGTTAGAGTTTGTTCATCCGATCTTCCATGTTTCTATGTTAAAAGCGTGTATTGGAGATCCTTCCCAAATTGTGCCAATTGACGATGTGAAGGTTACAGAGGACTTATCATATGAAGATGTTCCTATTGCTATGTTAGATCGACAAGTCAGCAAGTTGAGGACTAAAGAAGTAGCCTCCGTGAAAGTTCTATGGTGGAATAAAAATATAGAAGAAATGACACAGGAGGCGGAGGAGGAGATGAAGCACAAATATCCTTACCCATTTTAGACCAACGTCGGGTTTCGAGAGAAGCATAAGGTGGGTTCTATTTCAGATTATTATAATTAAGGCTTGATGACCATGTGAGATCAGATATAATGATGTATTCTATATTACATGGCCCGTGAAGCGGTGGTTGTGTTTTTTGGCTACGTGACGGGAATCCAGATACTCTTATTTATAAAGGAAGTTCTGCAAAAAAAAATATGATGAAATGATGAGAAACCCAAGTGCTAGAATCCTTAGATATGTCACCCCAACATTCGAGGACAAATGTTTCTAAGGGGGAAAGGATGTAACATCTAGTACTTTCGGGCCATGGTTTAAATCGCTAGACATATGTAAGGAGACCTGAGTCCTGGGGAATTTTTTTTATATATAGGTATTCACATCAATAGCTTAGTATATAAAAGGATGCGGTCCCGAAATGATTTCAGACATAATAAGTGTGTAATTGGAAATAATATTTTTGTGCGTGGCAAAAGAAGCTATGGACTAGTGTAATATCATACGATGGTGATAATGAGTTTATGAAGTGTGTTAAAAATAAGTATCATTTAAGTGAATTGAGATAAAAAAATTAATTAAGATTATGGGGTAAATATTATGTGGATCCATTCAATGGGAGTATCTTCACTTTTAAGCAAAAACAAAGTAAGAAATTGTTGAGGTGTATGTTGGACCACATGTGTGGGATGTGGACAAAGTTAGTCCCTATGTTTATCCCATTACATTACCATTAAGTGGGCTCATATGATCAGATTTTGTCCCACTAGAAAGCCAACAAAGGTTGCCAAACTTTCCACCAACATAATGAGATAAATGGGATTAAATACTCCCAAATAATGAATCACTTTGTTGGTCACGTGTGACTTCATAAAGGAGACATTTTAGCTTAGTAAAGATTATTACAAGTGGTGGTGTTTACGTAACCAATCTACTTCATTATCATTAGCCTACGAAAATGATGCAACATCTTTTCATTTGTTGGACGTTTGTTTTAGAAATAAGGAAAACTATGAACATCCATGGATGACAATTCTTGAGCTCTCAGCCAACTCATTATTTTGGAGGAAATTCAATTAAATTCCAACAAGAATTTGAAGAACATCTCCACAAGAACCCAAATGTGCAAGTTAAGGTGAGACGCTCGTTGGAAGGAGTGACTTTTAGTAAGTTACTTAAGGATGGATTCAAGACTAGGTTGTGAAGGAGGTTGATTTCATCATCATCGTAAAAAGTCGATTTAAAGGTATGTTAAGGCAAATCCTTCTTTCTTTTGGCATGTTCTAAGTACGTAACGCAAACGTAATATTGTCCCATAAATTATTCTACTAAGGATGTTCATGTTATACATTTCTATTGTCAAAGCATGTCTAAATATGTTCCTAAATCCTTATTGAGGTATATGAGAAAGATGTTAGTATTCATTATGTTAATCGGAGGTGAAGAGACATTACATCACTCTGACAAACTTATAGTGTCTTATTATCATATCATTCATGCATTATATTCATGTACATACCTTGACCTCAAAGTTGTTATATACACTACTATATGTATGCATTATATATGTATGAGTATGGGAAAAGAGAAGGCGTTATATACGCATACCACCTGCAGTTGGTACATATATACGATGATGATTATGCCCACAGAGGCCGATATGATATGATGTTATGCCCACATAGGCTTGATGACGTTATATACGCATATGTATATGTATGACCGCATTGTGCATGACATTTGGGCATATTATGGCCCTTAGAGGCATTCTCTACTGGTTGGTTATTTCTTATCTCATGTTACTTTCAGGTTTCTATTATGTTATTCTTCATGCCTGACATACTCGGTACATCAGTCGTATTGACGTCCCTTTTATCGGGGGACACTGCGTTTCATGTCCATAGGCTCAGGTAGAGAGGGTGACGGTTCGCACTAGTAGGTTGCTAGTTCAGTTGATACTGGAGCACTCTATTTGATCCAGAGTTGCAGTCTAGTCGTGGTATGATATTTTTGATATGCATAGGGGTATGGCAGGGCCCTGTTCCGACCTTACGATGTCACACACTCTTTAGAGGTTTGTAGACAGATGTCCTGTGTGCAGTAGTCGTGTATGGCCTTGTCGGCCTTAGTATGTATATATGCATAGGTTAGGTTCTTCTGTTTGTAAGAATTTACGTAACACCTTTCCAGTTTATCATTTCTACGTGTCAGCAAGGTACTTTGTGACGGCCCTCGGGGCCCATGATTAATTATGGATATATGTTAAATATATGATTAGTGGTACTCGGCAAGTAAGGTCTGGGTGCCTGTCATGACCCTCCGATTTGGGTCGTGACATTGGGCATTCGAGATCCCCATGCTTCAACTTGACGAGGGTATTGACAGACGAACCTAGTCCGGAACCGGATTGAAAACCCAGTCTAACTCTAATAGTTTTATGGTAGAATCATAGTCTAAGTATATTTGATAAATTATAATTATGGTAGTTTTATTAGAATATGATTTCTTGTTAGATTAGGGAAAGAAAGAACTTACCCTTTATATAAAGAGGTCATTGTTATGAATGAAAAGCAAGAAAAAATTCTCTCATTATTTTTATTCTCTCTAAATTTTACGTTCCCTCTTGATTTTAACAAATCCTCTCAGTGAAAATTCTGGATTCGCCAGTAAATTACAAATTTCAAATTTTTTTCTTTCCTTCATAAACTTTGTGCCTAATCAAATAGATTTTTTAAAAATTGAAATGGAGGGAGTACGGACAAGTGAATTTGTGAGTTCTTGTAATTACCTGTTTGTGTACAATCATTCCCACGAGGCATATCCATGGCTTTTCTGCCACTGTTGTTTGATTAGTTGTGTATTGCTCAAGTAAATGTTCAGCCATTCGTGAAAGAAGAAATGGAGAATTAGTCAATTACATACAAAGTAAAAAACCAGTTATTGTTATATTAATTCCAAGCATTTCCATTCTTCAATATTGTTTCCTGATTTATATGCTTCTAACCGAAATAGATTTATTCAAAAATAGAGTATCTTCGGTAATAGTTTTCTTCTTTTGTATGTGTATGTATACCTTTTCTTTTCCTTCAAACTTCAATTGTTTTGTTTTCTGTTTTTCTTTTGAATCGAGAAAAATTTAATGTTGCGGGACATAAGCATTTGCTTGTTATATCAAACTTTATTTGTTTTGTTTTCCTTTTTAATACTTCATCTGTTTCATTAATAGGACAGTTTTCCCCTTTAAGTCTGTTTTGAAAAGCTTGGACATCTTTTCTATATTTAAAAAGTTTTTAGTTCTACATTTTCATTTTCTTCTATAATGACTTTCTTATCAGAACAACCTGACATGCTTAAAATAAATTTCTAACTTTTTTTATATTACACACATTTAGTGTATGCGCTAAAAGTCTTTCTATTTTTTGTTAAATTTAGTGTCCAACTAAATACCGTGTAATGGAGTATTTGTGTTGCGCTCTGTGTTCTACTTAAATTTTGAAAAATACTCTACTTCTTTATTTCCGTTTGCTTTTTCTCATATGTCCTTCAATATATTTAATGTTTTTTCCCCCTCTATTCTTCCGTTCTAATAACAAGTTGTTAAACTTTGTCGTTTATGGTTAAGATAAATCTAGATCTTTAATTAAACAAAGTGTAAATTTAATATTAAACTTAGTCCTGAGATGTTCAATTTGTAGGATTTTGTTGGGTTCAAAACACATAAGTAAGACACAACGGAAGTTTAAAAGTTTTTGTTTCTTACTTACCCCAACAATAATTTTAGTATGGTTATACAACAATGGAACTTGTAACATAAAACATTTACTTACAAGTTAATATTATCTGGAATCTTTATCTACTACAAGGTGCACACGCGTTTGTTCTTCCGATTGCAAGCTCCAAGCTTCAATGTACTTCTCTTTCGGAAAGCTAGGAAATCCGGCAGAGGTTCGAGAGTATTTGATTCTATGTCTCTAAGGCTTAGAATGTTTTTCAGAATTGGTGTGTTGAATAATAAGGTAAATGCCTCTATTTATAGTTGAAAAATAGGTCAAAACCGGATTAGGGTTTGACCTTGGGCCTAGCCCAAAAATCGAGACAGAGGCACCGCGGTGCTTGACATGCGCCTGCACTGCGCTGCGGCCCTAGGGTATGGGCGCCGCGGTGCTCAACTTTACTTTTCCCGTGCATTCTTAATTAAATCCAAAATCCAATTTTGACTTAATTAAAATAATCATTATTTATTTAAATGTCTCGATTCCAAATCGAACATTTTAATTACTCTCTCAATACATCCTTAGATCGAAACGGACAATCGACATAGTGTGACTCTACATGCCTTCTCATATCGACATTAATCAAATTAAGGTCTACACGGAACTCCTAGATGGCGCCGGAAGACGAACTCAATATATGAAGTATGTTTACATGAATTCAGTAAACTTAGCCTTTATGTGGTAAGATAAAATTCTTTCATTCACGACACACCCGATCAAGCTTAGGATTTGTCAAGTGTCTATCCAAATGGCTTAATAATTGTATCTCATCTATATTAGTTGACAACTAGATCATATTCTAAATATGTCTATTGTGTTGGCCAGCGATTTTGTCAACCTAATATCACTGAGAATCTGAGTGTTCTCTCGAATATACATCCAAAGAATGAATTCCAATCTTGGCTCAACTACCACCTTCAATCCACATCGTAATGTACCCAATACAAGCCGTATCTCAACCTATAAGGCATTTGAGCTTAGGAAGAGATCAAAGTACATTACTTTGTAGACAATGCGCATATTGACCTCAAGTCTAAGGACTTCTATCTTCCACACGCTGATCATACTTTAGACAAGTATAACAAATAATATATCAGCAGGGTATACCAATACTTCCAAAGTATCCATGTGTCCATCACGAGTAACCATTACTCATAGCAGGTGAGACATACTACATCCTCTAAGGATGTGATGCAGACCACATGTCGACTTATCACATATCATCGATATCCCATTCTCGATGATCATTAGTCGAGGCTATTTTAAGATTTACGCTCTATCATTAATATCTCACTCTATTAATGACAACGTAAGCTCAAGGGATGTACATTAATGAATAATTACAAACAATCAAATAATAGTTCAAAAATTGCAAATGCCAAACTATTAATCTCCATTAATAATAATATGAATATGTATAAAGTACATTTGCTCTAATACTGATTGTCTCTAGGACATAAATATACTTTCTGTAACACCCCGTATTTTTGGGTAACGGTTGAACACATAAACGTAGGCAAGTAGACCGGACTCCGGAAAGTTTATGAGTTGCTAAAAAGGAAATTAGTATGTAAAAGGACGTGATCCCGAAATAATTTTGGATTTAATAAGTGCGATGACGGGGAGCATTAATAATAATTGCGTATCCCTGAAGAGGTTATAGACTAGTATTATATTACAGGAATTATGACTTTAGGTATAAGAGGATTTTATAAATCGTTGAGATTTAAGTAATTTGAGATCGGGGATTTAATTGTGTGTATAATTAATTAATTATGGGATTAATTAATTATACTTGAGGACAAAACATAGTGGGACATTACGTGGAGTGTTATAACACTTGGCTCAAGTGACTACGCCTTACTTGATCGGTGGCAGACTCCCAAGTCTCTAAGCCATTCACCTCCTTCTCTGTATTAAGGCTTCAGTCTTCTCCAATCTTCTCTAATCTTCTCCATTTTTAAAGACCTCCATTTCTTAGTCTCCGTAGAAACGTTTTTGGGGTAAAATTCTCATTGATAAAACTCCCTGAAATTCTCGGTCGAATTTGGGGATTTCCGTGAGCTTTTATATAACCAAAAAAGGGAGAAATTCATGGTGTTCTAGACCTTAGTTCCAGTGAAATTGAAACCTTAAAGCAAGGTTGAAGGTTCAAAAACCAAGCGTAGACTTTGAGTCTCGGCAAGGCTTAAGCAAAACGATTCCAGTGTTTCTAGTTCTGTCGGTCGGAGTCCGGTACGAGAGAAAGGGTTCCGGCGATTCTTGTCACCGTGTTTAACAGAGGTAATCTTTCTTGTTCCTAAAGTTTGTACAATTTCAGAATTTGATTCTTGCTACTAGTTCTAAGACGATTATCAAAAATGCTAAATTTGGGTTGGGTGTTGTCGGGACTGCCGTAATTGTAAGTTACTGGGATTGCATGTGAAATCATTGTACTATTTTAGGGATTGTAGCAGTAAAAAAAGGATTAAGAGGGTTGGGTGTTTCACTACTTACATAGGTTTCGATATAGAGGGAATATAGGTTCTACGCGTTCAAGGTATTCGTTAGAATGTCCCTAAGAATTTGTTTCTATTATTTTGAGTCGATTATGATTTAAATCATCCTTATGATGTAGACAATCGTTCATAGAGTTTACAAGGACCCACGGAACTTAGATGATTTCGACAACAAGGTATGCAAGACTTTTCCTTCTTTTTGGCATAACTCTATGTGCGAAGCATAACCGTTGTGTTGCTACATAAATTACTCTACTCTTAGTAGTTAAAGATGATCAAGTCATCGACTCTAATGTTGAAAGAATATCCAAGAATGTTTCTAAGACCTTAACAAGGCACACCGGAAAAGATGTTGATGTTCCCAATGTTAACCAAAGGTGTAAAGGATATTGTGTCACTCCAAATGTTTTATTATTATTCATGCATTTCATTTGCATTGCATTCATATGTTATCCTGGACCACTTGTGCTATGCACATTACTATATGGTAAATATTATATATCTATATATATATATATATATATATATATATGTATGGGAATTGTGGAAAAGGGAAAAATGCGTTATATACGCACACCACCTGCAGCTGGTACAGACTATCACGAAAGAGCCCGAAGAGGCCATTATGATGTGATTATGTGATGCCCTTGTGTGGCGATATAACCTGATGCCCACATAGGCGGTTATGAGAGGATTCCTGTGTGGACATTAGTATACCGCATTTGCATTGTGCATATATTTATTAACCATGATATGATATGATGTCCACAGAGGCTGTTATGGTAAGAAAGATGCCCGATGAGGCCGATGTATATGGAAACTGCATTGTGTATAACATTTAGGCATACGTGTTAGGGCCCTTAGAGGTATTTACTAATGCTCAGCTATTTCTGTTTCAGACTATAATATATCTCTGCTATGTTATTTCTTATGCCTGACATACTCAGTACATCAGTCGTACTGACGTTCCTTTTGCTGGGGGACGCTGCGTTTTATGCCCGCAGGTTCATATTGAGAGAGTGCCGATTCACACTAGTAGGTTACTGGTACAGCTGGTATTTGGAGCACTCTATTCATTTTAGAGTTGCGGTCTGGTCGTGGTATGTTTTACTCTTTAGAGGCTTGTAGATAAGTGTCATGTGGTTAGTTGTCATGTATGGCCTTGCCGGCCCTAGTATATAAATTTGTAAGTTGGGGCTGTTGGGTTGAAAACTTCATATTGTCTATCACGACTCAGTCCATGTTTAAATATGTTTAAGGGTGCATTGTAGATGTGGCGCCCGGTGGGTAGGGTCTGGGTGCCCATCGCGGCCCTCCGATTTGGGTCATGACAAACTTGGTATCAGAACATGTCTGTCCTAGAAAGTCTACAAGTCGTGTCTAGTAGAGTCTTGGTTATGGGTGTGTTGCGTGCCACATTTATAAGAAGGAAGCTACAGGGCATTTAGAGTTTTTTCCATTCTTTCATACTCTAGATCGTTCGATAGAGCTGAGTCGTGAGAGTATTGGCTCCTAATCAAATTTTCTCATTTGAACTGCAGTAACGTCCACAATGAGAAGCACGTCGGATAGTAAGAACGTGAGTACTGTCGCAAGACAAGATGTTAGACAGATACCACCTGCTGGCACGGGTCTTAGGGTTACAGAAATTGAAAGAAGAAAGGTGAGTTAAACCATGGACTCAGATCCATCTGAGGATCCATATGAGTCATCCGCTCGAACACCCTCGGTTCCTCCAACGGGAAGTGGGGTGGGGGAAGTCCCGACTTCACCAAGGAATTTAGTGGCAGTGTCGGGCCCTACTGACCATGGGATAGGGGAACAATACAAGGATGGGTACAACCGGATTTTCCTCAGATATCATGCCATGACAAGGTATGCATGTCACTCAATGACCCGACCCTTCTGAGATTTCGGATAGTCCTCCATCTTGGGGATCCATTAATCAGGGCTCGCCGGTCTATATTGTGGGACACGCCAGGGGAAGACAAGAGACAGGCAAGGAGAAGGCGAATGGGTAGTAAGGATAAGAGGGTTCCACCCCGAAGTGTATCGGATCGAGGCTCATATATAGGACCAAGGTAGGATAGTGAAGATTCACCAACAAGAGCACAAGGTTGTCCTAGTACCTATCCCTATAAATCCTTAAGATTTTTAAGTTAGTTGCTTTTAAATAAATGATATATTGTGTGTAATCGGTACATGGTTATATATTTGAATCAATCAAAGGAATATGTGGATTTTGTATGTGGATTGATAAGGTTGTTGTATAAGTTTGGTGTAATTTTAGTTGAGTCATGAAATGTCTTTAAAACTATTTGTATGCATAAGTTAGGCAATAATAACCTTGATTGAACTGATTTTGGAGTAATTAATATTTGTTAGAGGTAACTTCGACTTGATATGGATCTAACCTAAGGCTAGGAGTAATCTATAACTTAAGGGTTATAGTGAAAAGACTTGTGTAGCTCCTATTATCTTTTTCACATAGTCACCACAATAACTTTGCTCAGTATATGCCTAATGTGAGTATGTTGGCTTACTATTCTTGGTCTTTCCATGTGGTATCCAATGATTTGAAGTAATATAGCCTAGATATGGTTTTCCAATGACATGTTTAGCTTCAAATGTGACTACATGATGTCCTGTCCTTGCTATTAATACTTTGTTACTTCTATGGATCTATGGATGCATACTGTGGTATAAACTGCCTAAGAAAAAAAAATGAAACCAGAGGACTTATTTTAGTTTATTGTTGGACTTAATGAGCTTAACACTAATCGAAGAGGTTTGTTATATATCCAAAAGAAAGTTTAGTGCATGATTTGTTTTCTTAGGAAATGTATATGTTAATCCATGAGATTTGTACTTGGTTGGGTATTCAGCTAATCTGCTTGCTTAAGTATTATGCCTATCTCTGCTAGTTAAACTTAGTATGGATCTAGTTTAAGTCCTTTGGCATTGTTCTAGCTTGATGATTTGGATCCTAATAATTGTCTTATTGACATTTGAGCCAAAGTTAATGTAGCATGAAGCCTATCTAAATTTTACATAAGTCATGTGTGTTGTGTATGTGGAAGCCATTCATATCTATCTTATAGCCTCTGTTGAATGTCTATGCTAAGTGGTCATATATGTACCCTGATGGTAGCTCTGCCATGCATATATATACTTTGTTTCATGTATAGATCATGTGTGTTTATCTCATTGTCACATATAACCATGCCATGACTTTGCTCTAAGAATCCAAAAAAAAAACTGAATTGAAGTCTGGCCATTATATTGTTATATGTTCTGAAATCTTTAAGATATATAACTGGTTCATTCTAGATTTTAAATCATGGGATACTAAGGCCTTGTGTTTGAGAGTATCCCCTACGAATGTTTCTTCATTTATCTAGTTGTCTGCTGCTTATATATGTGTTCATAATTGGTGTTGACCATTCAAGTAACCTTACAAGTTAAGAATGTCATTCCAAGCTTAAAAATTTCACTTGTTAAGTTTGTATGTCTAGTTTAGCTTAATATATGGATCAAATGTTTCTTTTCTCCATGATAAAATAAGAGGATAAAACTGATTAGTTTTTCAGGTGCTAGTTTACACTAGTTTTGTCTCTTATCCTGCACAAATTGGTCATTTTATTTTTACTGCTAAAATAATATGGTGGTTAGCATAATCTACTTATTTGGCCAAGTTTATTGTTTGCCTATTGCTTCAACTTTTTTAGTCTTGCCTTTATAAGTATGCTCATACATATACTCAAACTCTGATGGACTTAGTTAAAATATACAAATTTTAGCTCTATCAAGAATGCTCAATTTCATATTTTATCATGTTGGAACTGATAAGAACAAGCTTTTATATGTTGAAATGCTACTTTGACTATGTTGAGTATTTCAGCTCCTTCTTTAAGACATGCTATCCATGCTATGCAAAAATACACTTGTGAGATCCTCAAAATATTGCACTTTGAGAAATGATCTTATACCCTTTGAGTTATGGCTGCTGTTTTACTACTAATTCCTGCCATATGCTGCTATGTTTCCCTGAGTTGCTGTAACTTGAGATAAATGGTTGCTATTTACTACTGTGGTTTTGATGGAGCTATTGCACTTGCTGAGCTGCCTTGTTGTGTTAAATAGACTGCTAATCTACTGTGCTTTAGTACAAATAATTGCTGCATTTCTGGCTCATTTATGGTTCCTGTTAAGACTGTTTAGTTATGCTTTAAGGCTATGTGGTTATTGTTTCAAAATGGGGAGTGGCTACTGTTGGTGAAGGGGGTTGGTTGTTGCTGTCTGTGTTCCATTTTCTGAATACTGATGACTATTTTCCATTTGCTGCTACATTGGTTATTGACACTATTATATTAAGCTGGTCGATGTGTATACCTGTTATTTTCTGATGCATTTAGCTACCATGTTCTGGCTGTTGTTTGAGGTCACTTGTTGCTGTTGTTTGGTTGTTGTTTGGCTGCTGTTTTGTTGTTACTTGCTACTGTTATCACTGCTGCACTTTGGTAAGAATTGTGCCATGTTCAAACACATGTTGCTGCCTTTATTTTGAGGCAGAGGTTGCTGTAAATCCTGGGCAGGGGCAGAGTTGAAAATAAACAGCTGTTTTTGCTGCACTCTAGCTTAAACCAGTGCCAAAAAAATGATCAACTGAACTGGTTTAAACACTAGCAGGGAGATTGTGAAGTTAGAAGGAACTTGGAAACTTGATCTGAATTAGTCATGGGATGATAAAATAGTTGAAGCATGATTAATTGCACTACTTTGTGAACTGTTTTAAATAACTATGTTGCATATATGACTCTAAACTAGATGTTAGGACCCTCTACCTTATTTACCTACTGTTTGAATTTAAAGAATGTATAAGATATACTACAGACCTAGGCAAGAATCCATCACCCCATTAACTTTCTATATAAGCAATTAGCTAGATAAAGATTGCTTCACACAAGGTTACTAAAGTTGGAAGGTATAACTATGTGGTTATTTTAGTGTGTAGTAGTCATAGATTTATATGTATCTTCTCACATTCTAAATGATAATCTGAATTAATCCATGAATGTCGTATCCCCTGTTTTTGATGAATGGGAATGACAAATTTGATACTTCCCCTCTAGCTTTTACTGAACTTGGTCAACTGTGTGTTTATTTTTATTATGACAAGAGTTAGATATGTCATACCGACATTCGAGGATGAATGTTTCTAAGGGGGAGAGGATGCAACACCCCATATTTTTGGGTAACGGTTGAACACATAAACGTAGGCAAGTAGACCGGACTCCGGGAAGTTTATGTTGCACTCACGTTGCTAAAAAGGAAATTAGTATGTAAAAGGACGTGATCCCGAAATAATTTTGGATTTAATAAGTGCGATGACGGGGAGCATTAATAATAATTGTGTATCCCTGAAGAGGTTATAGACTAGTATTATATTACAGAAATTATGACTTTAGGTATAAAAGGATTTTATAAATCATCGGGATTTAAGTAATTTGAGATCGGGGATTTAATTGTGGGATTAATTAATTATACTTGGAGACAAAACATAGTGGGACATTACGTGGAGTGTTATAACACTTGGCTCAAATGAATACGCCTTACTCGATCAGTGGCAGACTCCCAAGTCTCCAAACCGTTCACCTCTTTCTCTGTATTAAAGCCTCCATCTTCTCCAATCTTCTCCATTTTTAAAGGCCTCCATTTCTTAGGCTCTGTAGAAATCATTTTTGGGGTAAAATTCTCATTGATAAAACTTCCTGAAATTCTCGATCGAATTTGGGGATTTCCGTGAGCTTTCATATAATCAAAAAGGGGAGAAATTCGTGGTGTTCTAGACCTTAGTTCTAGTGAAATTGAAACCTTGAAGCAAGGTTGAAGATTCAGAAACTAAGCCGAGACTTTGAGTCTCGGCAAGGCTCAAGCAAAATGATTCCAGTGTTTTTAGTTCTGTCGGTCGGAGTCCGGTACGAGCGAAAAGGTTCCGGCGATTCTCGTCGCCGTGTTTAACAGAGGTAATCTTTCTTGTTCCTAAAGTTTGTACAATTTCAGAATTTGATTCTTGCCACTAGTTCTAAGACGATTATCGAAAATTCTAAATTTGGGTTGGGTGTTGTCGGGACTGCCATAATTGTAAGTTACTGGGATTGCATGTGAAATCGTTGTACTATTTTAGGGATTGTAGCAGTAAAAAGAAGGATTAAGAGGGTTGGGTGTTTCGCTACTTACATAGGTTTCGATATAGAGGGAATATAGGTTCTACGCGTTCAAGGTATTCGTTAGAATGTCCCTATGAATATGTTTCTAATATTTTGAGTCGATTATGATTTAAATCATACATATGATGTAGACAATCATTCATAGAGCTTACATGGACCCGCGGAACTTAGATGATTTCGACAATAAGGTATGCAAGGCTTTTCCTTCTTTTTGTCATAACTCTATGTGCGAAGCATAACCGTTGTGTTGTTACATAAATTACTCTACTATTTGTAGTTAAGGATGATCAAGTCATTGACTCCTATGTTGAAAGAATATCCAAACATGTTTCTAAGACCTTAACAAGGCACACCGGAAAAGATGTTGATGTTCCCAATGTTAACCAAATGTGTAAAGGATATTGTGTCACTCCAAATGTTTTATTATTATTCATGCATTTCATTTGCATTGCATTCATATGTTATCCTGGACCACTTGTGCTATGCACATTACTATATGGTAAGTATTATATATATATATATGTATGGGAATTGGGGAAAAGGGAAAAGGCGTTATATACGCACACCACCTGCAGCTGGTACAGACTATCACGAAAGAGCCCGAAGAGGCCAATATGATACCCTTATGTGGTAATATAACCTGATGCCCACAGAGGCGGTTATGGGAGGATTCCCGTGCGGACATTAGTATACCGCATTTGCATTGTGCATACATTCATTAACCATGATATGATATGATGTCAACAGAGGCTGTTATGGTAAGAAAGATGCCCGATGAGGCCGATGTATATGGAAACTGCATTGTGCATAACATTTAGGCATACGTGTTAGGGCCCTCAGAGGCATTTACTAATGCTCAACTGTTTCTGTTTCATATTATGATATATCTCTATTATGTTATTTATTATGCCTAACATACTCAGTACATCAATCGTACTGACTTTCCTTTTGTCGGGGGACGCTGCGTTTTATTCCCGCAGGTTCATATTGAGAGAGTGATGATTTGCACTAGTAGGTTGCTAGTATAGCTGGTGTTTAGAGCACTCTATTCATTTCGGAGTTGCGGTCTGGTCGTGGTATATTTTACTCTTAGAGGTTTGTAGTTATGTGTCCTGTGGTTAGTTGTCATGTATGGCCTTGCCGGCTCTAGTATATAAATGTGTAAGTTGGGGCTGTTGGGTTGAAACTTCATATTGTCTATCACGGATCAGTCCGTGTTTAAACATGTTTAAGGGTGTATTGTAGATGTGGCTCCCGGCAGGTAGGGTCCGGGTGCCCGTCGCGGCCCTTCAGTTTGGGTCGTGACACTTTCAATCTCCCACTTGGCCTAGAGCCAATCTCCAACATATCTAATGCCCATATTCTCAAAATGACCATTATGCTTGACTAAGCTTAATGGTTTAGTGAATGGGTCAGCTAGATTATCGTTTGTGGGAACTTGGTCTTATCTAATCTCTTTAGTCTCCACCATCTCCCTGAGTATGTGGTACTTCCTTGGTACATGCTTGTTTCTGTTGGTTGATCTTGGTTCCTTAGCTTGCGCAATCGCACCAGTGTTGTCACAATTAATCGTTATTGGACAAGTGGCACTTGGAACAACCCCATGTTCCTTCAGGAACTCAGATATCGCGACAACTTCTTTACCAGCTTCCGATCCAGCAATGTACTCAACTTCTGTTGTCGAATCAGCATTTGTAGTTTGTTTGGAACTTTTCCAACTAACTGCTCCACCATTGAAAATGAATGTGTAACCTGATTGAGATTTATAGTCATCAACATCTGTCTGAAAGCTAGCATCAGTGTACCAGTACATATTAGCTTCTCTTCCCCACCATAGACTAAGAAGTAATCTTTAGTTCGTCGAAGATACTTAAGAATACTCTTGACTGCCTTCCAGTGTTCTTCCCCAGGATTCTGCTGGAACTTGCAAGTCATACTAAATGCAAAGGCCACATCTGGCCTAGTACAGGTCATGGCATACATGATCGATCCTATAGCCGAAGCATATGTGATCCTTTTCATGCGTTCAAGTTCTATAGAATTAGAAGGACTATCCTTCTTAGATAACTTGATGCCTTGTCCCATAGGTAGACCGTCTTTCTTGGAATTTTCCATAGAAAAATGTCTAAGCACTTTGTCTATGTAGACTGACTGTGACAGCCCCAACAATCTGTTAGGTCTATCTCTATAGATCATAATCCCCAGAATGTAGCAGGCTTCACCTAAATCCTTCATCATGAAGGTACTGGACAATCACTCTTTTGACTGACTACAGGAGAGTCTTATTGTCTCCCATTATTAATATGTCATCTACATATATTATAATGAAGACAATACTCCCATCCTTGCGTTTACTATAAACACATGGATCCTCTTTGCTTCTGACAAAATCAAATGACATGATAGCCTTGTCAAAGCAAATGTTCCAACTCCTCGAGGCTTGCTTAAGCCCATAAATGGACTTTTGTAGCTTGCATACATCATTTGGTTTGGACTCGATTGAAAAATCCTCAGGTTGTTTCATATACTCTTCCTCAACTAGATTACCATTGAGGAAAGCAGTCTTGACGTCCATATGCCAAATGTCATTGTCATAATATGTAGCTACTGCAAGCAAAATCCGAATGGACTTGATCTTAGCAACATGTGAAAAAGTTTCATCATAATCGACCCCAAGCCGTTGATTATAACATTTAGCCACCAGTCTTGCTTTATAAGTTTGTACCTTGTCATATGCATCAATCTTCTTCTTGAAGACCCATTTGCATTCTATGGGTCTAACCCATGTTGGAAAATTAACCAAGTTCCAAATTTGATTTACGTACATCGAGTCCATCTCAGATTTCATGGCTTCTTGCCATCTCTGCAGATCAATGTCTAACATAGCTTCGCTGTAAGTTGTAGGTTCATCGTCATCAGAAATATCTATCTCATTGTATGTTTAACAAGGAGATTAAGTATATCAGGTGGACTATGAATCCTAGTGGTCCTATGGAGTTGAGAACTCTGCGTTTCAGTGTTTGTTGCATTCTGATTGTGAGAAAGTCTTTGTGTGTTGGACAATCGATCACCTTGAGATCTTTCAGAAATGTCATTTTCATGTATTTTCTTAATGGAATGAGGTACAACCATTGCATCATCTTCCATTGGTTGTGTATGAGAGCCTTGCATTTCTGCACTATCTTTTACAGCACTCCCACTGGCTAAAGGGCATACTCTCACCAGATACTCCCACTGAATCCTTGTTTAGGTCATTCGACAAGGGTTCATTTTCTGTGTTATCTTGTGGTTCTTGAATTTCTTCAAGTTCTATCTCTGTGCAGCTATGTTCCTTGTAGACATATTCTTCTTCAAGGAAAGTTGCGTTCCTGGAAACAATGACCTTATGTTCTCCAGGAAGATAGAAGTAGTATCCCTTAGTTTCCTTTGGATACCCCACGAAGTAACATTTCTCACTTTTAGATTCCAACTTGTCAGTGAGCATCTTCTTAACATATGCAGGGCACCCCCAGGGTCTCATATGTTTAAGAAGCTGGCTTCTTGCCACACTATATATGATAGGGTGTCTTTTCTACTGACTTGGAAGGAACATGTTCAGAATATATATAGAGGTTTGTATAGCATGTCCCCAAAGGTATGTCGGTAGAGCTGAGGAGCTCATCATGGATCGAACTATATCCAATAAGGTTCGGTTTCTCCTTTCGGCAACACCGTTCATCTGTGACATTTCTGGAGGTGTCCCTTCAGATTGGACTCCATGTAGCTTTAAGCAATCTAGAAAATCCTTGCTTAAGTATTCACCTCCTCGATCTGATCGAAGGGTCTTGATACTTGTTGCAAGTTGCTTCTCTACCTCCGACTTGTACTCCTTGAACTTCTCAAAAGCCTCGGATTTGTATCTCATAAGATACACATACCCATATCTTATGAAGTCGTTAGTAAAAGTGATGAAGTATGGGAAGCCTCCTTTAGCTTGAGTCGAGAATGGCCCACATACATCAGTATGGACCAACTCAAGCACCTCATTGGTTGCACACCTTTCCCAGAAAATGGTTTATTGGTCATCTTTCCTCTCAAGCAAGATTCGCAGTTACCATAAAACTCCAAGTCAAATGATTTGAGGTAGTCTAACTTTCTCAATCTTACTATCCTTGATTCGTTGATATGACCAAGTCTGCAGTGCCATAGGTAGGTAGAGTTCTATTACTTGTCTTGGCTAATTTATTTTGTACATTTAAAATCTCTCAACTACAGTTCAGTGTATATAACCCATCTACAAGAGAAACAGTTTCATATATAACATTATTAAAAGACAGTACGTGACTGCCATTATAAATATACGAGGAAAAGGCATCCATGTCCAACACTAGGATAGAAATAATATTCCCCGTTAACGAGGGAACATAAAAACAATCATTCAACACTAAACAATAGCCGGAAGGTAAATTTAATCTATAAGTCCCTACGCGCTCAGCATCGACTCGTGCTCCATTTCCAACGCGTAGGTCTACCTCTCTCGGTCCAACCTTCTTGCTATCAGTTAGCCCCTAAACATTTGTACAAATGTGTGAGCCACAAATGGTATCCAATACCCAGGAATGAGAGTTATTTATAGATATATTTATTTCAATGACGTACATATCTTGTCCACCAAAGGCAGGAGCACTTGGTGCTTTCCCTCCTCCTGGTGCCGTGCAGTCCTTTTTCCAATTCCCCTTCCTATGGCAGTTGAGACATTCATCCTTAGCCGCACTCACCTTCTTCTTATTCACACCTCCCTTGGGCTTCATAGCTGAGGGCGCAACGATTGCCTTGCCCTTCTTCTTCTGCCATTCCTTGCCTTTCAACTTGGGTCGGCTAGAAGAACTCACCATGAGCACAACTTTGCCTTTGGAAGTGGAGGACTCAAAGATCTTGATCAGGGTTGTGCAGCTCTGGCAAAGTCGCCTTCATTCCATTCATGTTGAAATTCACTATGAAGTTCTCAAAAGAACGAGGGATAGAGTTTAAGATGAGGGTGGTAGCGATATTCTTTTCAAGCTTCGTTCTAATCGAAGCAAGCCTCTCTATCAGCCCTATCATCTTCAGCACATGCTGCGAGACCGGGCCCCTTAATTGAGCTTACACTTGAAAAGTTCTATTAGCAACTCATGTTCCATTGTCTGGGATTGAGAGTCATAGAGACTTTTCAGGTGTTCGAGCATCTCATTGGGCCCCATGTTCTCATGCTGTCTCTGAAGTTTCATCGACATGGAAGACAGCATTACGCATTGCACCTAAGTGGCATCATCTAGATGTTTCTGGTAAGCATCTTTATCAAAGGAGGCATATTCTTCAGAATCTGTCGCAGGGATTGTTGGGAACACCGTGTCCAATACGTATTCTATTTTCCTTTGTCTGAGTACTATACACAAATTTCTTAGCTAGTCAAGGTAGTTCGGTCCAGTAAGTTTATTCATCTCAATCAACATTTTCAACGACATGCTTGACATTTTTTATAATCTGAAGAACTAGATAGACCGGAAATCAAATTCAAAATCTATTTCCTATTATACACATTCATTTAAGCTAGTCAACAAGGCCTTTTATTTAATTAACTCCCATTATTTTAACATACTTCTATGACCCCATGGTAGAATACAGACCTATATTAATTGAGGTCATAATGGGCCAAGATCCAAGCCTATACTATCTCCGCGTTTGCTTTGGCTGATAATTTCAATAACATATCTTGGTAGGTTCTAAACCAATTGCAAAACTTATTCGCAACTCTTGGTTGATCAAATTATTACATTTAATCTTACGTCCTTAGATTAGTCCGACACTTTGGCGCTAAGAATTGTCTAAGCAAGTCAACCCCATTACACGATTGCGTTTATGTATCTAAGCAAATTTGGCCTTTGTGAGCAAACACTTTGGTGTAAATACCCACAAAATGCTATCATTTACCTTTACATTAAAACACATCTATGAAAGAGTTTGGGTCCTCGTAGACTTAGAGCAAATGCTTTGGCATAAATACTCGTATCGCCGAAAAGAATTTTTCACTCTAACAATTATAATGGACGACGCGTTTTAATTTAGACTTGTATTTAAAGTTTTGGGGAATATTTTAATTTTAGGATTCTAACCAAGATCAACACTTTTACGCCATATCCAATATGACATCTTAACATCATGCAAACTAAAGACACATATAGTTTGGGAACCGTCAACCCAATATGCATGATATAAGATGGTTTAATCAAACACTGGGCGCCGCCTGCCCAGACAGTTATAGCGGATACTATTCTATAAATATAAATGATAAACATTTTGACATTTAGCACATAAACAGTATACTTATCAAATAATATATTGTGTAATAATAATGTTGGGCTAAACATTCTGAACTCAGATTTTTTTTTAGTTTCTGGACAGGTGGGGCCGGGACGCTAATCATTAGCGTCGTGACGCCACTGAGGCAGTAACCCCAATTTTCTAAAAAATGCACTAGCGCCGCGACGCTCCACCATGGAGCCGTGGCGCTTCAGAGGCAGTAACATTTCTGCTTCTGCAATTGAATTAGCGCCGCGACGCTGTAGAGGCAGAAACATTTCTGCTTCTGAAAATGCATTAGCACCGCGACGCTCCACCATGGAGCCGCGTCGCCTGTTGTCCAGTGAGTTCATAATTTAAAATGAAGCATTAGCGCTACGGCGCCTCCTTGAAACCCTAGTCAAAGCCGCGGCGCCGACATCCTTACAAATGTTTCTGTGTTGATTTTCAAAAAATCTTTCAACCCCTAAATCCAATTTAGGGATCAATACACATGTCCTTTATCATCACCCACCTTTATCAATAACGCCCATATCGACCATCATCCGTTCTTTACTCGTTCTTAGCCGTGCACCGTGCAATGAGCCGGACAACGCACTTGACTTACTTCGAGTTAGAGCGGAATAACTTCATCGTGTTAGCGTAGGAGATAATTTAGGGTGATACCAAAAGGTCAACATTCGTTCCAGACATATAGGATTTCAAAAAACCCTGTTTTAATCCAATTTTATGTTTAACCCATATTATTATTCTATTCAATTGTTATATAACCATTTAACCAGCCTGAGCTCTGATACCAATGTAGGATTTTGTTGGGTTCAAAACACATAAGTAAGGCACAACGGAAATTTAAAAAATTTTGTTTCTTACTTACCCCAACAATAATTCTGGTATGGTTATACAATAATGGAACTTGTAACATAAAATATTTACTTACAAGTTAGTATTATCTGGAATCTTGATCTACTATAAGGTGCACACGTGGTTGCCCTTCCGATTGCAAGCTCCAAGCTTCAATGTACTTCTCTTTCGGAAAGCTAAGAAATCCGGCAGAGGTTCGAGAGTATTTAATTCTAAGTCTCTAAGGCTTAGAATATTTTTCAGAATTGGTGTGTTGAATAATGAGGTGAATGCCTCTATTTATAGTTGAAAAATAGGTCAAAACCGGATTAGGGTTTGACCTTGGGCCTGGTCCAAAAATCGAGGCAGAGGCGCCGCGGCGCTCGACTTTATTTTCCTCGTGCATTCTTAATTAAATCCAAAATCCAATTTTGAATTAATTAAAATAATCATTATTCATTTAAATGTTGATTCCAAATTGAACATTTTAATTACTCTCTCAATACATCCTTAGATCGAAAGGACAATCGACATAGTGTGACCCTACATGCCTTCTCGTATCGACATTAATCAAATTAAGGTCTACACAGAACTCCTAGACGGCGCCGAAAGACGAACTCAATATGTGAAGTATGTTTACACGAATCCAATAAACTTAACCTCTATGTGGTAAGATAAAATCCTTTCATTCACGACACACCCGATCAAGCTTAGGATTTGTCAAGTGTCTATCCAAATGGCTTAATCATTGTATCTCATCTATATTAGTTGACAACTAGACCATATTCTAAATATGTCTATTGCGTTGGCCAACGACTTAGTCAACCTAATATCACTGAGAATCCGAGTGTTCTCTCGAATATACATCCAAAGAATGAATCCCAATCTTGGCTCAACTACCACCTTCAATCCACATCGTAATGTACCCAATACAAGCCGTATCTCAACCTATAAGGCATTTGAGCTTAGGACGGGATCAAAGTACATTACTTTGTAGACAAGGCGCGTATTGACCTCAAGTCTAAGGACTTCTATCTTCCACACGCTGATCATACTTTAGACAAGTATAACAAACAGTATATCAGCAGGGTATACCAATACTTCCAAAGTATCAATGTGTCTATCACGAGTAACCATTATTTGTAGCAGGTGAGACATACTACATCCTCTAAGGATGTGATGCAGACCACATGTCGACTTATCACATATCATCGATATTTCATTCTCGATGATCATTAGTCGAGGCTATTTTAAGAGTTACGCTCTATCATTAATATCTCACTCTATTAATGACAACGTAAGCTCAAAGGATTTACATTAATGAATAATTACAAACAATCAAATAATAATTCAATAATTGCAAATGCCAAAATATTAATCTCCATTAATAATAATATGAATGTGTATAAAATACATTTGTCCTAATATAGATTGTCTGTAGGACATAAATATACTTTCACCATCTTATTCTATCAAACTTGGTGTTATTTTATTTTACCTCTCCGGTGAGATAAATTAATCGAAGAATTCTAATCCTAGAATTATAATTCCGGGATAACTTAATCCGCAAACCTAACTAAATTGACTAGTGAACAGTAGAAGATGAGAGTATTACTGAGTTTTTCTACTAAAGTTTCGGCTTGTGGTCAACAAGCAGTTGTTAATAGTAGAGTTGACTGTTGCTTCTGTCAGTGGCTTAGGAGGCATCATGAGATTTCTCATTACGTGTCAAATAAGAAGCCAAGAAAATAAAATGGACTAAAGTCACTTATCCATTCTAAATTAGTAGAGTACTATTAGAATTTCAAACATATTGGTTGAAGATGGTGTGATGTGATGCAAGTGAACGTCTACGAAAAAATTGTCGTAAAATTTTGTTCTTCGTTTCGTCGTCGATCAATCTATCGCTCAATCACAGGCCGCTCTGTCATGAACGCTTAAATAATTCATGTAAAGGACCTCAACTAATCGATATAAAATAGCATATATAAAAATAGTTAATATCATGGAGTTTAAATTTTAAAAATAAACTTCATGACAATGTATATTTTTACATGTAAATTTTGAAATTGCATAACAATATTCATTATAGAAGCTGAAAATATTATTTGTGAATTTTATCCCTAACTATTGGAGCAGTAGCCCCATGAAAATCCTTATCCCAATTCTACCATTTAATACATAATTCATTTGAAGATATCTTGATACATTATGCTGTAACAAATATACACTGGTCGGAATGTACACAAAGTAGGAGCTTTTTCATCAGTTTCAACAATAACCACGTACACAAATTGAAAGCAGAAGTACAAATTTTTACCACCATAATTGCGTCCCCTTTTGTCAATTTGTCCCTTACTAATTTATTTTCCACTCCCTACCAAACAAGAAAATAAAGATCCTCAACAATTAAGAAAAATAAAAAAGTGATTAAAACAAATTATACAAGAAAAGGATTGGGAGAAAAGAGCTGCACAAATTTAATAGAAGCTGAATGATGTGTCTATATCTACACTAAATTACAAGCCAAGTTAATAAATAATCTTCAAATAATGTCTTTCCAGGAGTTATTTGCTTCATCATCCAGGCATTTTCTCCATGCATCAAATTCCTTAGACTCTTGAGAACCCATAACTAGGAAGTATATCAATCTGCTGATCAAAGGGTGAATTCTCAGGTGTAATTGGAATTAGTGATGGAAGTGAATATTCTGAATTATCAACATTATTAGACAATTTAGTAAGTTCATTAATCATGTCGTTATTCTCCAAATACTTGGATTTATGACCATATTGTCCGATGAATTATTCGAAATTGGAGAGGGTTCGTCTATTTTTTTCACATTAGTAAGAATTTGATCATATGGGACAAGCTGATTATTGTACAATTGTTGCATGGAAAAATGATCTTGTAATGGTGGAATTAATGGAGGAGGAGTATTTAGGACTTGGATTATGTTTTGGACTAGATGGATTTTGGCCATTTCAGCCAATTCTGCTTGTAACTTAAGAGCAGATTCAAAAGGGCTCATCAAATTAGAAAGGCTAAGAAGTAAATTTGGATCAGTTATTGATTGATGTGTTACTGGATCAATTCCAGACTTGAGTAGCTTTTTCTTGAGACGAGTATTCCACAGATTCTTGATTTCATTATCTGTCCTTCCGGGAAGATGAGCTGCAATTCTTGACCATCTACAAAATATAAACAATTATATTAATGAAAAAAATGTAAGGGTATAAAATGTGGATTTCAACTTAAATACACTATTAAATATATTCTAACGTGTTATAGTAAGTACTAACCTGTCGTATTTTTAGGTTACCAATCTCATCTTTTATGATAGTTATTTATTAAGCAACTTAAACGTTAACTTTTATACTGTCAATGTATATAAATTAAATTTTAAGTTTTTTTTTTTTAAACCGGAATATCCTAGGATTACATCTCCTATATGGAATACGTTATACTAAGATTTTGGCATAAAAATAGTGAATTGAACTAATACCTCCAATAAAGTATGAGATAAATTTAACCCCAAAATTTAAATAGGGCTAACCCACCTAATCTCTTGAACCACATGGCCCCTGAAAGGGTACCGACATTTATGGATTAAAACATGAATATATCAAGAAATAAGGAAAATAGTGTAAGAATTCTTAAATATTATCTAATCCCACTTTTTCACGGACATTTTAGCTGTAATTATGATAGTATAAATATTATTTTGTATTATCGATCAATAGAAGTTAAACTCTAAAATGGTACCAACATGGATTAAAAACATGCAATTATCAAGAAAAAAAACAGAAAATAATAAGTATACTTGTTTCCAAGAACAGAATGAAGGTTGATGATTGTTTCTTCTTCTTCAATGGAAAATGCTCCTCTTTTTACATCAGGCCTTAGATAATTTGTCCACCTTAACCTACAACTTTTGCCACACCTGTTTAATCCTGCTCTTTTGGGAACTAATTGCCAATTTCCATGGCCATGTTCTTGAATATTTTCCATTAATTTTTCATCTTCTTCACTTGTCCATGGTCCCTTCTTCAAATCATTGTTTACTTTGCAACATGGATATCTCCCCATTTTTCAAATAAAGAATGAAAAAAAGCTAAGGTATAAAATTAGTATAATTTTGTGATTTTGGGACAAATTGAAGAGAAGTATGATTGGTTTATATAATTGCATGGAAGTCAGTTTGTATAGCATGAAGTCAACTATTTTCTTCATATTATATTACTGTTAGAACAAGCTTCAGGCAACACGGCAAAAGATATAGAGGTGGCCTAGCAAACCTTGTTTGGCTCATCAAATTGTATTAAACTAAGAATTAGGTAATATTGCTAGCGTCAATTTCACAAGCAGTGATATTTTTTTGTCAACATATCTTTCAAAAATGTGTTGGTAAGCCACCAAGATTATTTCTTTTGTATTCTAGTTCTTTTTGATTGATTATGTTTTACTCCACTAGTACTCCAAGTTATTATTAGTGATGGTCTGGTGGATGTAAAATATAATTAACGGATTCAATCGAACACAATATTTTTTATAGTAAGTATAAATATATGTACTGTATGAGTTATAGATATGATCTGCGTACATCCTTCTCAGACTCCATTTATGAAATTACACTGAATATGTTATTATTGTTGTTGAAACATAAATATATGTGTGAAAAAATCATTAAAATTTTAAAAAAAATACTAAATCTGAACAAATAATTTCAAAAGTGTAATAAATTTAACGGTAAGAATCTAAACGTCGAATTCATAAAATTTAAATTTTTAATAAAGCTCTGGTTATTTGGCACTAAAATTTGAACCCATAATTAAGTATGCTGCTCCAAGAGATGGTGTGGTTGATTTTGGATCTTAGTTGCAGAAGTCAATCAGTACTATTTGTGATTTTTGTTACCCCACACCACCAATTAATTCCAAAAGGGAGAAATAAAAATAAAAAAACTTTAAGCATTAATTAATCTCATGAAAATAAAACATGTATGTTCCTTTCTCTTAAATAGCAAGACATTGGATCATTTGGCTTCACCTGTCTTTTCTGATCATTTTTCCAAATAAATGCTCCTTTACACTCATGATACACTGGTAAGACTCATCCAGGTGACATGTTAGGGGTTTTCCTGGAATAAAATTTGGGATTAAATTTGTCCAATGTTCAGTTATGGATATTAACTAAATTCACGAAAAAGTTTTTACTAAAATCATGAAATTACGTATCTCATATAAACAGTGGCATTATCTATTCTGACTGTAATTCCTGAATTATATTCTTGAAATAACATTGTTTTGAATCACAGGACTTTGAACAAGTGAAATTGGTTATCTGAATTAAAGTAATATAAAAAGTTAAATTGCACAGATAGAATATTTTAAGGTAAATTCAAGATTTAATCTGATGGTTCAGCCTATTAGGTACAAGAGTTTTTCAGGCATTATGTGTCGGCCTTATGGCGTCGATGACTATTTGGTGATGAAGAAAACTTTGGGGCAGCTAGTTGAATGTCATGAGTCAATTTTTCTGTTCAACTTTATACTCAAAATGAATTGGAAGCAGGTAATGTATTTGTTGCATGCATGAAATTGTTGAAATACATACTCAAATTTATCCAAACTATAGTATATTTCATGAGGGAATAAAATTCTCAAATGATTAGAGTTGTACTTGTTTGAATTATGCATTGTCAATGATTAAGTCTCTGTAAATAGGCTACTTTCAATTCTTTGATTCTGCTAGTTATATATTTTATTCCTCTAAAAATCATCATCAAAATTGTCACTATTTTTGTCACTTTACTTTAATGTACTAGCTAGCTAAATCCGGCTACTTTCATTCAAGTACTAGTCTCCAAGGAAGGTAGTTATAATTAAAACTGCACCTTGAATGTGGGTGTTGAATAGTTCATCTCCCTCTCCACCATGATGCGATCTGAATATATTCTTTTGCGACTTCTTCGTCAGTCCTAATGAAAATTAGGGCTGTTTAATGTTTAGTGCAATGGGACGGGACTAGAGTTTCGTCCCCCTGTCCCGATCCACTTGTGTCCCCCCCCCCCTAATAACCCCTTAAGTCCGTCCCCCTGATCTATCCCGTCCCACTTAAATTTAGAAAATTATGTTTGTATATTTTTGAATTTACAATGTTGTCAATTTAAGTCTGAAGTTTATAATTAAATTTGTGTTTATTTATTAAATTTATGTGTGTTTTTTTTATTATGAAATTTATGTAGTCTTGTATCACATTATCATTTTTTTATAATTTTTAGTGCCTAAAATATTCAAATTATTACAAATTTTTTAAAAAACACAAAGGCCCCGTTCTGTCCCGTTAGTTTAGTGGGAAGGTAACATGACTAAGACTTGATTCTACCTAATAATTTAGTATAGCCAATACATATGGAACTATTTTCTTCTATATATTTTGTTCTATATTTCACTAAGTCTGCATGAGTGTCAAATTGTGCATATTGGAAAGAAATAATCCCTTGATTATTTTCATTAATGAATGAGTATATATACAATTCACAATTTTCATAATATGAAAATTTCTATTCCTATTCTACTCCCAAAATCCAATTCTATTTGTATAAGAATTCTACAAATATGGTAAGTGTACAATGCTAATTATATACAAAAACATCCCTAACAATCCGTGATCTACACGGTCTCTTTGTGACTTGTGTTTCAGTGATATACACAGGGCAGTGTATATACCGTGTATATCACGGGTATATTTATCACACCCCCGAAGTCATAACGGACGGACTTCGTACACTGAGTCCGTCCCTAAAATGTTCAAATAGAACCGAGGGAAGACCTTTAGTAAAGATGTCTGCAATTTGATACCTGGAAAGGACCTGACAGACGCGTACTTGTCCACGAGCTACCTTTTCGCGAACAAAGTGGATATCCATCTCTATGTGTTTAGTGCGCTGATGTTGAACAGGATTACCAGAAAGATAGACTGCACTAATATTATCACAATAAACCAAGGTAGCTTTCTGAATGAGAGAATGAAGTTCTAAGAGAAGGTTACGTAACCAACATGATTCACATACCATATTGGCTACCCCCCGATACCTGGCCTCTGCACTAGAGCGTGATAATGTAGATTGTTGCTTGACAGACCATGAGACCAAGTTATTACCAAGAAACATACAATAACCAGACGTGGAGCATCTGGTATCTGGACAGCCACCCCAATCAGCATCTGTATATAAGACAAACGTAGAGGTCGATGACGGATATAGATGCAAGCCATAGTCAAGTGTTCACTGAATGTACCGTATGATGCGTTTGAGCGCATTCATGTGCTCAACCCTAGGATCATGCATAAACAAACACATCTGCTGTACGGCATACGTAATATCCAGTCTCGTAAAAGTAAGATATTGAAGAGCCCCTGCAAGACTGCGATAGTGTGTGAGATCCTTGTAAGGTGAGCCAGCCGCAACACCCAACTTGAGTTTAGTATCAACTGGAGTGGAAGTAGACCTACACGAGGACATACCAGTCCGCTCAATTATCCCAGCGGCATACTTCCGTTGTGATAAGAATAACCCATCTGCATGACGAGTGACAACAATTCCCTAGAAATAACTCAAGGGCCCCAAGTCTTTCATAGCAAACTCAGAACTGAGTAGTGTCATGATACACTTTCGTAAATCATCAGATGAAGCGATCAAGATAATATCATCCACCTATAAGAGAATATAAGCCAGGGAAGTACCACGACGATAGATGAACAGAGAATTATCAGACATGATGTGAGAAAACTCAATAGTAGATACATAGTCTGCAAATCACTTATACCAAGCCCGCGGGGCCTGCTTGAGCCCATACAAGGACTTCTTCAATAAACAGACATAATGAGGATATTTGGGGTCTCGAAACCCCAAGGGATGATGTATGTAGACTGTCTCCTTAAGATCCCTATGTAAGAAAGCATTCTTCACATCTAGCTAATGGATGGGCCATTCCTTTGAAAGATCCAGACTGAGAATAATGCGAATGGTAGCCGGTTTGACCACCGGGCTAAATGTCTCACCACAATCTATGCCAACCTGTTGAGTTTTACCATCACCTACAAGATAAGCCTTATGTCGCGCAAAAGAACCATCAGAATTATCTTTATGAGTAAAAATCCACATAGATCGAATAATATTAACACACCAGAAGGACGGGGTACCAACTCCCACGTCTTATTTTCAATAAGGGCATCATATTCGTCGTTAATAGCCAATTTCCAATTCGGGTCATTTAATGCAGACACTGGGTTACGGGGTAGTGGGGATTTAAGAACAATAGAATTAAGATTAAAATGACTTTTTGGTTTAAAAACACCTCGTTGACTATGAGTATCAGGTCTGTGTGCCGGGGGAGAATTGGGTGGATTTTATGGAAAAGTCTAATGGGTGATGGGTAGCTGCGGCGGTGGGCTCTTGGCCCAAAGCTGAAACCGAAGGTAGGATTATGCGGCCAGAGGCGGCAGGCTCGGTAGTGGGGTGGTGATCGGCCAACAACTCAGCGGGCGTAAGAAGTGGGTTGTGGCGGGCTAGTAGGCAGTGGGCCTGCTAGCGTTCCGTGGCCACTGGATCGGCCAATTAATTGGTGCATAATGTATGGTGAGACATCGTCATCTAAAAAATTATATGAACTAGGCCCGAGATTACTCACTTTAGCAAACGGAAATTGAGTTTCATAAAAAATAACATGACGACTAATTATGATTTTATTAGATAATAAATCTGTCACGACCCAAACCGGAGGGCCGCGACGGATACCCGGCCCCACCCACTGGGTACCGCTAATCACACTATCAACACTTATTCATAATTAATTACCGATTAAGGCAAAAAAGGATTGTGGGAATAGTAGCCCAGAAATCCAACTTATATATAGACATATTCCAAGATTAACAAGGCCATACAAGACTACTACACACAAAACACTTGTCTACAATCCAATAAGAGAGTACACAACATCAACAGGTCGGGATAAGGCCCTGCCATACCCATAAAGACACGCAAAATTGTATCATACTAAAATCAGACCGATACTCCGAAAAGAGAGGAGTGCTTCCAAAATCCGTTGAAATCTGCAACCTATTCACGTGGGCTGTCGCCTTGCCTATGCGAACCTGCGGGCATGAAACGCAGTGTCCCCCGATAAAAGGGATATCAGTACGATTGATGTACTGGTATGTCAGGAATAAATAACAGAATAACATGAATATACCAATAACTGAAACATAAACAATTGACCAACAGTAACTGTCTTTAAGGGCCCTAATACACTTGCCTACATGTTATGCACAATGCAGTGTCCATATTCATTGGCCTCATCGGTTATTTGCTTACCATGACAGCCTTTGTGGGCGTCATACCATGTAATGGTTAACGAATATATGCATGATGCAAGTGCGGTATATATAAGTTAGTGTTGCGGGTCGTGCAACCCGTCCCAATATATGTTAGTGTTGCGGATCGTGTAACCCGTCCTAATAAGTCATACATGCATCACATCACATCATCACATCATCACATCATATTAGTCTCTTCGGGCTCTTTTGTGAAAGTCTGTACCAGCTGCAGGTGGTGTGCGTATATAACGCCTTTCTCTTTCCCCATATCCCCTATATATATAATATTTACCATATAGTAGTGTGCATATCACCAGTGGTCCTAGGTAATATATGAATGCAATGCAAGTGAAAATGCATGAATGACAATAAAATATTTTCTGAATTTATCAGATGACAATAATATCCTTGCCCTTTCGGTTAACATTGTGAATATCAACATCTTTTTCGTATGCCTCAATAAGGACTTAGGAACATATTTAGACATATTTTTAGCATAAGAATCAATAACATGAATATTCTTAACTACTAGGAGTAGAATAAATTTTGGAGCAATATCACGTTTATATTTCGTTACATGGAACATGCCAAAATAAAGAAATAATTTGCCTTAACATACCTTTAATGTCGAACATATATTGTTGCTCTAAATACGAACTGTCGTTCCCTTACCCAAACTAAAAAAAACGTTGCCTCCTATGTGATAAGGTATATTATGTTAATTCCATTGTAACAAGATAACAAGAATAGATCCTAAGTAGAATCTCCTTGGTTGAGATTGGAATTCTCGGCATTGTGGACGATATTGTTTAGAGAAAGAGTAATTTGACTAGGATCTAGGATAATATTGAAGGATTGTTTTGCATGCATTATGAATAGCATAGGACATATAGAAACTTCTTTGCATGGTCTTTCGTATGTGGCAGTAGGTGTCTGACATTTATCCACTCTCTTGCATGGTTATCTCAATATGTGTCCACACTAATTAATAACCTAATGTCCACCTAATCTTGAAAACACGGTAGTCACTTAATGTTATCTTGTACATTGACACTTATCCAAGCAATTCAACTAATAGCAATAATTAATCTCTTACTCTTCTACATTATCTCAATAATTAATCAATTATCCACATAATAAATTTCTTGATCCCAATTCACTTAAATCTTAATAACTTATAGGATCTTCATATACCCAATGTCATAATCTTGTGATATGACATTAGTCCATAACCTCCTCGTGCACACACCAAATTTATTCCCGATCCCCGTCGTCATACTTCTTACGTCCAAAATTATTTTGAGGTTTTATTCTTTTATATGCTAAACTCTTTATTAGCATACGTAAATATAACATAAATATTCTCAACGCTCGGGTCTATTTACACATGCCTAGCAATTTTATAAACGCTTAGCGATTTAGACCGTAACCCGAAAGTATGAGATGTTACAAAATCAAAATATTTATAACCACGATGATTAGATGGATAACCCAAAAATACACAAGCTGTAGAACAGGCTTGAAGTTTGTTAATTGTAGTGGACGGAGATAGTGGATAACATAAACACCCAAAGACCCTAAGATGTGAATACGAAGGATTCTTATTATAGAGGACTTTAAGAGGAGATGCATATGCCAACCCTTTGGTAGGAAGTATGTTCAGGAGATAAGTAGCCATTTGCTGAGCATGATGCCAAAAGGGAGGGGGTTACGGAAGTATGGACCAATAACGTTAGGATAATATTATTAATGATACGAATTTTTCGTTTGGCTTTCCCATTTTGTGAGGACGTATGAGGACAAGAGAAACTAAAAACTATGCCATTAGCATCACAAAATTCTGAAATAACCCATTATCATATTCTTTGCCATTATCACATTGAATATTTTTTATGGCCCGTTCGAATTGGATACGGATGAATGCTCTAAAGTTTAAGAATGTGGAAAAAACATGACATTTATTCGCAAACGGAAAGGTCCATAAAAATTAGAATAATTATCCAAAAATAAAACATAATAACGATGGCCCATAGAACTTAGAATCGGAGAAGTCCGTAAATCACTATGAATAATGTCAAAAGGCATCAAAGCAAGAGAAGTAGAGGCTACAAATGGTAATCTAACATGTTTTCCTAACGGACGGAAATGACAAATTGGAGTATTACGCGTACCCTTACAAGAAATAAATTTGTTTTTATGCAAGGAAGAAACAATAGACGATCCAGGGTGACACAAACGTGCATGCCACAAGGAAGGAGTAGAGCTGCAAATGTCGATGGTATGGCTTGACTCGAGAAACTGGAGGCGGGCGTGATTGGATAAAGATCTCCCCTACTATTGAATCTCATAAGAGGTATCCTCGTTTTGAAATCTTTCACAGAAAACCCAAAAGGATCAACATTAACAGAAACCCAATTATCAGTGGTGAATTTTTGGACAGACACCAAATTTTTAATTAAGTTAGGGGCATGAAGGGTATTTTTCAAGACAAGAGGTGAATGTGGAGAGACAAAGTTGTATTATCGAAACCACGAATTGGAATTGTATTTCCATTACCAATAATAATGCCACAATTTTTGCTCAAATTGGAATAAGACGAGGGAGTACCGTGGTCGGACGTCATGTGAGAAGTGGCGCAGATGCCCATGTACCAATTCACGTCTGGAGGATTTAATCCAAGTGTATGCATGGTGGCCTCAATATCAGTGGGTTGTCGGGATCGGAGTCGGGCCCGCAGCAGTGAAGACCTACGGGGGCCAAGGCCCAAGCAGATCGCATCGCTGACCTGGCCCATATCGTTGTTGGGTACTGCCTAACGGACCAGAAAAATTGAGCCTGTGACTGGGCCGACCGGCCCAACCGCTGAAATAATGGGCGAGCGTAGGTCGATCGGGTCGCTGGTCCAGGCCCACTGCCAAGGGGCCCAGGGCTGAGACCATACGGGCTGGGCCTAGTACTTCGAGGCCCACTGTCGTTGTTGCTACTGTTTCGTCCGTCGCTGTTGTTGCCGCCGTGATTTTTGCCATTATTTTTACGATTTTGACCCTTCTTGCCGCCACCGTTGTTGCAGTTTTGGCCCGAATTATCAACAAACTCATGTGAGTTATCGGATGAAGTCATCATCGCCACAGAACTTGAGCCGGTAGCCGCTTTTTTTGCCAAGCTGGCTTCTTCTAACGTGAGCATTGTACGAGCTTGATAAAAAGGGGGAAGCGGATTACTTTGTTGGAGTAGAGTTTCATCGCCATTATAGGCCTCAGATAGGTCTGCAACTATTTGGAGACACAAGAAAATTATTCGTAACAGGTGCACCAACGTTACGGAGTTGGTCCGCCAATTCTTTGAGCCATTTACAATAAGCTGAAATATTTAGAAAATCTTCCATGCTGACTTGTGAAAATTCTTGCTCAAGGGTGACAACTCGGGAATGTTGGTTATCCTGGAATATATCATGCAATCTATTCTAGGTAGCCACAGTCGCAGTGTCCGGTTCAATGATTGTATGTAAAAGGTCGGTAGAAATAGTAGAGTAAATCAACTGAAGGACGATAGCATCAAGAGTGATCTATAACTGAGGATCCTCCGCGGGTGTAGGGACATCAAGAGGAATTATGTGATGGAAGACTTGATGTGAGATTGCGTGAATTTTGAACAATTTTGACCACGTCGCATATTGGACGTTCTCCATCTCGAGAACAATAGGGATGTGGTTCTTGATGTTGGAAACAATAAGGGCAGGATGAAACATGTTATTTGACGTAGACATAACGAAAGAACAATAGATGAATGAGGAATTTGGAAGAAAATTTGGGAAGAGAGGACACATTTTTCGAGAATGGACACGAGAACCGAGGCAGCGCGAAAGAGAGGAAAAAATTGGTAGAAACACCTAGACTTCTGATATCATGAAAGAAATAATCCCTTGATTATTTTCATTAATGAATGAGTATATATACAATTTACAATTTTCATGGAAAATCCTATTCCTATTCTACTCCAAAAACCCTATTATATTTGTACAAGAATTCTACAAATATGATAAGTGTACAATGCTAAATATATACAAAAACATCTCTTAACAATCCGTGATATACACGGTTTCTTTCTGACTTGTGTTTTCGTGATGTACACGGTATACATAGGGCAATGTATATATCGTGTATATCATGAGTATATTTATCATGGATGTTTACAAATATGTAGGATATGGCCAAACCAGGTCAAGTGACATGTTCTAACTTTATCCTCTTATGTAGTTATGTGATATATACTTGCACATTAATTTTTCTGAAATATGCACTTTAATTTGTTATCAGCGTCCCTGACAGTGTTCTACATGTAATTGAAATTATAGGCTTTTACTAGGTTTGAACAAACACTGATGCTCTATGATTAAAATAGATAGAAAATTTAGAGAGACAAGAATAATGATAGATTTTTTTATGCTTTTCATTTATCATAATGACCTCCTTATATAAAGGTAAAATTTCTATTTTTCTAATTTAATAGGGTAAATGGTAACTCTATTCTAATAGGACTACAAATCCTATATTACCATAATTAACAAATCCTATATTACCATAAATGAACCTAACCTATTCTAATACCGCTCAAATTGGAGCATGAGGGTCTTGAATGCCCAGCTTGCATTCTCCTTATATAGAGGTAAAATCCCCCTTTCCTAGTCTAATAGAGTATAGGACTACAAATCATATATTACCATAATTACTAAATCCTATATTACCATAAATAGACCTAACATATTCTAATAAATATGTTTCTTAGGGAGATCAATAATAGTGACTCATAAGTTCTTAGGGGGCAAGTAAAAAGAATTTGAATTACAAGTAATAACGAGTTAAATAATGGTTTGAAATTATAAAGTACGTTGACATCATATCTGGTTTGTTTGTCAATGGGGGTGTTAGGAATAAGATGGGAATTCTTCACTTTTTCTTATTTCATTTGATTTAAATACAATTCTAACCGTGTAAGGAAAGCGTAAAAAGTACATCAAAGTGTTAAAATTTATGCCGTGGTAGCATTAGAAATACAATAATAAGAATCCAAAGTTTTTGGTTAGAATTTACTACCTAACTATTGATTTAATTTCAGGGGATAAGGGCTTTTCCCTTTCTAAAAGAAATTTCTTAGATGTCAATTCTCCATTGTCATGATTGTCGATTCTTCAGATTGAGCCATGTTTATTTACTATCTTTGACATTTTAGAAAGCAATATTAAAATTACAATAAGGTTTAGTGGAGTAGCTAGTAGAACATAATTAATTAAACCTTATTGAACAATAGTAATTCCATATTTTTCAATTATTTTTAAATATAAACTTTGGCTTTGACCTTTTCATTTTCGTTAATGAATAATTTGAAGTTGTCGGCCTAGAGGAAATACAGCAACTTTTACCTCTTAATTAGCAACTCCCACACAATCTTGAAGATGTTCGACGACTCATACTACAAGAAAAAAAGTTAAATTTATGACTGACGATTCTGTTACAAATTTCCATTTGTAACGGATTTTGGGCCGTCATATAATTGTTCGTCGCAAATTTTTGTGATAAGAGTTGTGAGGGACTGTGAGAAATCCTTATTAATTATTTCTGTCAATAATTGATGATGGAATTGTGATGAATTATTATTTTCGATAGATCATCATGTTCGTCAAAAAATTCACCCAAATTAATTAATTCTTTTACAACTTGTTCGTAAAAATATTTTGTCACAATTAATCTTATGTTTTTCTTGTATTCATCACTCTTTCTTTGATTAGGAGTATATATTTGTTATTAATTTATAATATCCTATATAATATTAAAATTCTTTTTTCAAATCCGTTATAACTAAACAGCAGCTGCTTCATAAGTTAATTATTTTTACTACTATATACTTTATCTAGAACATTAAAAGTTCTATCAGTGACCTAGTCTAACAAAATAAAATAAGTTTCAGAGGCAATAAACTAAAAAGAATATCAAGGAAACACAATAAGTCTTCTTGTCCTTCATCATTGATAATTAATTCGTACGGTACAATAACCTGCAAAACATAAACATCAAATTCGCTAACTTGTGAAGAAGTTGAACTACTACACATTTTATTTTTAAGGCCTTGAATACTAGCAGCAGAAATCACATATTTTTTATAAGGTTGCAGCGAAGTAGTAGAAGATGGTATAGAAGCCGGTTGATTATTTGCACTTTGTTGTTGGTAATACATATATACTTGTTTGCATTCGGTGTGTATGATAGACGGTAACTTCTTCTTTAGTTGGTTTGTGAGTTGGTTCTTCAGTTGGGTCTATTGGAATTACTTCTATACAATCATAAATCGTTTCGACAAGTGTACCGTGTACTTTAATAGTTGGATTTAACAACACCAACAATATAAATAGTGGGGATAGGGAAAAAGTATTTTTAAAATATTTTTTCAATAGATGCATTATAAGTTATTTTTTTGCATATATTCATTAAGTAACAAAATATTAGTGCTATATAAAATAACATATTTGAAATAGTAGAATAATAAATACCGGAAAATTCTTTAGTAGCTTGATAAAATTTCTCTAAAAATTCATTAAGTTCTAAAATTTTATCTCAATCATTATCTACAAGCATATCCCTTGGATTTTTATTATGAGCGTTAAATAATAAAGTAATAGATTGTCTATAATCGTAAGAAACAAGTAGTTGCTCATACAGATAATTTCACTTAGTCGAAACTTCTTCTGTAATTTTTCTATAAGGTAATCCACAATCATGACATGTTTTTTATATTCTTTGCGTCTTTGTATTTTTTTTACCTTTAAAAATAAAGTTTATAGCAAATTATATTTTATCAAGAATATTTTCAAAAAGTTTTAGACCATCATTTACAATTAAGTTATAAATATGACATGCACATCTTATATGAAAATGATCAGGAAAAGATGGAGTTAATCTAAGTTCTAAAAGTTTTATAGCATAATCATTAGAAGAAGCATTATCTAATGTAATAGTCATAATTTTATTAATTATTCCATAGTAATCACAATTTTTTTGAATATTTTCTCCAATAAAATTTCCAGTGTGTCTATCATCTATATATCTATATGCTAAAATACGTTTTTGCATAAATTAATTTTGATCTATCCAATGACATGTTACCGTTAAATAATCATTACCGTTAGTACTATGACCTATGTAAGAAGTGATAGCCACTTTGCCATTAAAATGATACAGTGCATAACGAAATATTGTTGATATTCACTTGCAAATTTAAAAACATCCCTTCTAACAGTTGATCTAGGAAAACCATTAAAAGCAGGATTATATGTTTCTCGAATGTAATGAATAAAACCAGGAGAGGAAGGAAATGAAAAAGGCAAACACTCCACCGCAATTAATTTTGCCATATTTTCCTTATATTTATTTTTATCATATTTAGGACCAAAAATTCCCCCCGTCGTCGGGTTAATTTGATCTTGTACTAGGTCAGAGACACTATGTGAACCTTGTCCCGACTCAGATGGCATTGGCACACCCGATATTTTAGCCAGGTATTGATTCCACCTAGTTGTGTGCTCGCCTTGTACATGTCTCAGTAAACCTCTCGTCCCACCTTGACCTTTTCCGATTTTAAATTTATAAACATTTTATAAATTTTACATCTAGCTAGTTGATTATCTCGTCCCTATCAAAAAAATGTCATGCATCTGATTTTAATTTTCGTTTTATGGGGTCTCGATTCATACTAGAGGGAATATAAGGCATTCCAGTTTCAGTTTCAGTTTCAGGCTGAGACTCAGAGCCTGAGGTGCACTAGTGGGTGTGTCTATATCATCGTGTAAATTAAAGTATGGTTCATCGGGACTAGGAATATGAATATAATTACTAGAAGAAGTACCCTTACCCTTGTTACCCATACTAGAAGAAGCACCCTTACCCTTACCGCTAATCATACGTTTCAATCCTTCCATTATAATTAAACAAATAAATAATTAAAGTAAATGAAATTAAGTGCAATAATTAAAATTAAGTAACAATAATAATTTAAAGAAGGAACGAAGGTACCAACGTCGATGTATGACCCTCAAGCTAGTTGTCAACTTCACTCCTAATTTTTTAACTTTGATATAATATTTAATACTAATAGTAGGAAGATTTGTAGAATTGTAGAGAGATAAATTGAGAGATTAGAGAGATGGTCGGAAGATTTGTGAGAAAAAAAATGAAGAGGAAAATGAGTTATTTATAGTTGAGAAATAGGGTTAAAGTGTAAATATATTAACTTAGGGGTTAAAATAAATATTAAGGGTAGGGGGGTTAACGGCCAAAATCAAAATTTGGTCGTTGTTGCAACGGTTATTTTTGCAAAGGGGAAGGGGACAGGTCGGGATCGGGACGGGGCGGGGTCGGGATGGGGCGGGGCGGGTCGGGACAGTTGGGACGAAACCAGGCCCCGTCCCGAGTTTGAACCCCGACCCCGACAAAAAAAATTATTTTTATTTTGGGGGATCGGGGATGGCCGGGTAGCGGGATGGGCCGGGATCGGGCCGACCCGGTCCACTGGACAGCCCTATATATAACTGCTGATTCACCAATAGTTCCGGTGATATGAGTCTAAACTTGATGGATTAGAAAGAATTAGTAAGTAACTTGAACTGATAATTCAACTTTTACTCTAAGCTGAAAATAATAGAAGTAAGAGCGGGAGATCCGGGTCTTGTCTAATTAATATACAATGTGGTACAGTGGTCTTTCATTTTCCATTTCCTACAAAAATCTCTTTCAGGTATTTTAATTTATTGATTGAGTGGCAAAATATTTTCTGTTGGAAAATATATATTAAAAGTTAATTAATAATAATGTTGCAAATCAAAGAGTGCTTTCATGAAAATTCTGAGTTCTAAAGGATAATAATAGTATCTAAATGTTAATTAAAATAAATAATGTGAGGTTAAAAGTTTATATTTTTGTAAGGATAATGATCTTCACTCATAAGAGAGATAAATTGATCATTTTCTCTTTTGATGGAAAATCTATTCGATAATCAACCATTAGAAAATGATTTTCCATGAAATTTAAATATTTTCTTGAAAAGGACTTCAAGCGACACACTCTTTATATACACTAATACTATAAAAAAGATTATACTATCAAATAAAATTACCCGTTGAAGTATGTTATTTGATCTATCTTGTTTTCTAGGTTATTAATTTTATTAATTATGAACAATAATTTGATATTATTTAACTAATCTGATAGTGTAAGATTATTTTATTGTATCAGAGCTTATGAAGTTAAACTCAAAGAGAGATACAGGAAGAAAAGACAAGAAAATAGTAAAATTCATGTTGAAGAAGTATAGTCACGATGTCCTTTTCTGACTATACAAACTTGTTGGAAGCTATGTTGGGTCCGGAGCTACGGATAAGCAAGAATATGTAAGAATAAAACTCTAACAGCTAGAACAATTAAAACAGTTTCTGGATGTTGTCTTCAATGTTGTGTCAACATCTGAGGCAACATTGTGATAAAACAGTTATAAACTTTTATAGAGTAAATGCAGCGGAAAAGTAAAGAGACACAAGGTTTATATTTTCAAGGGTATATATTAATATATCCCTTGATGGTCAATGATCAAAGAATTGTATAAATTATTTACAATTACAAATGAATTTCTTTTTACAAGATTGAACAATAAATGCGAAAAATAAATTACAAACAAAAGTGAAGTCGCAGATGACTTCAGCCTAAAGTTAAAAGATCTAAAAAGACAAATACAACATCTTCATTACAATTGCTTGAAATATAAGCTTGATCTAGAATCTGGGTAGCAATAGTAATGTGGGACTAGATGTTGTTATACTACTTTAGGCTAAGTGTGTTGATCCAGTTTCTAAGGTGAATATCCGAGAGCTCTCTTGATAATTCTTCTCGTTCAATTCTGGATCTCGATACTCTGAAGCTCCCCTCTATTTATAGTGTGGAACTTCCCTTGAAATCCTCACTGATTGGTTGCGGAGGTTGAGTAAAAGAAGGCTTCAGCTTGGACCGATTCTTGCTCCTTAAAAAGTTCAACGTTCTGGACTTGGTCTTCATGCTGCTTCCTCTTCAAGCTTTGACTTTTTCTTTTATCACGTTTTAAACACAACATCATTGTAAGCTTGCCTAAGTCATTTTTTACTCACAGTAACACAACCTGTTTTGGCCGGAAGAATAGGCAAAATCGTTACAGAGATGTTGTCAGGAATGTTGTCACAACACCGCAGGCAACATTCTTATTCTCATGAGATGTTGTCCTGAGCATTTACAGATGTTGTCACAACATCCATCCAACATCAACAAGCTAGTTAAATCTGTCGGCACATTGGTCATGCTTTAGGGAATTGTTTAAAGTTTCCTTTAATTTTAACGTGCACTAAAAGCAATTAATGGGGAACATACATTATTATTAAACTCATGTATGATCTATGTTTTCTCTTGAACCGCGGGTTTTTCGGAAATAACTTCTTTATCTCCTAAGGTTAGAGTACGGTTTGCGTACACTCTACCCTCCTCAGACCCCACTTTGTAGGATTACATTGGATTGTTGTTGTTGTGTTTCTTATTGTCGTTGTTGTTGTAATAGTATTTAAGTCATGTATGGAATGCGTAAAAATTTACAAGTGTACCATTTCAGAATAACTTTAAACATGTGGTGTATGAAATTCCATATAGTTGAGTTCAGACATATATGACTGTAGTTCATTTATTTTTATGAAAATATCAAGCATTTAGTCTGAAGTTCGGCTTTGTAAAACCTAACTTTGGACACCGAATAATTAAAGTTGTTTCAAAGTGAATAAATGTGTAATTTTTTTTAAATTGAGTACAGATTAAATAGTGTCGTCTAAATTAATAAAGTACCCCTAAGATTATTATTACGTATGCTCACTAACAAAGATACGCGTAAATAATTAAAATAAACCTAAATATTTTATTTTATTTTATTTTATTTTATTTACTCCATTTTTTAATGTATGCAAATTTGATTTCTATCGACAAATTAACTTAACAATTTTGACTCAAACTAATACACAAGCAAAAGAAACGAATCGAAGTATGCATGATGTATCAGATATCAATTGAGGATCCTCGTGTAACAAGTGTACATGTATCTTTAAATATTATCCCGTAGCTACTATAATTTTGCGTTGTTGATTCTGTGATTTGACTATAGTTTTTTCAGATTTGACTTATGAAATCTTATTTGGTGAATAGCCTCACAGATCCAGATAGTTCCCTCATCAGCAACATCTTCCGTAAATGTATGCATCCATGCAGTCCACGTAAAATATTGCAGCCGCCTCATGATGACAGTATCATTGAAATGGGGAAAAGAAATAGGAGGGCATTTAAATATTTCATTGGATTTTTTCATTTAAAGGATAAATATATTATATTTAATGCAACTTACATACTAATTAATACAAAAATCTTTTTAGAGTAGAAAAGCACTTTTAGCAAAATCGGGTGAGAGAGCACACTCTAATTTACTTAGTTATGTCTTTATTATCCCGCTTACATGCAAATGCGAATTTAAAATTAAAGTTTATGAATTTCTATAACTATTTCAAGTTAATCTAATAATAACTGAGTTTACAATATATATATATATATATATATATATATATATAATTAAAAGCTATACTGGGCGATTTTTGTGATAATTTGTATGTTATCTTCTAGATCTGCCGCTGCTCCCAGGCAAGTCTGATTTTCTTTTTCATGAACAAGTACATGCTTTAATAGCATGTTGACGTGTGACCACATATCATTTCATTTAAAAGATTAAGCTACTAGAGAGATAATACTTTAATTTCTTTAATTATGTTGTCAACCGGGAGAATGGTATACGAAATTATAGTGGTTTCTTTAAATATTCGATTCTTTCTCGACATCTGATTAAGCTGAACATTATTGACGATGAATACTATCTGTTCTTTTTAATTGTCATTGTTATAATGAAAAATATAATTAGTTCAAGTCAATGTTACTTGGTGGGATTAATTACTTAAATGTGGACATTATTAATTCTTCATCTTTTTTCTATAGAAGGGTAGCTAGGGAGGAAGGTAGGATATGCCGGATCAAATTAAAGTATACTTCTTTCTTACCTCAGTTGCTTGTTTAATTGTGTTTTGTTCATCTAGCTAGAAGTAATCAATAGAATCACATTTGTTTGTTTTTTAATCCAAGTTTTCGTGGAAATCAAGATGATATTGAAGGAATATGTTCCCAGCTTTTCATTGATCCGTATGTACAATATATATAGTGTTACATAATTATCTACTCCTTTACAAACTAGGTAACTAATCTTCTTAATTACAATTGGACTACACTTCCTAATTACAATTGGACTATAATTTTACATAATATAGGAGATGTACAATATTCTATCATACCCCCGCAGTCGAAGCGGGAGGTTCTCGTACGCTGAGACTGGCTCAGAAATCATCAAAGAATATGCGCGGAAGCCCTTTAGTAAATATGTCAGCAATATGATATCGGGAAGGAACATGAAGAACACAAACTTATTCACGAGCAACTTTTTCACGTACAAAGTGAATATCCATTTCAATGTGTTTAGTGCGCTGATGTTGAACGGGATTGGCGGAAAGATATATCGCACTTATATTATCACAAAAGACCAATGTAGCCTAATGGATGGGGCAGTGAAGTGCCAGGAGAAAGTTCCGTATCCAACAAGACTCAGAGACAACATTCGCTACATCTGGGTACTCGGCACAGGATCGAGACAGAGTAGATTGTCTTTTAGAAGACCAAGAAAGCAAGTTATCTGCAAAGAACACACAGTAACCCGACGTGGATCGACGAGTGTCAGGACATCCACCTCAGTCATCATCAGAATAAGAGGTGAGGTCGGAGAGTGAGGACTTGTACAGGTGTAAGCCGAAATGAAGAGTACCTTGTATATATCACAAAATTTGTTTGAGGGCATTCATATGTTCATCTGTCGGGCTATGCATGTGTAAGCATATTTGCTGCATGGCATAGGATATATCTGGTCTGGTGAAAGTGAGATACTGTAATGCTTATGTTAAGCTGCGATAGTGAGTCGGGTCGGCGTATAGAGAACCCAACGAGGTACTGAGTTTGGAATTAGTGTCCAGCGGTGTGTGTACCCGTTTGCAAGACGTCATGCCTGCTCGGTCAAGATTCTCTTCGGCGTACTTCTTTTGACAAAGAAATAAGTCACATGCATGTCTCGTAACAGCAATGCCCAAAAAAATAGCTTAGGGGGTCCAAATCCTTCATAGCAAACTTAGAGGCAAATAGTGACATAATGAATCGGCGAAGTGCATCAGAATATGTAGTTAGAATGATGTCATCAACATATAATAAAATGTATGCTATGTCGTTACCCTTGCTATAGATGAAAAAGTGAGTGATCAGATTTGCTATGTGAAAAACCGATAGAGGATACAAAGTCAGCAAACCGTTGGTGCCACACACCAGAAGTCTGTTTCAGTCCATAGAGCGATTTCTTCAAATGACACAAATAATCTGGATGGACTAGATTCTTGAATCCCAAAGACTGATTCATATACACAATCTCTTAAAGGTCTTCATGCAAGAAGTCATTTTTGATATCCAACTGATGAATGAGATATGATTTGGAAAAGGCAATACTGAGAACAGTCTGAATAGTTGTCGGTTTCACCACCGGGATGAAGGTTTCATCATAATCCACACCCACCTATTGAGATCTACCATCACCTACAAGACGGGCCTTGTGATTCTCAAAAGAACCGTCAGATTTCTTTTTATGTCTAAAAATCCACATAGACTGAATAACATTAGCATCAGGAGGACGGGACACTAGCTCCCACGTCTTATTTTTAATAAGAGCATTATATTCGTCAATCATCGCAAATTTCCAATTGGGATCGGATAAGGCATATTTTGGGTTGCGAGGAAGAGGTGAAGGGGAAACCGAATTCGACAAATTAAATTGCCGTTTGGGTTTGGAAATTCCATGCATAGCACGGGTTTCCATTATCCGTATGGGTGCTGCGAGAGAGTGAACAGGATCGGAAAGCTGCTGGGGCAGATTGGTAGGCTGAGAGGGGGCGGCAAAATCAGGGAGAAGGGGCATCGTCACTGGCCAAGGGGAGACGGTGACCTCGGGTAGCCGAGAGTGGCTGTTTTGAAGAGCTTGTGGCGGGGTCGGCTGATCCACCTGAGATGGGACAGAGGGAGACGGGTCGAGCATCGGTGATGGTAGCGACTAATTTTGCAAGTGATGGATTAGAAGGGGATTGAGGTCATCATTTAAGAAGTCATAGGAATTCGGAAGTGGTGAATTTAGTTTGGCAAAGGGGATTTGAGACTCATCAAATATGACATTCCGAGAAACAATTATTGTTCGGCTGGGCACGTCATAACAGTTGTAACCACTATAATTAGGGGGTAACCCAGAAATACATATGGGGTGAACCTAGGTTGCAGCTTGTTGATTTGTGTGGAGGGATGGAGGGGTAGCATAGACATCCAAAAGTTCTTAAATGCTTATAGGAATGATCTCGAAGATAGAGAACTTGAGTGAGAGACTTGTGTTTGATAGACTTGTTGGGGAGAATATTTAAGAGATATGTTGCCATGGATAGCGCGTAATGTCAAAAGGATGGGGGATAGATGCATGAGAAAGAAGGGCACGAATTATGTTGTTTATGATTCTAATTTTTCGTTCAACTTTGACATTTTGTGGATATGTGTGAGGACAGGAAAAATGAAAAACAAGGTCGTGTTTGGCGCAAAAAAATTAGAATTGATTATTATCGAATTCCCTCCCATTATCACATTGAAAACATTTGATATTTTTTTTCAAAATGTGTCTTAATGAAAGCGCTAAATGAAGAAAAAATATAATAGACTTGGGATGTATTACCAATGGAAAAAGTCCACAGGAACTTTTAATAATCATCCAAAAACAACATATAGTATTGATGCTCGGTTGTGCTTAAAATAGGAGAAGTTCATAAATCACTGTGTATTATATCAAAAGGCATTAAAGTACGGGTGGATGAAGAGTAAAATGGAAACTTGACATATTTCCCAAAAAAAACAAGATTCACAAACATGAGGATAAGATACATGTTTGCAATCTATAAATTTATTATTGCGCAGGGAGCGTAAAACAGAATCTCATTGATGTTCTAATCTATTATGCCATTAAAAGGAGGAAATAACTGTAAAGGATGACGGAGAGAAGGTTGGATAATTGACGGTGGTGGTAATAGGATAGAGGTCCCCGATGCTATCACATCTCATTATTTGCATCCCAGTCATAAGGTCCTTCACAGAAAAACCAAAAGGATCAAATTCAAGGGAAATATTATTGTCGGTTGTGAAATGACGCACAAAGATTAGATTTTTGATAAGTTTCAGGACATAGAGGACATTGTTTAAAGCTAATAGGGGTGTGGTGGGGAAAGGATGATTGTCCACAACCTCGAATAGGAATGCCTTGTGCACTGCCAATATTAATATTATGATTTAAATTTCTCGTATTGAAATAAGACAAGAGAGTACCTTGGGATGCCGTCATTTAAATTTCTCATATTGCAAAAAGTGAGATACTGTAATGCTTCTGCTAAGCTGCGATAGTGAGTCGGGTCGGCGTATAGAAAACCCGACGAGGTACTGAGTTTGGATTTAGTGTCCACCGGTGTGTGTACCGGTTTTCAAGACGTTATGCTTGCTCGGTCAAGAATCTCTTCGGCGTACTTCTTTTGACAAAGAAATAGGTCACCTGCATGTCTCGTAACAACAATGCCCAAAAAATAGCTTAGAGTGCCCAAATCCTTCTTAGCAAACTCAGAGGCAAGGAGTGACATAATGAATAGGCGAAGTGCATCAGAAGATGTAGTTAAAATGATGTCATCAACATATAATAAAATGTATGCCATGTCGTTACCCTTGTTATAGATGAAAAAAGTGAGTGATCAGATTTGCTATGTGAAAAACCGATAGAGGATACAAAGTCACCAAACCGTTGGTGCCACACACCAGGAGTCTGTTTCAGTCCATAGAGCGATTTTTTCAAATGACACAAATAATCAGGATGGACTAGATTCTTGAATACTAAAGGCTGATTCATATACATAATCTCATAAAGGTCTTCATGCAAGAAGGCATTTTTAATATCCAACTGATGAATGGGCTATGATTTGGATAAAGCAATACTGAGAACGGTCTGAATAGTTGCCGATTTCACCATCGGGATAAAGGTTTCATCACAATCCACGCCCACCTATTGAGATCTGTCATCACCTACAAGACGGACCTTGTGCTTCTCAAAAGAACCGTCAGATTTCTTTTTATGTCTAAAAATCCACATAGACTAAATAACATTAGCATCAGGAGGACGGGGCACTAGCTCCCACGTCTTATTTTCAATAAGAGCACTATATTCGTCAATCATGGCAGATTTCCAATTGAGATCGAATAACGCATATTTTGGGCTGCAAGGAAAAGGTAAAGGGGAAACCGAATTCGACAAATTAAATTGCCATTTGGGTTTGGAAATTCCATGCATAGCACGAGTTTCCATTGTTCGTATGGGTGCTGCGAGAGAGTGGACGGGATCGAAAAGCTACTGGGGCAGATTGGTAGGCTGAGAGGGGGCGGAAAAATCAGGGAGAAGGGGCGTCGTCACTGGCCAATGGGAGACGGTGACCTCGGGTAGCCGAGAGTGGCTGTTTTGAAGATCTTGTGGCGGGGTCGGCTGACCCACCTGAGACGGGACAGAGGGAGACGGGTCGGGCATCGGTGATGGTAGCGACTAGTTTTGCAAGTGATGGATTAGAAGGGGATTATGGTTATCATTTAAGAAGTCATAGGAATTCGGAAGTGGTGAATTTAGTTTGGCAAAGGGGAATTAAGACTCATCAAATATGACAATCCGAGAAACAATTATTGTTCAGCTGGACAGGTCATAACAGTTGTAACTACTATGATTAGGGGGGTAACCCAGAAATACATATGGGGTGAACCTAGGTTGCAACTTTTTGATTTGTGTGGAGGGATAGAGGGGTAAGCATAGACATCCAAAAGTTCTTAAATGCTTATAGGAAGGATCCCGAAGATAGAGAACTTGAGTGAGAGACTTGTGTTTGATAGACTTGTTGGGGAGAATATTTAAGAGATATGTTGCCATGGATAGCGCGTAATGTTAAAAGGATGGGGGATAGATGCGTGAGAAAGAAGGGCACGAATTACGTTGTTTATGATTCTAATTTTTTGTTCAACTTTGACATTTTGTGGAGATGTGTGAGGACAGGAAAAATGAAAAACAAGGTAGTGTTTGGCGCATAAAATTTTGAATTGATTATTATCGAATTCCCTCCCATTATCACATTGAAAATATGTGATATTTTTTTCAAAATGTGTCTTAATGAAAGCGCTAAATTAAGAAAAAATATAATAGACTTGGGATTTATTACCAATGGAAAAAGTCCACATGAAGTTTGAATAATCATCTAAAAACAACATATAGTATTGATGCTCGGTTGTGCTTAAAATATGAGAAGTTCATAAATCACTGTATATTATATCAAAAGGCATTAAAGTACGGGTGGATGAAGAGTAAAATAGAAACTTGACATATTTCCCAAAAAAATAAGATTCACAAACAGGAGGATAAGATACATGTTTGCAATCTATAAATTTATTATTGCACAAGGAGCGTAAAATAGAATCTCCTGGATGTCCTAATTTATTATGCGATAAAGATGAGGAAATAACTGTAAAGGATGACGGAGAGAAGGTTGGATAATTGACGGTGGTGGTAATAGGATAGAGGTCCCCGGTGCTATCACATCTCATTATTCGCATTCCAGTCATAAGGACCTTCACAGAAAAACTAAAAGGATCAAATTCAAGGAAAATATTATTGTCGGTTGTGAAATGACGCACAAAGATTAGATTTTTGATAAGTTTCAGTACATGGAGGACATTGTTTAAAGCTAATAGGGATGTGGTGGGGAAAGGATGATTGTCCACAACCTCAAATAGGAATGCCTTGTGCACTGCCAACAATAATATTACGATTTAAATTTCTCGTATAGAAATAAGACAAGAGAGTACCTTGGGATGCCGTCATTTAAATTTCTCATATTGCCAAAAGTGAGATACTGTAATGCTTCTGCTAAGCCGCGATAATGAGTCGGGTCGGCGTATAGAGAACCCAATGAGGTACTGAGTTTGGATTTAGTGTCCACCGGTGTGTGTACCGGTTTTCAAGACGTCATGCTTGCTCAGTCAAGAATCTTTTCGGCGTACTTCTTTTGACAAAGAAATAGGTCACCTGCATGTCTCGTAACAACAATGCCCAAAAAATAGCTTAGAATGGCCAAATCCTTCATAGCAAACTCAGAGGCAAGGAGTGACATAATGAATAGGCGAAGTGCATCAGAAGATGTAGTTAGAATGATGTCATCAACATATAATAAAGTGTATGCCATGTCGTTACCCTTGTTATAGATGAAAAAAGTGAGTGATCAGATTTGCTATGTGAAAAAACTGATAGAGGATACAAAGTCACCAAACCGTTGGTGCCACACACCAGGAGTCTGTTTCAGTCCATAGAGCGATTTCTTCAAATGACACAAATAATCAGGATGGACTAGATTCTTGAATCCTAAAGGCTGATTCATATACATAATCGCATAAAGGTCTTCATGCAAGAAGGCATTTTTAATATCCAACTGATGAATGGGCTATGATTTGGATAAAGCAATACTGAGAACGGTCTGAATAGTTGCCGATTTCACCATCGGGATAAAGGTTTCATCACAATCCACGCCCACCTATTGAGATCTGTCATCACCTACAAGACGGACCTTGTGCTTCTCAAAAGAACCGTCAGATTTCTTTTTATGTCTAAAAATCCACATAGACTGAATAACATTAGCATCAGGAGGACGGGACACTAGCTCCCACGTCTTATTTTCAATAAGAGCACTATATTCGTCAATCATGACAGATTTCCAATTGAGATCGAATAACGCATATTTTGGGCTGCGAGAAAGAGGTGAAGGGGAAACCGAATTCGACAAATTAAATTGCCGTTTGGGTTTGGAAATTCCATGCATAGCAAGGGTTTCCATTGTCCGTATGGGTGCTGCGAGAGAGTGGACGGGATCAAAAAGCTGCTGGGGCAGATTGGTAGGCTGAGAGGGGGCGAAAAAATCAGGGAGAAGGGGCGTCGTCACTGGCCAAAGGGAGATGGTGACCTCGGGTAGCCGAGAGTGGCTATTTTGAAGAGCTTGTGGCGGGGCCAGCTGACCCATCTGAGATGGGATGGAATGAGACGAGTCGGGCATCGGTGATGGTACCGACTAATTTTGCAAGTGATGGATTAGAAGGGGATTATGGTCATCATTTAAGAAGTCATAGGAATTCGAAATTGGTGAATTTAGTTTGGAAAAGGTGAATTGAGACTCATCAAATATGACATTCCGAGAAATAATTATTGTTCGGCTGAACAGGTCATAACAGTTGTAACCACTATGATTAGGGGGTAACCCAGAAATACATATGGGGTGAACCTAGGTTGCAGCTTGTTGATTTGTGTGGAGGGATGGAGGGGGTAACATATACATTCAAAAGTTCTTAAATGCTATAGGAAGGATCCCGAAGTAGAGAACTTGAGTGAGAGACCTGTGTTTGAGAGACTTGTTGGGGAGAATATTTAAGAGATAGGTTGACATGGATAGCACGTAATGTCAAAAGGAGGGGGGATAGAGGCGTGAGAAAGAAGGGCACGAATTATGTTGTTTATGGTTCTAATTTTTCGTTCAACTTTGCCATTTTCTGAAGAGGTGTGAGGACATGAAAAATGAAAAACAAGGTCGTGTTTGGCGCAAAAAAGTTTGAATTGATTATTATCGAATTCCCTCCCATTATCACATTGAAAACATTTGATATTTTTTTCAATATGTGTTTTAATGAAAGCGCTAAATGAAGAAAAAATATAATAGACTTGGGATTTATTACCAATGAAAAAAGTCCATATGAAGTTTGAATAATCATCTAAAAACAGCATATAGTATTGATGCTCGGTTGTGCTTAAAATAGGAGAAGTTCATAAATCATTGTGTATTATATCAAAAGGCATTAAAGTACGGGTGGATGATTAGTAAAATGACAACTTGCCATGTTTTCCAAAAACACAAGATTCACAAATTGGAGGATAAGATACATGTTTGCAATCTATAAATTTATTGTTGCGCAAGGAGCGTAAAATAGAATCTCTTGGATGTCCTAATCTATTATGCCATAAAGAGGAGGAAATAATTGTAAAGGATGACGGAGAGAAGGTTGGATAATTGACGGTGGTGGTAATATGATAGAGGTCCCCGGTGCTATTACATCTCATTATTCGCATCCCAGTCATAAGGTCCTTCACTGAAAAACCAAAAGGATCAAATTCAAGGAAAATATTAATGTAGGTTGTGAAATGTCGCACAAAGATTAGATTTTTGATAAGTTTCAGGGCATGGAGGACATTGTTTAAATCTAATAGGGGGTGTGGTGGGGAAAAGATGATTTTCCACAACCTCGAATAGGAATTCCTTGTCCACTGCCAACAAAAATATTACGATTTAAATTTCTCGTATTGAAATAAGATGAGAGAGTACCTTGGGATGCCGTCATATGAGATGTGGCGCCACTATCCATGTACCAACTATTTTCTAAAATGTTGCGGGACATTGTGTTCATAGTCGCCTCAATATCCATCGGGGCACATGTGGAAGGAGGAGAGACATGTGCATTATATGCCTGCTAAGGACGTGTACCGAGGATGTTGAGTTAGGGTTGTCGAGCCGGAGGTGGTGCCCAGGAGGAAATTGGGTTTGGGCAAGGTGGAGCAGCCAAAGCTGGCTGGGCCCATGTAGCCCATGACGGAGGCTGCTGCCACTACCGTTTATGCTACGGGTTGCTATCGGCTAGCAGTGGCTAGAACCTTCTACCACGGCTGTTGCTCCCATCACGACTGTCGCAGGATTTTTTGGAGTTTCGTCCATTGTGGTAATTCGGGGATGGCGGGCCGTGTGTCGGGTCGTCGGGTTGCCGATTTTGTGAACTGGAAAATGGGCCCTGATGTCAGTTGAGGGGCCACTGGTAGTGATGAGAGCAATATCAGCGGTGCTCGCATGAGCCGCAGCCCACTTGGTTTTTTGGGTTTCTTCAAGTATAAGTCTCAAACGGACCTCCAGAATGGAGGCAATGGTGTGCTTTGTTGGAGGGTGGTAGCAATGCCGTCATAAGTTTCATTCAAATCCACAATTAGTTGCATCACCAATCATTGATTAGTGAATGGTGCACCGACGTTAGAGAGTTGATCTGCAATCATCTTAAGTTCCTGATAATAAGTCTACGCATTCGGAAAATCATCTTGCTGAATGTCCTTAAATTGATTTTCCAGGTAAAAGGCACGCTGTGTCCTGTTAACCTGAAAAATAGTTTCCAAGCGTTCCTACGTTTGTCTGGTAGTGGCGTCGGATTCAATGATTGTATGCAACAAATTATTCGAGATCATGTCGTAGATCTATTGTAGGACAACCACATCTAAGCGGGATCAAAGTTCATCAACAGAATTATCAGGGTATTCCAGGGGCTTTGATTTATGAGGAATGATATGGTGGATGACTTTGTACACACGATAATGAATCTTAAACAATTCGCCCAAGAGGAATATGACCCTTTTCCATCTCAAGATTTATGGGAATGAAGTTCTTGATGTTGTTAATTGCAAGAGAATGATGAAATTTAAGTTGTTCATCCATTGAAAAATTTTGGGGAAGAGGAGAGAGAGGTAGCAGCCGAGAGGTAAGGGAAAGAAGAGGAGGAGGACGGCTGTCTAGTGTTGGGTGGTCGAGATGGGGGTGGGGTCGACGGCTTTAGAGAATTTTGGAGTTTGGTTGTTGATACCATGAAGGAATATGTTTCCTACTTTTCATTGATCATTATGTACAATATATATAGTGTTACATAATTATCTACTCATTTACAGACTAGGTAACTAATATTCCTAATTATAATTGGACTACACATCCTAATTACAATTGGACTACAATTTTACATAATATAGGAGATGTACAATAATCTATCAGATGTGAAACAAGAAAAGATGTTAGAAAAATCAAAGTAAAAACACATATAACCCGCCCCAAAGCCCAACCCACCAAAGCTCGAAAAAACCATAATCATCGAGTAAGGGGCTGGGCCGGATGCCACCCCCGTGAGCCTAGGTCCGGACCTGATAGGGCTCACTTTTAGGGGGCTGGGTTGACCCAGCCTGACCCCTTTTCCACCTTTAACTCAACCTCAAAAGCTAACTCAAGAGGTGAAAATTTCTCAAGACTATATTAAGAGACTTATTATATATTAACCCTTTTTAAGCTGACGTGGGACACAATATAAAGGAACTATTCCTCCGTCTCAATTTATGTGATATTTTTTACTTTATGAGAATGAAGTTGACTATTCTTTGAAGTTAAATTAGATTAAATCAAAATTTAACATTTTAAAATTTAAATACTCAATAACTATATGAAAAATACAATAAGTTACAATTCTTCTCATGTGATTATGATAAAAATACATTTTAAAACATTTGTCAAAGTTTACATTTTTGGATCTCAAATAACGAAAAGTATCACATAAATTAAAATGAAAGGAGTAATACAATGGAAAAGAGCTAACGTGACATATATAGAAAATGGTTCCATAAGAAGAAAATCACATACCATAAGATGAACCTATCAGGATAAATAATACTAAACATGCAATCTTATTTATAAAGTAATATTCCTATAATAATTGCCAAAACTTGGACACCACATAATTTCTCGAGAGTACCGCCATTCTCCATGAGACAAAAGTCAATATATTTGAGAGCATCAAAGGGCTTATAAAACAAAGAGTGATCTTCATCAATACGTTCTTCTGGCACTTTTATGATATACCCTTCTTTAGCAGTTGTGGAAAATCCCATTGAATACCTCTCTTCGTTTCCTATATTCACTCGATGTTATGGAAAAGGCAATCTACCATTTGTTAGTGCCTACAATGTATAATGAACAATTAGTCCAAATAAGGAAACAAAAGATTGACTTGGTATACTACTAGTCTACTACGTTCCACCCTCACCACTAAGGGGTCGTACTCGTTTGGTTCGAAGATAAATTATGCTGGAATTCGTTATTCTGGTATTATTTTTTATTGATTATTTAGTTTCTTGTATTAAAAGTAATATGCATTGCAAAATTTCTAAGAAAAAAATATTTGTTTACAAAAATTCCTCCACCTTATTTAGTAGAAAAAAAGTTTGAGGGACCTCGGGAATATTTTTGTCATTTTCATTATTTTATCATGGGATAACTAATCCTATAATTGTTATTCCACCATCTGTCAGAGTTAACTAATATAGTACTATTTTTAATCCTGGGATAACTTATCCCATGAATAGTAAACTATTGAAGATATTTATTTATTTATATTGTAGTCCTTCATTCTTATATTGTATTCTGTATTCATTTTCTATGTAATAGTTAGTTAGTGAGTATAAGCCAGCTGCTACCTACAAATTAGTTAGTCAGGTAGTTATTCAGTTATGATGTGTATAAGTACTACTACTTTACTGCAGCTATTCACTTTTACAATTATAGTTTTCATTTTGCTCCAGTCATCTGGAAGCTTCTCTCGAAGACTCTATGTTATTTTCTTCAACCTTCAATTCTCTACTGTAATTACTCAATTTCTTTAGTTCTTATGATGGTATCAGAGCATATGTCTCTATTATCGATCAATTTAGCTTTATATCGATCTATTTTTGTTGATTGTTTAAGTTCTTCAATATTGAGTTTGTTTCCGAGCTTCGATTGAATTTTTGATATGTTTGAAGGTATGTATTACTTAGGCATTGTTCAATTGCTATCGATTGTATTAATTGCTCTCAATTTCTTCAGTTTATCATTCAATTTTGATTAGTTTCTTTTCACCGTGATATCGATTGCATCAATTCCGGTCAACACTGAAGAAAACCTTAGAAATGAGGAAAATGCTTTATATTCAAGCAATCTGTTGTACATGCATACTTTTGAAGGTGCGGGAACTGTGTTAGTACCAGTAGTGTTTGATGGTTGTGGATATAAGTTCTGGAAAAAAGGAGTACTTAGAGCTAGTTTGGTGAAGAACAAGTTAGGGTTTATAAATGGAAAGTGCAAGAAACCCGACCCTAACTCACCATCCTTTAGTCAATGGGAACATTGTGATGACATGGTAACCTCATGGATTTTGAATTCACTTTCTAGAGAACTAGCAGATAGCTTTCAGTATGTTAACAGTGCGAATGAGTTATGAGAAATATTGGAGGACGTGTACGACCAAACAAATGGGGAAAAACTATATCAGTTACAAAGGGAGATTAATGATGTGAGTCAAGGCACCCTAGATATCACTGGTTACAATACTAGAATGAAGAAATTGTGGGAGGAACTGGGCGCTCTCAATCTTGATGCTCAGTGCACTTGTAATTGTACTTGTGGAGCTAAAACTAAGATGCATAAGACAGAGCAGGATAGACGATTGATTCAATTCCTCATGGGATTAAATGAAGTGTACACTATTGTGAGAGGTAGTATTTTGATGATGAATCCACTCCCCAATATTGCACAGACCTTCTCCATTTTGATTCAAAAGGAAAAGTAGAGGGAGGTTAGACCGTAAGGATACTTTGAGATAGGCTCTACATCCTTGAATGCAAGTGGATCAGGGGGGAACAGTTACAGAATAAACTACAACAACAACAACAGTTAAAATAATGGTTCTGTTGGTAATGGTGGATATAGAAGGAATAATTCATACCGAATTTCAAGCTCAAGACATGTTTGTGAGCACTGCAAAAAGCCAGACCACAACAAAGACAAATTTTATAAGATTTATGATTATCCACAGGCTCCTCATAGGTTCAACACCTCACAAAATTACAACAATTCTCAGAATTTCAACAATAAAAACAACAACACACAAAACATCAACAGGTTCAACAACAAAGGAAAAGAGATTGCACCAAACACCTATGGGACACAAAATGATAATGGAGATTTAAGCCCTGATGCAGGGAAAACCAATACTCAAGCTCAAAACTATGCTTTTCAAGACTTGACTGAGAAGCAGTATGGGCAGCTGTTGCAATTCTGAAGAATTTTCAACCTGGAAATGTAGGGGAGCATTCAGGAGGAATCAATATGACTGGTGGATCTACAAATTTTGCATGTATTGTGACTTGTTTTACCTATTTTGATGGTGATAAACAGTCTTGTGAAAATTTTAGACCAGATACTGATATTTAAATTATTAATTTCAGGGCAAGCACCACATGACTATGAAGAGAACCTTACATACCAACACTAAACCTCTAATTTATCCTTTTCTAGTCTCATTACCAAATGAATACAAAGTAAGAGTAAATCTAATAGGAGATGTAATGTTATTTAGTGGAGGGTATTTTGAGAATTTTAGGCTTGCATTATATATAAACAAGGGAGTCATTTTTCTTTTAGAAGGGTGGTCGAAAAAGAGAGAGAGAGAATTGTAAACTTAAAACTCCATTATAGTAAAATTTATGGCGGCAAAGTGGACGTAGCTCTCGCATTGAGGGTGAACCACTATAAACCTGTGTGTGTTATTTATTTTTCACTTATTTACTATTTTTCTGATTAGGTAGGATTTGAGACGTAAATCCTAACAACTGATATCAGAGCGACATGTTGTGTTGCGATTTAGAAAATAATGGGAGGCGAATGTGGTTCAGCGCACGGAATTGGGAAATTCAATGGTACAGATTATGCATTTTAGAGAATGCAGATTGAAGACTATTTTTACAACAGAAAGCTTCATCAACCGTTGAGCCCGAAGCCAGAGGAGATGAATGATGCAGATTGGAATCTCCTTGATAGACAGGTTTTGGGAGTAATCTGATTAACATTATCGAAGAACGTTTCTCACAACGTGGCAAATGAGAAGACCACCGCTGGCATGATGAAGGTTCTGTCCGACATGTATGAGAAACCTTCGGCAAACAATAAAGTATTTCTCATGAAGAAACTCTTTCATCGAAAGATGGATGAAGGTTCTCCTATTGTAATGCACGTGAATGAATTCAACTAAATTGTTAATCAATTGTCATCTGTTGCAATCGAGTTTGACGATGAAGTACAAGCCCTAATTTTGTTAGCGTCTCTACCGAATAGTTGAGAGCCGATAAGAGCAGCGGTTAGTAATTCTATTGGCAGTGATAAACCGAAATTCAATGATGTTAAAGATCGTATCCTTGCTGAGGAGGTTCGCATGATAGATTCTGGTGAAGCATCGATAAGTTTTGTTTTGAATGTTGAGAACAGAGGCATAAATTATGATAGAAACTACAACTGAAATAAGGGCAAGTCGAACTCAAGAAATGGAAGGAGTCAATCCAGATCCGGGCGAACACTTGAATGTTGGAACTGTGGGAAGCTGGGTCACATCAAGAAGAATTGTAGGGCACCGAAGATGGAGGAAAATAAGAGGAGTGGAATCAATGCTGCCACTGAAGACATTGGTGATGCGCTGTTGTTGTTTATTGATAGCCCGATCGACTCTTGGGTGCTTGACTCATGAGCGTCTTTCCACACCACCCCACATCGTGATATAATGACGAATTACATTTCTAGGAATCACGACAAAGTTTATTTAGTAGATGGTGAGCCTTTAGACGTTGTTGGCACTAGAGATATTAATTTGAAGATGTCAAATGGACATGTGTGGAAGATCACAAAGGTCATACATGTGCCAAAGCTAGTGCATAATCTGATCTCTGTGGGTCATCTTGATAATGAGGGACATAGTGTTAACTTTGGTAACGGGTCCTGAAAGGTGACGAAGGGCGCTATGGTGGTTGGTCAAGGTAAGAAAACTGGTACTCTTTATATGACGAGTTGTTGTGATACAATCGTTGTTGTTGACAACACAAAGAAGACAGAGTTGTGGCACTGCAGGCTGGGGCATACAAGCGAGAAAGGGATGAAGCTTTTAGTGACTAATGACATAATTCCGGAGCTGAAGTCGATGGACCATCATATGTATGAGAGCTGCATTCTCAGAAAATAGAAGCGAGTAACTTTTTCAAATGTAGGTAGGGAATTGAAGGTCGAGAAGCTTGAATTGGTGCACACTGACGTGTGGGGCCTGCCATTGTCCCCTTACTCGGAGGATCACATTACTACGTGACCTTTATTGATGATTCAACCAAAACGCTATGGGTCTATTTTATAAAAAATAAATCCGAGGTATTTACTGTCTTCAAAAGGTGGAAAACCATGGTCGAGAATGAGACAAACCTCAAGTTGCGGAGCCAGAGGTCCGACAATGGTGGAGAATACATTGATGGTGACTTCAAACGGTATTGTTCTGATAATGAGATCAAGATGTTGAAGACTATTCCTGGAATGCCACAACAAAATGGAATAAGGTAAAGGATGAATCGAACATTGAACGAGCGTGCACGGAGCATGAGAATACACGCTGGACTGCCCAAGACATTCTGGGCAGATACAATCAATACCGCAACCTTTTTAATTAGCAGAGGACCGAGTTTGGTTATCGATTCTAGGATGACCAAAATCGAAAGATCATTCGAAGTAGGCACGTTATCTTTAATGAACATGTGTTGTACAAGGACAAGTTGCGGGAGAGTTCAGAATGTAAGAACAAGGAATCAGAAATAGTTGATTTGACAGACCTCTCGGCACCCGAACTACAGCCAGGTACTATTGAGGTAGAGGAACAAGCTAGTGATGGCGGGGTTGATGAAAATATTGATTCTGAAACAAATCAGCAGACGCCGATCATAGAATTACGTAGATCATACAAGATCACTAAGTCGGTTCACAGGTTCTCTCCATCCCTCAACTACATTCTGCTCACTGACAGTGGGGAACCAGAATGTTACAAAGAAGCAATGCAAGTTGATGAATTGATCAAGTGGGAGCTAGCAATGAAAGATGAGATGGACTCATTATTATCAAATCATACATGGGAGTTAGCTGAGTTACCAGAGGAGAAGAAGGCATTGCAGAACAAATGGGTCTATCGAATAAAGGAAGAACACGATGGAAGTAAGCGCTATAAATTAAGGCTATTTGTGAAGGGATTTCAACAGAAAGAAGATATTGACTACACATAGATCTTCTCTCCCATAGTCAAGTTGGTGACAATCAGAACTGTTCATGGGCTGGTAGCAAAGGAAGTTATGTATCTTCAATAGATGGACGTGAAAACTACTTTTCTTCACTGTGATTTAGATGAGGAAATCTACATGAATCAAACTGAGGGATTTTAGGTCAAAGGGAAAGAGAATCTGGTGTGCAAGCTTTAAAAGAGCATGTACAGACTGAAACAGACTCCAATACAGTGGTATAAGAAGTTTGACAGCTTTATGACGAAAGCCGAATTCGTAAGGTGCGAAGCAGATCACTGTTTTTACTTCAAGAGATTTGAAGACACCTATAAATACTGCTTCTTTATGTTGACGACATGCTGATTGTAAGAGCAAACCTACATGAGATTGATAGGTTGAAAAGAAAGTTGTTAGAAGAATTTGTAATGAAGGATCTGAGAGTCGCAAAGCAAATCCTTGGGATGAAAATCATCAGAAGTAAGGAGGGCCTCAAGCTCTCACAAGAAGAATACGCGAAGAAGGTTCTCAAGAGGTTCAACATGGATGATGCCAAGTTAGTCAGTACTCCCTTGGCTGGACACTTTTATTTGTCAAAAGATCAGTCATCGGTGACCGAGGCTGTGATGAAGCATATGGACAATGTACCTTATGCGTATTTTATTGGCAGTCTTATATATGCGATTGTATGTACGATGCCAGACATTGCACATGCAATGGGTGTTGTTAGTAGGTTTATGAGCAATCCGGGAAAGCAACACTGGGAGGCTATGAAGTGGATTCTCAGATATTTGAAGGGCAGCTCGAGTTTAACTTTGTGTTTCTGAAAGTCAGAGACATGATTGCATGGATATGTTGATGCTGGCAATGGTAGTGATGTTGATAGTATAAAGAGCACATCCGGATATGTTTACACCTTCGGAGGTACTACAATTTGTTGGGTTTCAAAGTTGCAGAAGATAGTAGCTCTCTCTAGTTGTGAGGTTGAGTATGTTGTCGTGATGGAGGCCACGCAGGAGATGATGTGGCTACAATCTTTTTTGCAGGAACTAGATCAGGACCACGAGGGGAATATGCTATACTGTCATACCTAAAGTGCCATTCATTTGGCAAAGAACCCGGTCTATCATGCTCAAACGAAGCACAAACAACTCCGGTACTATTTCATCAGATCAGCTTTGGAAGATGGGTATTAGTGCTTGAGAAGATCCAGGGAGTCAGAATCTAGCAGACATGCTGAAGAAGGCCATGCCGAATGATAAACTTGTGCAACTTTAGTTGAACTTCTTGGATGAGGATCGGAGACGCCGCTGCAGATGGAGATAGATGATTGAAATTAGTTTCCAAGTGGGAGATTGTTGTGTTTTGGAGCCTAATTCATCGCCAACACTATGAAGACCGTATGCATAGTGTGAAACGCTGATCGACCTGAGCGGTCAAGTCGATGTGGGGTGGTAAACCCCCCTCACGGGGAGTAGGGGCGGATCCCCCTGAAAATTTTATAATGTAATGTCATTTAGTGGAGGGTATTTTTGAAATTTTAGGCTTGTATTATGTTCGTCCTAGTTTTCACTATATATAAATTAGGGCGCCATTTTTCTTTTAGAAGAGTGGTCGAAAAAGAGAAAGAGAGAATCGTAAACTCAAAACTCCATTATAGTAAAATCTACAACGGCAAAATGGACGTAGCTCTCGCATTGAGGGTGAACCACTATAAATCTGTGTGTGTTATTTGTTCTTCACTTATTTACTATTTTTCTGATTAGGTAGGATTTAGGACGTAAATCCTAACACTTAGTTCCAAGTTTGTTCTAAAGAATGTTCTTTTTATGTCTAGTTTCAAATTCAACCTGATATTTGTTCATTCTTTGACAGTTCAACTTAATTGCATTATCATATTCATCATATTTTCTTGTCTTCTTCTATAGATCCTTTCATAGAAGAGGATTCTGGAAATTGATAAAGTCAAAGATGGTCTATACTTTCAATTCTCAAGACTCAACTCAAGTTTTTCCACTCCTACTATTTCTACTTCAGATGACAGTGCTCTTGTTTCTAATTATGTTGTTCCTACCAGCTCTACCATCCCTTTACAAGTGTGCACACAAAATCATCCTAAGACATCATGTAATATGAATGTTTGTGTAAATATTTCTATCAATAATTAAATTGGTTGTTCTTTTTCTGCTGAGAATACTTCTTCCGTGATTGATTCACTTATGAGAAATGACATCTATTGCTTCACTTTGGCATAAAAAATTAGAGCATGTTCCCTTCAGTTAATGAATATATATTTAATACCAGATACCTTTGCACCTAAGCAATCTTTTACTCGCACAATTTGTCCTATGGCAAGGCAGGCCAGATTACCATTTCCACAAAGCCCCGCTAGCACTTTTAAGTCTTTTGAGCTACTTCATGTGGACTTGTGGGGATCCTACCACATTTCAATCCATGACCATTTTAGATACTTTGTAACCATTGTAGATGACTATAGCAGGTGCACTTGGACATAATTAATAAGTTGTAAAAGTAATGCACTGCAAGTCATTAAATCTTTCTATGTCGTGGTTCAAAATCAATTCCATAGCAGTGTTAAGTGCATTAGAACTGATAATGGACTAGAGTTCACTAGTTCTGAAATTACTTTTTTTCTACCGACCAAAGAAATACTTCACCAAAGAACATGTCCTTACACACCTCAACAAAATGGCATAGTTGAGAGAAACCATAAATACTTACTTAAGACATTCAAATCTCTTCTTTTCCAATCCAAATTACCTTCTCAATATTAGAGAGAGAGTGTGTTAACCTCCACTTATCTTATAAATATACTTCATTCTTCCCTACTTCAGAACAAATGCCCTTATGAATTGTTATACTACCAGAAACCACATTATTTTCACCTAAGAAGTTTTGGTTACCTTTGCTTTCCCACTGTCCTTAAAAACCATAGAGACAAGCTTGAATCAAGATCCACACCCCATGTTTTCATAGGCTATCCTTTTGACACCAAAGGCTACAAAGTTCTCAACCTAACAACCAAAAAAATTCATATCTCCAGAGATATCATATTTCATGAGAGAATTTTTCCTTTTGTATTATCCTCCAGTTCTTCTACACTATATCAGACCAATATATCCAATTCACCTCAAACCCCTTTCACTCCTTCTCCCTATTAATTTAATTATGACTCCCATCCTCCTCCTATTAAACCTTGCACATCAGTTACACAGATTCATGATCAGTTACCTACTTCATCCCATGATGATGGACATATCCACTTACAGAGTGATGGTCGTATGTCTTCAACCAATATATCATCCCCTTCTCCATCACCTCTTACCTCTATAGCATAATCTGGTCCTTCTTCTAATGTTCCACCTTTACATTCATTGTCCTAAGGTCCTATAGAAACTACACACAATCCTGGTACCAACAGACCAAGTAGAGTGTCCGAAGACTCTATATTATCTGAATGATTATGTACACTCCCTTCATAAACTGCAACCCACACACACTTCCTCACTAGTTTCTACTACTTCAAATGATAACAGTAGTGCTGGTTCATTTTCCTTTACATATTTTATCTATTCAACCTCTTTTTTGCTTCAACGCTTTGATTACTAATAGTCAACATTTGGTCAGAGATGTTTCACATAATTGTGAACCCACCTCTTATGAGGAAGCAACCATGAATCCTGTATGACATGCTGCTATGACACAAGAGTTTGATGCTTTTCATATCAATAACACTTGAAACTTAGTAACACTTCCCCTTGATAAAAGACTCATTGGCTGCAAATGGGTGTACAAAATTAAATATTAAGTTGATGGTACTATTGAGAGGTTCAAATCTAAGTTGGTAGTCAAGCGGTATACCCAACATGCAGGTCTAGACTATATTGAAACTTTTCTCCAGTTATCAAAATGACAACTGTGACGGCACTTATTTGTACTGTTGTCAAAAAAGGGTGGAAAATTTTTCAACTTGATGTTAACAATGCCTTTCTCCATGGAGAATTGCATAAGGAAGTATACATGAATATCCCTCATGTTCTAGTGCCTCCTCAACCTGGTTTATTTTATAAACTTAACAAGTCCTTGTATGGACTAAAACAGACTAGTAGACAATGGTATGAAAAATTTGCTGAAGCACTTTATTCAAAAGGACACTCACATTCCTTACTGGATAACTCTTTATTTCACAAGAAACAAGGTTATTTGGTTGTTTTTGTGAAAGTTTATGCAAATGATGTTTTGATTACTAGCACTGATCTCTCTGAAGTAAATTCCTTGAAACAATTTCTGCATTCTACCTTCAAGGTCAAGGACTTGGGGTTCCTACATTGCTTCCTAGGTCTTGAGGTACTATACAAGGATGATAGTGTGCTTATCTCCCATATAAAATTTACCATGGATCTTTTGAAAGAGTATAACTATTTACAATAGCCTCATTTATCCTCTCCACTTGATCCTTTTGTTAAGTTGACAGTAAATAAAGGTGATCTCTTATTAGATCCCACTCATTACAGGAAATAATAGTTGGCAAGTTAAATTTTCTTACACATACCAGGCTTGACATTGCCCATTCGTGTCCTTAGATACTTAAAGGGTGATCCTACTTTGGGTGTTTTCTTCTCCAACAAGAGTAACTATCTAGTTCAGACCTTCTGTGATTCAGACTGGGTTTCTTGCCCTAATTCTAGAAGGTTAGTTAGTGGTTATATTGTATTACTTTGTGGTTGTCATATTAGCTGGAAATCAAATAAACAAGCTACTGTGGCACTTTCTTCAGCTGAAGCTGAATACAGGTCCACTAGAATGGTTGTTGGTGAGTTGGTTTGGTTATTGAGATTATTTGCAGAATTGACTATTCCAACCTCCTTGCTTGTTCTCGTGTTTTGTGATAGCCAAGCTGCACTACATATTGCAAGAAATCTTGTTTTTTTATGAGCGTACAAAACACATCGTAGTTGATTGTCATTTTGTAAGAGATAAGCTACATGAGGGTCTAATTTCACTGCATCACATTTCTACCCATGATCAGCTGGTTGACATCTTCACCAAATCTCTTACTGGAATCAAACATACTAATCTTTTTGGCAAGTTGGCTTTGAGTGCCTCCCTTTCAACTTGAGGGGGGTATTGAAGATATTTATTTATTTGTATTGTATTCCTTCATTTTTGTACTATATTCTGCATTCATTTTCTATGTAATAGTTAGTTAGTGAGTAGTTAGCCAGTTGTCACTAGCTCATTAGTTAGTTAGGAGGTTAGTCGGTTATGATGTGTATAAGTACTATTACTTTACTGTAGCTATTCACTTTTGTAGTTCTAGTTTTCATTTTACTCCAATCATCTGGAAGCTTCTCTCTAAGACTCCATGTTATCTTCTTCGACCTCCAATTCTCTACTCCAATTAGTCAATTCCTTTAATTTTTATCATAACCAAACAAGGGATAAGACGATACTAATTTTTTATCCCAAGACTATCTTTCCTTATACATCATACCAAACGAGTGCTAATATCAGAAATTACATTTTAGAAAAATAGTACTTCATCTGTCTCAATATATATGTGATGGTATTTGATTGGGCACGATATTTAAGAAAAATGTAGAAGAATTTTAACGTGTAGTCCAGAACGAATCATATTTAGATTTTTGTATGATCATAAATCAGTTTATTAAGGATAAAAGAAGAATAAAAAGTTAAATTCTTTTTAAATAAAAAAAGTAAAAGAAAAATATGACAAATAAATTATATATACCTAAAATAATTTTAAAATAAAAAATCAAATGAGGTCGGTTTTCTTTTCGACCTCATTTGAGGAGGTTGGAAAAACCTGTTTTTTTTAGTAATGAGATTTAAATCCCACATAGTTCTCATTTCAATCCATCAATTGTTAGGCTACTTTAACCATTTGCTATACTTCGCTTATTTTAATTTAAACAATCATATTTTGCTCCTGTGCTATTTGAAATTGTGTAATTTTGCCCTCAATTTAGACTTTTTGATCTAATATTAGCACCCCCATTATTAGGAAAAAATCTTGTTTAAGCCCGAGCCTTTGACTAAGCTTCAATCTTAGAGTAATTTTAAAAGCATATTCAAAAGTTGAGCTATAAATTTAAATTTTTGTTCTTCAAGAATATGAAAATAACCTTTCTACCTTACAGAGTTAAGGTCTGTCTATATCTTACTCTCCCCAGACCGCACCTTGTAGGACCACGCTGAATTTATTGTCATTGTTATTGTAAATAATTTGGACAAGTGGAGTCCACCATTTCATGTTAAAGCTTCGTTAAAAAGCATAGCAAATAAAAAATGATTAATAGGGTAGGGGTGTTCATGGGTCAGTTTGTGTTGGTTTTTGATTAAACCCAAATCAAACTAATTAAGTCTGTTTTTAATTAGTAAAACCAAACCAAACCAAATCAAATATAATTCACATCCATCAGTTTGGTTATTGTCGGTTTGATTCGGTTTATTCGGCTTTTAAGAAGTCTAATGGTATTTCTTGCTTTCATAATTTTTCCTGCAATTAAAAAAGAAATTTTCACCTTTTCCGACTTATTATCCGTTAACGACTATAATTTTGTTAGACTATGAAAAAATGTCTTAAGATCTATAAATTTCAATCAAGTGATAAAGTTTATAAGAAATAAAAAATATATATAGGTAAATCTCATAGTTTTTTCTTTGAATTAACATGCCTTTCTTTTATGAAATGAGCTTAAAGTATAAAGTTCACTAGCCTATTTGAGATGAATAATTTTAATCAAAAAGTATACAAAGTATCTAAATTATTTATAAAACTCAATGTATTGTATAAATGTAATTATAAATTTTGTGTATATTATAATTTATCAGTTCCGTTCGATTTTTTTTTTTGGTTTGTTTTCAGCAAACCAAACCAAATAATATCGATTTTTTGAAATATAAAACCAAACCAAACCAAAATAAAATAAAAAATGATCGATTTCGATTTGATTTGATTTTTAGTTTGGATCGATTTTTAACCAAACTGTGAACACCCCTACGTAAGGGTCTAAAGGACAAAGCTTAATGGAAGGCAAAATTAAGCAAAATATCAAATGGTGCAAAGGCAAGTCGTTCCTTCACCATTTTAGATAAGAGGAAAATCCCAAACCTTTTCCGATAATAATTTCAAGTATAAATTAAGTTCGTGGATCATAATTTTTTTTTTGTGTTTTTAAAATTTTGATCATTTTTTTATTTCCAATTTTATCAGATGTCCTCGAAGGGACATCGATGGTAAGCTTTGAATACAATTTGGCCTCTACAAATTCCAACAATAATGTTTACTATTTAAAAAAAAACAGTTCAGTACACCAAGCTCCCGTTATAAGTGGGATCTGGAAATTGCCTCACCAAAAAATGATATGAAAGTAATGAACTAATAGCCACAATGCTGATATATATACTAATATATACACTGGGAAATATATTATACAACATTCATAAAATTGTCGTCCTTGACCATATTTACCCCCCTCAGCTTCTAAAGTAATAGCTTAAATAAGCATTTTCGAGCGCAGCAAGCGGCACAGAGTGATTTCTCCTCTCTCTTCCACACACAAAGAAAAAAATAAAGAAAGAAAACAAAATTTACCAAGAATCTAGAGCTAGCAACTAAAGATAACAAAGTTGAGAAAAATTAATCAAGATTATGATCCTAAGGAAAACAATTCATTGAAAAATGTCATTCCAGAAGGAACTGTCATCATCACCCTCATGATGTTTCTCACATGCTGCAATATTATGAATAAGTTGTGTGAATGTATTAGGATCATAATCTTGATTAATTACATGAGCATCAGCTTCTGTAGAAGATGTAGCAAGTGATAAAAGTGAGTTATAATCTAAATGTGTCTTTGAACTGCTGCTTAATCCTTCAAAATTATCCACCTTTGAGTTTAATTCACCTTGATGATAGGAAATATCCGAGGAATTTGATATGCATGAATTTGTAGAATTATCCAACTTTTGAAATGTACCACAATTTACTAGCAAAGGATCCAAGAATTGGGTGTTGGTACCAACATTTGTTATAACATGACTTGAATTTGTTGCAAAATTTTCTTGATAATTGGAGGAAAATGGATTGTTTGCACTTATGGGTGGAAGAAAGCATTGTAAGAGTTGGTGAATTTTGGTCATTTCTGTAAATTGTGCTTGTAATCTAAGAGAAGATACTACGGGATTATTCATCAAATGATGATTATTATGGTTAGAAGTGAAATGATGAGAAAGATTTAAGATTAAATTGAGGTCAGAAATTGGTTTGTGAGTCCTGGGGTCAATTCCCAATCTGAGTAGTTTTTTCCTCAGATGAGTGTTATAGAAATTCTTGATTTCATTATCAGTCCTCCCTGGAAGATGAGCTGCAATTCTTGACCACCTATAATTTAAAAAGTTGGATACATGAGTTTAACTTCTATACAATACCTTTTTCATTTTAATTCATGTGACGTAGTTAGATTCGGCAGAGAGTTTGACAAAAAAATAGAAAGAAAGACTTGCAATCTTAAATGTATCTTGAGATCTTTGTGACTACAAGAACATATCAATAAGCGTAAAATGAGAATTTTAAAGTTGAATTGTGTTTCCAAAAATCAAAAGATACAATTAACAGATCAATAAAGAAACGGTACCACATAAAATGGAACAGAGGGAGTATATAACTACTAGTAGCCTATTTAATAGGATTAACGACCTAGAAACTAGGACAAATTATTCGCAACAACAGATCAAAATACACAAATAATGCGAAAATTAGTAAAGATATTCAAGATTGAAGAAAAAAAAATTAGTGAGAAATATATACTTGTTCCCAAGAAGAGAATGTAGGTTGATGATGATTTCTTCTTCTTCAATGGAGAATGCTCCTCTTTTAATATCAGGCCTAAGATAATTAGTCCACCTTAATCTGCAACTTTTCCCACACCTATTTAAACCTGCTCTTTTTGGAATTAATTGCCAATTTGTATGGCCATTTTTTGTAATATAGTCCATCAATTTCTTATCTTCATCTGGTGTCCATGGCCCCTTCTTTAGATCCTCATCAATTTTGCAACATGGATACCTCCCCATTTTATAAGAATTGGAAGAGGAAAAAAAAGGATAGTAATTTTAAAACTTTGAGCTGGAAGTATATAGTTTATAAGATATCAAAGCAAAGAAATGATGGTATTTATAATTGCATGGACATGACTATTACATAAGGTCAAACATTTTTGTCCTATCAATTAATATAGAGATGGCTAGCTTCAATTGACACGGCAAAGAATGTAACAAAGTCATCATAAGAACTTTTTGGCTTAATTCTTCAGCATAAGGAAGAACCAAATTGATGATTCGTTGAATTATAATAAGGATTTGGTAATATCAATTTCATAGACATATGTATACAAAAAAATGAATTGGAGTAACTGATAAAGTTGTTGTCATGTAATCAGGAGGTTACATGTTTAAGCCCTGGAAATAGCCTCTTGCAAAAATATAGGATAAGGCTGTGTACAATAGATTTTTGTAGTCTAACCCTTTTCAAAATCTCGCACATAGCAGGAGCTTAATGCACCAGGCTACCCAAAAAAGGTATCTTCTGTAACTATTTGCCAAACACGTGTTGGAAAGCTACTAAAGCATTTTTTTTACTAGTCTTGATTCATTTTTTTCTGTTTGATAATTATAGTTTAAAATTCTAGAAATTAGTGAGCATAAAAGGTATCACCTGAAATGGAAAAAGATTATCTGTGAACGTATTGTTAAGATTATAATTGCGAGCAATTCTTTAAGTAGTGGGTAAATGATTTGAATGTTGTCGAATTATTGTGATCTAGTTTGGTTTGACTTCAAAATAAGATCCACAATTTTAATTTAATTATATCATCTAATTTGTGACACAAATTTAAATTTATTGAATCTGAGTATCTTGTAAACTATTTTATATAGCAGATCGAAAAACGAATCTAGTGGAAGTTGAGTCGGGTCTGATTAATTAACCGGAAAACAATAATATAATTTTATTATAAACACTGTCTGTCTGCAGCATAACTAGCTATGTTAAATTGAATCCCATTGTGTGAATAGGGTAGTTAAACTGAAATCATATATAAAGAGGAAAGCCTCTCAGAGAACTAATTGTTCATTTGAGAAATTTTGTTTTTTTGTCTTACACAACCAATGCAAGTTATGTGATTTTTTTTTTTCCTAATGAATGAACCAAAATGGGTCTATCGAAACCTTCACAAGGTAGGAGTAAGGTTGCACCATTTTCAGACTCCACTTGTGAAATTATAATGAATATATTGTTATTTGTTGTAATTAGTGAACCCAAATCATACATCAATGTTCACAAACTTTAGGTTTATCACTTTGTAAAACAAATATAAAGCCTCACAAACTTAAACCAATGCATTCTTTAAATATCATCCACCAATAATGCATTCTTCAAATTACTCTTATTATATTTATTGGGAAATATGAAAAGTCAGATGTGCTAGCAGATATGGAGATTCCAAAACTTATATTCGGAGAATCAAATATCAGATATTTAAGCATCTCAAATGGGTGGTCTCAAAAGCAAAAAGTAGTATTAGATGGGGGTAATGACTGAAAGGTTGTTTGTGACCAAATTATGGGACTTAATCCTAAGATAGAATTTGTGGAATGAACAAGACATCCAGATAGATGGCTCAAGATCAACACAGACAGAAGATAAAAACATGTAGGGTGATGCTGGAATCGAAGGTATTCGCAGGGTCCGAATGGGATCATGATGATGGCTCTCCATGGGTTGATTGGCAAGGAATGTAGCAATATGGCATAAGCAAAGGCTGCCCTTTTCGGCCTAAAATGGTGCAAGAACAACAATTTAAATCATATTATTCTAGAATGTGATTCTCTTATATGGTCGTCTACAAAAGAAAAGCAATGTCCCATGGCTCATGCAGGAAACAATAAAGGAGACAATGAAGCACTACAAGAAAAAAAATATTTGACAATGACATTTTTTGTTGTCATATATTGGATGTTGTTGCAAAAAGTACTTTTTGCAACAATAAAAATTGTTGCATGCCGTTGCAATAAGCTCCGATGCAAAAAGTTTTGGCAACAACAAGTTATTTTTTTGTTGTCATTTACGTTTTTTAGCAACAATATATTAATTTTTTTTGTTGCTGCTTATGTTTTTTAGCAACAATATATTTATTGTTGTTAAAATTTTGTTGCAAATTCCATACTTTCTTGTAGTGGAGCTGATTAATCAAGGAGACAATGTAAATTTATTTGAGAGCATAATTACGACATTGGGGCGGAGGTAGAGTTTCAGTTACAGAGATCATCTGAATCCAGTGATTTGGATCAAATCTTGTATTTATTTCAAAATATTTATTAAATATGTATAAATTATTAATTTAAAATTTAATAACTTAAAAGAACTAAAATTTCAAATCCACAAACTTTAAATCCTAACTCAGTTCGTGTAGTCATACCTAAATAATCCAGAGGTCAGGGTATTAGCGAATATTCTCCGTATATTTTGTAATTATGATAGATGTATATTTAAGGTAACTTCGGATTCTAATTGTATTAGGAATCAACCTTTGTAAGGTAAGTTAGGATTCATACTGTATTAGGAATCAACCTTTGGACAACTATATATATTGTGAATAATGAAAGTAATCCCTAAGGAAAATTATTTTATCTTACATGGTATCAAGAGCCTAAACCCTACTCTCCTCTCCAAACAACTCTCTCGGTTGAACCCCGCCCTTCTCTCTTCATCTCGGCCGGCGGCAATAATTGCCACCATGTCTTCCCCCACAAACTCTGGTTCCTCCACTAGCTCTTTTGACAACCCCTCTCAACGATCATCGTCTTCTTTTCACCCGGTGTTCACCATTATAAATATCAAGAATTCTATCCCTATAATTCTTGACCAAGAAGACTGTCAATATTCCATGTGGACAGAACTATTCTATATTCATGCATGTGCGTACAACGTGCTCGACCATATTGATGACTCCGTTCCTCGTCCCACCGATATTGCCGAATCAACATGGCGTCGCCTTGACGCCATCGTCAAACAGTGGATATACAGCACTATCTCAAAAGGCTTGTTGTGTACTATCATGAAAACAAGTGTCACAGCACGTGACCTTTGGGTACGGTTGGAAGAAATCTTTCAGGACAACAAAAATACTCGGACCGTGTATTTGGAGGAGCAATTCAACAATACGCTCCTCGAGAATTTCAACAACATGTCCGAATATTGCAAACAACTAAAACTCATAGCCGACTAACTTTCCAACGTCGGGACATCTGTTTCTGAAACAAAAATGGTACTCCAATTAGTTGCGGGTTTACCGAAAGGTGAGTACGATACTCTTGCAACAATGATTCAACAGGCTGACCCACTACCAAGTTTCACCAAGGCACGGTCACAATTATTGTTGGAAGAAGCCCGACGTGTCAAACAAGAGGAACATAATTAAAAGGCGTTAGCCGTTGACGGGATGTCACCACCGGCAACCAACACCACCCCGCCACCACCGCAGGCCCACCAGCAGCAGCAGTCTAGCGGCGGAGGTCACAACAACAAAGGCAAGGGCCGCGGCAAGGGCCAACGCACTCCAGCTGGCCGGATGAAGAACCGCAAGGCACCAACCCAAATTATTTCCAGCTGGATAACAAAGAACCAGCATGGCCCAACCAACAGAGTTGGGCCTCGCCTGCCAGCCCATACCCAACTGCAGGGGCCCATTTCCAGCAACCTTGGTCGACAGGCCTATTGGGCCAGTCTCCAGACACCAGGCAGGTCCACCAGTAGCAGCAGCAGGCCCACCTGGTCGCGGTCCAACAGCAGCAGCAGCCTAGCAGCCTGGCCCCCACTGATTTGGGCCAGGCCTACAACACCGTGAACCTTCAACAGCCCGATGAAAATTGGTACATGGACACCGGAGCCACATCTCACCTCACCCGGTCGTCAGGTAACTTATCTCAACTACGTCGGTTAAAGTGTCCTCAATTTATTACTGTCGACAATGGTCATCGCATTTCAATTGAAGGTTATGGTAACACACACCAAATATCCACACCCGTCTTTCTCCCTAAACCACGTCCTATACACCCCTAACATCATTAAAAACTTAATATCTGTTAGAAAATTCACTAGCAATAATTTTGTGTCGGTCGAATTTGACCATTTTGGTTTTTTTGTGAAGGAACTCAATATGGGGAAAATTCTTATACGTTGCAATAGTGTGGGAGATCTATACCCATTCAGTCAATCTTCCGTTGTCAGACCGCAAGCACATCTATCCCTTGCGGCGATTTCTCCCTCAACTTGGCACAATAGACTCGGACACTCCGAAGACCCAGTTTTTTCTTTTCTTAGGAATTCTAAGCATATTCAATGTAATAATGGAAAAATTGCCCACCATTGTTTTTCTTGCCCACTAGGCAAGCATACTCGTCTTCCATTTATGTCATCAAACAGTGTTACTTTTTCTCCTTTTGATATTGTTCATGCTGATCTGTGGACATCTCCGATTGTTAGCTCTTTGGGTCACAAATTCTATCTAGTATTCTTAGATGATTTTTCACATTTTATCTGAATTTACCCACTGAAATTCAAATCTGAAGTTTTTTCCAAATTCCTCGAATTTCAAAAATTCATTAAAACACAATTTGAAATCTATCAAATCATTCCAATGTGACAATGGACGTGAATTTAATAACTCGGCATTTCACAATTTCTGTTCTAAACAAGGCATGGTTTTCCATTTTTCTTGTCCCTATACTTCCTCCCAAAATGAAAAGGCTGAACGAATTATACGTACTATCAATGACATGGTTCGCAGTCTTCTGTTTCATGCTTGTCTACCACCGCCTTTTTGGGTCTATGCTGTTAAAATGGTAGAATCCCTTCTTAATATTTTACCAACTAGCACTCTCCAAAATAAGACCCCTAACGAAATCTTATACCGTAGGCTACCATCATATGATCACCTACGTATTTTTGGATGCCTATGCTACCCCAACATAGCCTCCACTACACCTCACAAACTAGCCCTACGCACCACACCATGTGTATTCGTCGGTTTCTCCATAAATCATCGGGTTACTTGTGCTATGACATAACCACTCGTAAGGTCATCATCTCATGTCATGTCACATTAGACGAGACGAACTATCCATTTTCAAACCTTCAAAAATTTCAAACCACGGATTACACATTTCTCGATGAGTTTCCTATGTCTCCTCTACTCCAGTCGATGTGTCTCCGGCAAAGGAAAATACCGCTGCCATCTATTTTGGCAGTGGACACTACCCCATCCCCAACACTGCTGCCTTCAGCTCCCTGCTCTCGGTCTACTGCACCCCCAGCAGGTTCTCCTGCAGCAGTGTCTCCTGTACCTCCCAGTCCAGACACCACCAACCCACAGCCTACCAGTCCCGCAGCATTGCTGCCTAGTAGTCCAGACCCAGTAGCTCTAAAAACCCCCAGTCCCGACCTCCCACTGCTACCCTCTCATCGCATGGAGACTCGTGCACAACACAGGATCTTCAAACCCAAGGTTCACTTCAACCTCTCTGCACAAACCTTACCTCATATTCCAAAAATCCAAAATTAGCAAAACAGGACCCCAATTGGAATGCGGCCATGTGCGAGGAGTTTAACGCTTTAACCAAGCAGAACACTTGAGATTTGATACCTAGACCAAAAGGTGTGAATGTTATTCGGTGTATGTGGCTATTTCGGCACAAGTTCAGAGACAGTGGTGACTTAGAGAGGTATAAGGAAAGACTAGTTGTCAATGACACTAATCAGTAGGAGGGTATTGATTGTGGTGAGACATCCAGTCCGGTTGTTAAACCGACCACTATTCGGATTGTTCTCAGTATTGCTATGGGCATGCATTGGCCGATTCATCAGCTTGATGTCAAGAATGCATTTCTTCATGGGGATTTGAAAGAGACTGTGTACATGCATCAGCCTCCTGTCTTTGTTCATCCGGCAGTTCCGCGGTTTGTATGTCATCTCAGAAAGTCATTGTATAGATTGAAACAGGCATCCCGCGCTTGGTATGATCATTTTGCCAGGTATCTTCTGTAGATTGGTTTTGTATATAGCAGGTGTGACAACTCTCTCTTTACTTTTCACCGAGGTAGCAGCACTGCATATTTGCTATTATATATCGATGACATTGTTCTTACTGCCTCATCTGACGGTTTGAAGAATGAAATATTGCTCTACTCAAAATTGAATTTGCTATGACTGACTTGGGCAAGCTAAGTTAGTTTTTGGGTATATCGGTGACCAGATCTGCAGCCACTATGTTCCTGTGTCAGCGTAAGTATGCAGAAGAGATAGTATACATGGCCAAGATGGCAAATTATAAAATTATGCCAACTCTGGTGGACTCAAAATCCAAGCTTAGTGCAAATGACGGTGCGTCAGTTTCTAATCCCACTCTATATCGTAGTCTAGCAAGTGCTCTTCAGTATCTTACATTCACTAGGCCTGATATTGCATATGCCGTTCAGCAGGTGTGTCTGTTCATGCACGACCCCCGAGAGTCCCATTTTTCCGCCCTCAAACGTATTATCAGATACGTTAAGGGCACACTAGACTTTGGATTACATCTATACCCCTCTGCCCCAACCAAGCTACTTGCCTACACGGATGCAGATTGGGCAGGATGCCCCGACACACGTCGCTCCACCTCAGGGTACTGTGTATTTCTTGGGGATAATCTTATCTCATGGTCCGCCAAGCGGCAGGCCACACTATCCCGTTTGAGTGTTGAAGCAGAATATCACGGTGTTGCTAATGTAGTTGATGAGATCTGTTGGCTCCGAAATCTTCTTTTGGAGCTCCAGTGTCCACTCCGCAAGGCGTCTATAGTCTATTGTGACAACATATCTGCCATCTATATGTCTCATAATCCGGTCCAACATCAGCGGACTAAGCATATTGAGATGGATATCCACTTTGTGCGAGAGAAGGTTGCCCGTGGTCAGGTCAAAATATTACACGTGTCTTCCTCTTATCAGTATGCAGATGTCTTCACAAAGGGACTACCGCGACAACTCTTCACCAACTTCCGATCCAGCCTTAGCATTCGGCCTCCTCCCGCTCCGTCTGAGGGGGAGTATTAGCGAATATTCTCCGAATATTCTCCGTATATTTTGTAATTATGATAGATGTATATTTAATGTAACTTAGAATTCTAATTGTATTAGGAATCAACCTTTGTAAGGTAAGTTAGGATTCGTACTGTATTAGAAATCAACTTTTGTATAACTATATATATTGTAAATAATGAAAAAAATTCCTAAGAAAAATTATTCTATCTTACACAGGTACCTCACCTTGGAGAGTAGACATGTACCTCATAATGCATGCAATTAAACATCCATCTAGTGTCAAATGATTAGTTTTGGCTTGCTTTCAAATACGAACTATTTGATTTTATTTGTATGCAAAGCATCATCGAAATCGTCATCATTTTTGTCATTTTCAAACTATGTATATAGCAGTAGGTACTGCATTGTCTCTATATCTACTCTTTGAATATAGCTCTTCTCCCATATCCCTTACACACGTAGACTTGCCAACTATTTCTAGATTTGCATGGCTGCGTTCAATTCAACAACTCTATAATATATAACAAATAAATTGGCTAGATTTTGATTAAGTATTAACAGTTTAATTAATTAATGGTTGCAGATTTGAACTCTATTAGAAGTCAACTCTTACAATACGTGATCGAGTAAACAATTCTACAATAATGGTAAAACCCTATACCAGTAAGGTCAAAATTTCTTGGATTTTTTCCACAAAGTACAGCAAAATTTACTACAAGGATACTCAAACATTTGGCAACCAATGCCATTTTGTATTTTATGTGGAAGATTATCAATGGATTAACTTAAACTTGGTTCTTGACTTCAATTCATGTGTAAGAAGATAAAATTCAAGGTTTCTGATTCCCATAAAAAACAGAGAACATCAAAGGATGTGGTGCAGTGGATGAGGTTGCTCCTTCCTTAATCAGAGGTTCCGAGTTCGAGTTCTCAGTATGAAAAAATAATTGGTAGGGAACACTTCCCTTAAATGTGCCCTATACGGTGCGAATTTGAATTAGTCGGGCTCCAATGCGTATACCAGACACCAAATGGGAAACAAAAAAAATGTGGTTCTTTTTTCTAGCTAGTCTCAAAGTAATTTTTCCATTGAATTTGGAGGTAATTTAATTAATTAGGATGAGTACAATTTAATCCAATGATGTCATCGGATTTATTTTGTCAATAGGGAGTTGAGAAGATGGTATGATATGCTGAGCTAATTATTTTCTCTCTTAATTTTATTGTCTATTCACTTAATTTACAAGTTTAATTAAAATATAGCATAGTGCCAAGGAAATGGAAGGAAAACATTTGAACGACAATAATGTTGTTTGATTTTACTCAACAAAGTTGGATTAAATTATCCTGTGAAAATGACCTTGTGACTTCTAACTCAGAGACTATAGTTCTAACTTTCTAAGAAACTTCCTTAGGGATATTAACAAATATTGTACTCCAAAGAAGTTGTTTTTTGCTTTGTTGACTACAAGGAGACAAGTATATATAAACTCATTTATCTGGCTTAAAATAATATTTTGTTCTTTTTCAGGAATTGACATTTGAAGAAAATGTTAATCACGTTAAAGGATTCATGTATTACCAAGAACAAGTGTTTTCGTGGGATGGATAGGGTCCCTCTACTCTTAAACAGAGATCTCGGATTCGAGCCTTGAGTATGAAAAAAATTCTGTTAAGGAGCGCTTCTCCTTTAAATAGGTCATACGCAATGCAAATATAGATTAATCGGGACTCTAATGCGGATACCAGACACCAGATGAAAAATATTTAAAAAAATCATTTCATGTATTAATTAAATTGGAGGACCATTATTCAAATAGCAAGTGAGATTTTAAGTCGTATCTATTACGTAGCGTTGATCTTTGCTAGATAAAAACCGGCAGCTTCAAGTAAAAAAATGCTAACTAATTAACTCTTTGACGGAATTAATCGGCTTGATTTCCACATCAATCAAGAAATTTATCTTAATTTTCATTGGAAAAAAAGTATTCTTAAGGCTACTATACAAAAATTCCAAATTTATAGGAAATTATTTACCAGTACTGTTCCACATATATGGTAAGTGTATTTAAATTTCTAACTAATTAGACACTTATAAAAAATGCTCAAATATGTATTAAGTGTATTTATATTTCTCCAATTTATATGGAAAAAAAAGAGATAAGGATTAATTTATTCTATATATACTATAATCGACATGCAGTGAAAATAAATTTTACACTATAAGCACAACATAGTCTACTGTTAGAATCTTAACTTGCCGTATTTCTTGGGTTACTAGTTTCACTAATTATGAATAGTTATCTTTAAGGTGACGACCTGATAATGAATATTTTTACACTTCTCATTATATAGAAGTTAAATCCAAAAGGTAATACTTAGTTGGAACTACTTCCATTAATAAAATAAAAGTAACTACAAGTGTCTAGAAGCAATATTTCTTGTAGTATTTTCCACTTTGTACCTAGGAAACGTAACAATGAATAAATAAGCAGGAAATGAAAGTGACAGTTAAGAGTTGAGAGCAATTGACTTTAGTACCCCTCTATTTCATTTTAAGTTTCTCCTCTATTTCATTTTAAATTTCTTAGTTTAATTAAACACAAAATTTAAAAAATAAAAGAAGATTTTTGAATCTTCCGATCCTAAATTAAAGATGTGTGTAATGTACTAAAATATCCTTTGAATCTTGTGGTTTTAAACTTATCATGTACTAAATATAGAAAGAGATTTTTTGGGACACTAAAAAAAATACACTTCAAATGAAACGGAGGGAGTGCTATTTTCCATTTAGATAGTACTGCTGACTACTGAAGGCTTTCTCTTGGATAAGATTTTGATAGAAAATAATCTGCAAGTGTCATTTTCATCCATTGATGTATAATTACTTGTTGGAAGAAACAACTAACAGATTGATCCATTAGTTTCCTTTGTTTTTGACCATTGGAGTGGAAGGTTGTCTTTGTTTCAGTTAATCTCATTTTATCACTGGTCTCTTATTTGGGAGTAGTTAAACGTAACATACTTGACGTGAAAGAAATATCAGTTTGACTGGTACGGTGTTTAATAAATAAAGAAATACTTTTAAATTTTGTGGTGTAAAATAAATCAAAAATATTTGTATGGTTATAAATCACCTAGTTAAACGTAAAAGGTACTCCCTCTATCCAAAATATTTGTCGCATTACGTTTTTTAAGAGTCCAACTATATTAATTTGACCAACATTTTGAGCTATATTTTTTATCATATTAATATGAAAAGAATTACAACTTATAGTACTTTTTGTGTAGTTTCTGAATAAATAAATTTAATTTTAAAATATTAAATTAATATAATCTAATTTAACTTTGAATTTTAATCAAGTTGACTTTTAAAAAGAAAAATATGACAAGTATTTTGGGACGGAGAGAGTAAAGTTTAAAATTATTATCAAATAAAGAAAGATATTATTCTTTTTGGATTGACTAAAAAAAAATATCTCATATAAATTAGTACATAGGAATGTATGCAATATGTAATTAACTCTCTGTCTGTTTATTTGTTTTCCAAAAAAGATCGAGTTTATTGGTATTTTACTTGCTCTCTGGGTCAACCTTTTTTTTCATGTCCTTTTTTTCTTCCTTTGGGTGGGTGAGGGAGGGTGGGCATATACGATATCATTTAGGATTTAACGTATATATTTTAATCTATTGTAACAGCTAACTTGCCTAATGTTCCAAGTATCAATCACACTTTTTATGAAATGCTAAAATCTGTCATTTAAGCAAAGGTGCGATTAGAAACAAAACACGAAATCTCTGTATTAAGGAGTAAACGAATAAGAAAGATGACTACTAATTACCGTTGTTCTTTTGGTGTCAAATTGGAAGTGATTAACCAATTTTACATTTATGACCCTTAAAGTTTTCAAAATGATCCACAAGCTGGAAAACTTCAAGAATGGAGAAAATATTCCAGGGGAAGAACAGTTAAAATTAGCCTATACAACAACCCTGAATACAAAGGATAAGAATGATCAAACGGAGAATTGATGCAATTATATTAAGTATGAAGAGGGAAAAAGAATTTTACACATTTCAGTTTATGTATGAGAAAATATCTCCAAGTATATTGGTGTACTACTGGTGTTGCTGCTGTTGCTGTAAGTTGATTAGCTTATAGTATGCTCCATCCTTGTTCTCTACCAATGCAGAATGAGTCCCTTGCTCCACTATTTTCCCATCTTGTAAAACACATATCTGATCTGCATGTTTTATGGTGGATAATCGATGTGCCACGATGACAGTTGTCCTGTTTTGCATCAACCTGTCCAACGCTCGTTGAACTATACGCTCAGATTCCACGTCCAGAGCACTTGTAGCTTCATCTAACAGCAAGATTTCAGGGTTCTTTAGAACAGCTCGGGCAATGGCTACCCTTTGCTTCTGTCCACCGGACAGTTGAACTCCTCGCTCCCCAACTTGGGTTGAGTAGCCATCTGGAAGAGCACTAATGAAATTATGTGCATTAGCAAGCTTAGCTGCTTGAATCACTTCTGCCTCCAATGCTCCCTCGTTTCCGTAAAGGATGTTTTCGTATATTGATGTGGCAAAGAGTGCTGGTTCTTGTTGGACCAGGCCTATGTGCTTTCTTAGAGACTTGAGCTTTAGCTTCCTGATGTCCTTGCCTGTGTAAATTCATATCACCAATATGATTAAATTGAGCTATACCAAAAGTTGGAATGATTCTAGTTCAAAACAGTCTAGGTACAAACTTACCATCAATGATCACTTTCCCGGATATTGGATCATAGAACCGTAAAATGAGAGCCAGTACTGAGCTTTTACCAGAACCACTCTGCCCTACTATGGCTATACTCTTTCCTGCATGCACTCTCATGTTGAAGTCTTTGAAAATGTGAGCATCAGGTCTTGCAGGATAGCAGAACTCAACATCCTTAAACTCAATTGTGCCCTCAAGCCTAGTTACCTCCTCTCCAGTGTCGGTTAAGATTTCTGTCCTCTGATCAAGCACTTCAAAAACTGATGCTACCATCTGGTTTCCTTTTATAAGGTCTGGTGCCATAGCAAGGGTCTCTCCCATAGCCAAAGCAGTTACAATCAAAACCATAAACGATTTAATAACAGCTTTGAAGCCGGTTAGTCCCTTCCCCATCAAAACAGAACCATACCTATACAAGGTTTAGGAAGAATACATGTTAAACTATTTCGAGCTCAAGTGAAAACCGTATTGGTACAAGGTTGTAATCTAAGTAAAATAAACAACAGTTATAATGCATGTGACTGGCTATCTACATTGCTAAATTAGTAGTAGTAACTTTTTCCCCTCTGGATAGTTTGTAACTATGTGAAAGGTGGTAAAATTATCTAGTCTGAAGATTGTTGCCATGTCGCAGTATGTAAGGTACAAGTATGCCAAAGCACTTCACTGAACGGCAAGCTGCCTCCACCACTAAAAGAAAACCCCAACAACCAAGCAACAAGATAAATAATTAAGACAACTAAAAAGTTGAGCAACATACCATAAGGCAAGGGCGTAAGAAGAGAAAATGAAAAATTAAGAGACTCCATAAAAGATCCCGGCAATCTGACCCCTGGTAAATGAACGCTTTGCAGGTTCAACAAGTTCACGAGCATAGAGATCAGTTACCTTCTCCTCAGCACAGAATGCTGCAACAGTTCTGATGTTACTTACAGCCTCACCGGCAAACATATTTGCTCTAAGATAGGCTTTGCTCAAGTCACCACCAAAGCCTGACATAAAAAGTTTCTGAAAGAATAACAATATGTATCAACATAATGATATGGAAGGTAAAATGACGATACTGATGAAGGGAAAAGATTGAACCTCGCTGATGTGACCACTAACAATAAGTGGGTACATAGCCATGACAATAAGGGTGAGCCTCCAATTCAAGATGAATGCAATGACGAAGGAAGTGACCACCAAACCCACATTCTGTAGGAGAATAGTAGAGCGATGAACCACTACAGTTCACAATAGAGTAGCATCACTTTCCAATCGTGTTGCAAGTGTAGAACTTGAGTTGTTCATATCATCAAACCATCCCATCTCATTTCTTAGCATAGCTACAACCAAATAAAGAAGAATGATAGGGAAATTTTTATTTTGAATACGACGGACAAAAAAGGATGTACACTAAGAAAAAAGATATACTGCAACATATGAACAGATTAGGAAAGGTACAACAACATACCCAGTGTAACCCCACAAGTGGGGAAATTAGGAAAGGTGTGGTTCATATTTATCTGAAATCATTAATCCAGATTTATTAGGAAAGGTGTGGTTCATATTTATCTGAAATCATTAATCCAGAAAAATCTGGATTAATGATTTCCGATAAATATGAATCGTAGCTTTCTTAGATTTAGCAGTCATTTATAGATACAAGTTAAGCAACTTGTTGGTTAAGGGACTGATTCTAAGGTAACAGAGATGAGTGAAAAGTATCAGCAAAGAGTACAGCACTCATCTTCTAAAATTAACAGTGATGAATAGTATCAATGCAGTGAACCAAAGTTTTGCAGTGCGAAAAAATTATGCAATTGCAGTTCAACATACTTACACCACAAGAAACCTCTCGTAAAGCAAAAACATTGGTTATTATATGCTTACCAGAGAACATCATTTCTCTCACGCGCAATGTAAGCCGCTCTCCTATGATTCCAAAGCAAGTATGTGCCATGGTGTGAACGATGACGGTTAATACTGCAGCCCCACAAAACAGGAAACAGATCTTCTTCACTTCACGGCGTGTTGTGTCCCAATCCATGTAGTAAGACACAAGGGCCTGTGACACCCCCAAGGCAAACAGAGGCATCTGAGCTCCAGCAATAAATGCACAGAGAGTCCCAATAACTCCATACTGCCATTCAGGACGAATCATTGAATACAATCTCCTTACGGAAATATTTGGTGAGTTAACATGCTCTACACCAGCAGCACCTATACCGCTAACAGATTTTTCAGAATGAAAGCTAGCTCCACGGCTTCGTGTTGTTGTTAGGGATAACTCAAGGGAATACCTTATGCTGCTTTCGCGTGAATACCTTATGCTGTAGCAACAGATTAAGCAAATTATGCATATAATTATTGAAAGGTCAGGTCTGACTGCTTACAAGCAAGAAATGCCACCTTTTATTATTTGTTTGAGCCCACATTAGCAGAAATTGTCAAAGTATCATTAGAACTAGTCGTCAAATGCATGATAGTACGGAGCTGACTCCAAATAAAAAGGATATACATCACATTCTGATATAATAGGAATACAAAATATCAGCAGGTAAATATTGTACCTAAGAGGTCGTCCCATGCTTGGCCCTTGAGAAGGATGGCGATGCGAAGAAGCTGCTTGTTGAAGTTGAACAAATGATGCATAGGCACCATTTGGTTTCGAAATAAGCTCCTCATGACTTCCAGTTTCTACTATCTTGCCATTGTTTACAACCGCTATGATATCAGCATTTCTAACGGTAGAAAGGCGATGAGCAATAACTACAGTTGTTCTTCCCACCATCACACGATCAAGAGCATCTTGTACACTTTTTTCAGACTCAGCATCAAGTGCACTCGTAGCTTCATCTAATAGAAGAATTGATGGGTTCTTCACTATAGCACGAGAAATTGCAATTCTTTGCTTTTGCCCCCCAGATAATTGAACCCCTCTTTCACAAACCTGTAATGACATGGCTCAGATCTATGATATTAAGGTCTGTTTGGAAAGACACCTGGTAATTGGAATTGGTGTAATTACTACAGTATAGTAATTACGATGACATGTTTGTTTGTCATAAGGTAATTACATTGTAATTACAAGCGTACTGTTTGGTTGCACAAGTCTAATTACACAGTTAAATATTTTAAATTTTAAAAATAGAAGTTAATTATCAAAAACTAAACGTTAATGTTTGACAAATATATTACTTAATTTTATCTATCGTTGTGTATTCAAGATACATATTATTTTCAAAATATAGAACTAAATAATTATAAATTTGTTAAAAACGTTGATATATATAAATAAATAAACTTAAATTGAATCAATTAATAAGAACTTCTTACGAAGCATACATTTTCCAATAACATCACGGATAACATGTTTGACAAAACAATTAATATTTACAACCATAATTTCATAATATTATTTAAATGTTAAAAAGTATTCTATCAATGCTAACATCACTCAATATAAGATAAGTTTGCATATAATTTCATCCAACAACGAAATTCAACTTTAGGGTACCGCTAATCGTACAACCAACTTCTAATCACAATTGAATACGGACTAAGCCGAAAAACATTTATAGAAAATCTTAACCAGAAATCTAATTTTCATACATACATACCCATACCAAGGCCGACAAAGCCATACATGACAACTAACCACAGGACATCTGTCTACAAGCCTCTAAAGAATACATGACTTCACAAGGACGGGACAAGACCCCGCCATACCCATATATGTATGTAAAAATATTGTACCAAGACCAGACTGCAACTCTGAAACAAATAGAGTGCTCCAACATCAGCTAAACCATCAACCTACTAGCATGAACCGTCACCCTCTTTAACTGAACCTGCGGGCATGAAACGCAGCGTCCCCTGACAAAAGAGACGTCAGTAAGAATGATGTACTAAGTATGTCAGGCATGAACAATAGTATAACAGGGATATAACAACAACTGAAACAGAAATAACTGACCAATAGTACACATCTCTGAGGGTCCTAATACATGTGTCTAAATGTCATGCACAATGCGGTATACATATACATCGGCCCCATTGGGCATCTTCCTTACATAACAGCCTTTGTGGACATAATCATCTCATATCGGCCTCTGTGGGCATAATATGTCTAAATGACATGCATAATGCGGTAAATACATATATACTGGACATACACGGGCATCTTCCTCCGAATCATATATATATATATTGGCCCTTAATCAGGCATTTTCCTTCATTAAGCCACACAAGCTTTATCATTTATCATATCCCAACTGATCTGGTGGTCTGCGTTTCCCGTTTCCCATCCCCAATATACGGTCTTGGGTAAAACATGAATGCAATGCAAATGAAAATGCATGAATCACAATAAAATATCTTGAATGACATAATTTCCTTATACATTCGGTTAACGTCGTAAATATTAACATCTTTTCTGTATGCTTTAATAAGGACTTAGGAACATATTTAGACATGCTTTTAACATAGGAATCAATAACATGAATATTCTTAACTCCTAGGAGTAGAATAAATTATGGAGCAATATCACGGTTATATTTCGTTACATGGAACATGCCAAAAGAAAGAAATAATTTATCTTAACATACCTCGATTAATAACGAACCAGTCCCTCTTGCAATGGTATCTCTCCGTACACCATATTTGAAATACTAAATGAAACCACAAAATTACTCACTGACGACCAAAGCCAATGAAATGCTCCAAGTACAAACGCCAAAGAGTCCATATTAGACAACACATGTAAATGTCAGTAGGATACTAAGATGTTAATCGAAATTTTCTCCAAAAACCACTTTTCAACACTAGAATTTCATGGTAGGATGCTCTCTGTTTTTTCGATCCTCCCCAATTCTCATAACAAATCAATAGATAAGCCCCCCTTGAAAGATGCTTTTAGATTAGCATTCAATGCATGTCATCGTTTGGTCCCCCACCCAAATTAAACCCTTCTAATTGCTGCCACTATTTAATATCTTAGGCTTAGTCATTAGGTAAAACCTTTGGAGATTACAAGTGCATAACTCCCACTAAACTTTATCCCCTCCATAAAAAATTAATCCCACAATTAATCAATTATACACAAAATTAATCTCGTGATCCCAACTCGCTTAAATCTTAATAACTTATAAGACATTCACATACTCAATGTCATAATTTATGATATGACACTAGTCCATAACTTCTTTATGCACATACCAAATTTATTTTCGGCTTCCGTTGTCACACTTGTTACGTCTAAAATTATTTTGGGGTTTAATCCCTTTTATATACTAATCTCTTTATTATCATACGTAAATATTCCATAAATCTTCCCAATGCTCGGGTCTATTTACATACGCCTAGCAATTTTACATACGCCTAGTGGTTCAAACCGTGACCCGAAAGTACGGGATGTTACAGATTACATAAAATCAAAGGATAACATAGCGGACCCACTGACAAAGGGCTTACCCAAGGATCAAATGTTCTGCCTGTCTAGGGGAATGGGCTTAAAACCCAAGCTATAAGGACCAATACGGTTGTAACCCAACCTTACTGACTAGAGATCCCAGGAATTAGGTTTAATGGAAAAACTAAGCGGTAAAGGTTCAGTTGAGCGCTTCGGTGGAACATGAGCACTTCGGATAGTGATTTATGTAAAGAAGCATCAATCCAAAGTCGTTCCCACGATAGACGTTAAGTACTATCTGCAGTGTGGGTAAATATTATGTTTCCAAAACCTTTAATGATCCTCAACGGTTGAGGTTAGGTTTTGGAAAACTTTTAATGGTTCCTAACACTTGTAAAGTGGGATATAGCAGGATACCTTGTAGGAGACCACCTATTTAAGTTCGAGGACAGGCCGCCTCAAATGAATGCACTTAAGAATTCAAGAAGTGTCCACAGCCACAACGGACAAAATATTACGAATAATAGAGTAAGGGAAGTTGTTGTGTTGGTACCGTTGAGTTGACTTACACTAAGTCCGATGGTATTCAACTATGGAAGGTTCAAAGTGGAAGCTACCTATCCAGATGCAACATCGGTTCGCTGAAAGATTGCTGGAAAAGACACCATGTGAGTGCGCCAAATTCTCTTTCAAGAGGGGATTGTTGGAAATTTACTAATGTGGAATTAAGTTTAACCCATTATTTATGACTCGAACAATTGGGGCCCCGCACGTCGGAAATGCCATTTCTACACACGTGCACACGTAATGCCAAGTATCACGAATTTCATTAGTGAAAGAGATATTGGTACGTAAGTAATACGTTTGAGACATAGAATGATGGACGATTATTGGCCAAATGACAAAGTATTCCACGTTGGTAAACGAATGAAGAAGTGTACGAAGTTTAAGATGAAACGAGTCGAAAATGGTCGCGGAGCCGCGACGCTAATTCACAGAGCCACGACGATTCGAAGGCAGAATGTTGCGACGGGAAGATGGAAAGTTCTGACTTTTGGGCTGGTTTTGGAGCATTGAATCTCCATTATTTGGCATATGCATTCAGCCATTATTTGGCTGAATGTAACCCCTCAATAAGTGTCATTACATGGCTATTGAAGGACATTAGTTGGCTAGTTGAGGGGTCATCTCATTACACTATAAATTGAGGCATTTGACTCAATTGTTGAACACACTAAGAAACCACACTAAGAAACCACTACAGAATTTTCTGATATCTTCTTCTTACTCTCTAGCAAGTTTACTAGACTCAAAGTTCTTCAAGAGTAACACTTGAGTTTTCTTTGCTCATTTGTTAAGTTGTTGTTGTATCTTGGGAGACTATTGCCCGACAACGTAAAAGGATATATACGGAGCATCTTGTCTTAAAGATAGAGTGACATCACTCGACTCAGCAAATCACAAGCAGTTTGTAATGTTCTTGATTCTAGTTTTGTTGTAATATTTAGTTTATCTTTTCTAATAATTTGTAATTTTTACTTACTTCCCGTTTCCTGCAATTGTTGTAACCCACAGAAGTTAACTAGATTAGAGACGAATTTTTGTTATTTAGCTGAAGAAGTTATCCGTCACTAATTTCTATCTTTTTCCTCGTAAAAACAACCTAGAATATTGCATACCTTGCCAACTTTGTGAGAAGTTTCAGCAGGAAAAAGGTAAGCAAGACCAGCAATATTTATCAACTTGCCAAAGAAAATGAAGAAAACAGGAACAGAAGCACCATGTATACAAGCTGCAATGGATCCAAAAGACATCAACAAATAATCATAGGGATCAGCAAAAGAGAAGAGCTTCAACAATGGAACTTTCTGATGACGTTTTTTGCTTTCATCTCCATCTTTGTGCTTCATTTTTGTAACACTGCTGTCTACAGACAATGTTTGTTGGTGGTGGCTCATTTTTGTTCTAATTGGAATTTATGAGCAATAAAAGAAACAAAAGTTTTCCTTCTTACAGAGTGAGTATTATTTTTAACTTGTTGTGCAAGATAACTTGTGTTATTTTTCAAATTGACTAATCTCATAATTTTATGAATAATTATTTATAATTATCTTTTAGATAATCTAATAATATATATTGTTCTACAACGTAAATGTATCGAAGGTAAAGTCTAAATAATATATGTAGCTGGTCTTGGATATATAGCGGAGTTGACATAGAGTTGAATGTTTGTAAAGGGAAAAGAAAGTTGGGGCTTTCAATTTGTCTCTAACAATTTTGCCGCAGGAATTAAAGTTCATGAGGACCCTCTCTCTACTTAATTATATGGAAGCATTAAACACCTCCTCTCTGGGAGTTGGCATAATTAATAGGGTACTTCAAAGTTCAAACTCGTTTAGAATGTCTGATTCATGTGTCTCTGTCTGTGATAGCTTACAGAACGTGCATTTATACAGCTAGATGTATAACAGAGAAAATTTCCATATAGTAATATTTAACTTAATATTGTTCCCAAATATTTAACGTTTTAGAAAAATAAGAATGTTTTATTACTCCTCTCCTGTCCTTTTTAAGTGTGGCATATTCATTAAGAATTTCAGTTAATTACATTAATTATCCTTTCATTTCTCTTTAACATACTAAATGCTCGTAGCAAATATATAGAATAATTGGAAGACTTTTTAGAAAGTTATTCACCCAATATATTATAATGGCGGTAAGTTGGGAAAAAGAAGAAATAATGCTTTCTTGGTTTGTAAAAATGACACTTAATTCGAATATTTTTTAAAAGGCTATGTGTGATTTTAAAGGTTTTGGCACCCCCATTAAAAAATGACACTAAGTATTTTTATGCACACCCATTAAAAATGACACTTCCTGTCTCTTTTAAGTGATTTTAAAGGTTGGCACACCCATTTAAAAAGTCAATTACTAACACTAAGTATTTTACAAAAGACCATTTACTCTTCTCAAAGACTTTACTGAAGTTTGTCCAAACATTTATAGACAAACGCAATTTTGGTAAAAATACATTAATACCTTCTTGATTTATTATAAAAATCACTTATTTTGGATCAAATTAAAAAGGCTAAAAGATCACTTAAAAGGCATCGGAGGAAGTACTTAATTCTTGATAATTTAAGGACCGGAGGGGAGATTGTTGATAATCTCCAAATTTAATCAAATTTGATTAATGAAGTGCTCCCTCTGGATCAAAAAGAGTGTTCATTTAGTTATTTACACACCCCTTAAGAAAATACTAACTTCTAGGCAAAAATAGATAATTTGCGAAAATGTCCTATTTAGCTAGGAATTGAGATTTGATCACCTAACACTTAATAAGGAAAAATTTTAAAAAGTAAGGCTAATTCTTTCTTGATTTGATAAGTGAACACTCTTTTTGACTCGCAAAATAAAGGATAAGTAAACACTCTTTTTAATTCGGAGGAAGTATTACTTAGATGAGACGTTTAACGAATAGGTAAAAAGGGAAGTTTAGATAAATAGGGTTATAACTAAAATTGTTAAACATTTTTTTAATGAGTATACACAAAATTTAAAAGACACATAATATGAACCACATGTATAATACCATTTGATTACGAGAAAATTACAAATTGCAACTCATCAAAACCCGTAGCTCGATCCATTACCAGACCAACAAGTTTGTGATGTATGGATAAAATCCCGTGTGAATACCAGATACCGGATAGGAAACAAAAATGGTTGTGATGGATAAAATCTCGTGTGAATACCAGATATCGGATAGAAAACAAAAAAAAAAGTAGATCCATTACCAAAGTTATGATTGCAAGACGATACATAAACCATACTAACAAATAACTAAAAAGTTTATTGTACTTCTTCCGTCTCAAATTATTTGTCAGTTTTTTTATTTACACGCCCCTTAAGAAATATTAATTAGGAGATGTATTTGACATACTTTACCCGTATTTATGTCTTAAGTTATAATCTCTCTCCATTAAATATTTATTCTATTTATGTGTCATCTTCATTAGTGACAATGGTAAAATGAAGAAAAAATAATTAAGTATGTCTTGAACTTCTAAAACAATAAATAATTTAAGATAACTATTTTTAATAATCACGATAAATAATTTGAGACGAAGGGACTACTTGATAACAAATATTGCATCAACATCACCGTTTCATTCAAATTTTGGCAGTCAAAACTCAAAAACATCTTATGCAAAGCGTACGGTCATTTGTAATTACAACATTTATGAGTTAGCCGAGAGATTTGATTAGTAATTTGGTGTTGCATGTGAAAACGCCGAATAAAGGATTGGAAGTACTAACTGAATGCGGTTGAGAGTTGAAAGGGATTGGTAACTTGACTTTGGTAGTATGAGAATATACGTATTTACGTACGTATATGAGTTGAACATGATTAACGAATTAAGGCGTTGGTAGTTGGCCTTTGTTGTAATAAATGTTGGAACGCAACAATTAGGTTCCTTCATTTATTCCTTTGAAAAGTCTCTTGGAGCATAAGTTTATTTTCAATTCTATTTATACGTCATTTTCTTTTAATTGATGCGCTTTTAATTTTCAAGAATAATTACAGTTAGACCTCTCTATAACGGCATAAACTCATGTAACAAAACCTCACTATAATAATCAAGTTTTTCCGAAATTGAATTTTTATATTTTACCTCTATAACAGCTTTTATCTATAACAACAACAACCATCTTTATAATCGTACGCTCTTTGTAAAATTACTTCAATAACATTCATCTTCTTTTTTTGGTAATATAGTGATTAATTATTTTTATAAAATAAATTTTAAGATTACCAATAATAGGTCTAGAGATTTTGATAGAATATTTTGATACTTTAATACATTTATGACAAAGTGTATATATTTTCATCATTAAAAGATTTTTCTTTATTATACAAAGTGTAATTAAGCTTAGAATTTGACAATTAAAAATGAAAAGTTAGGTTTTATGCATCTTTTTGGCCTATAACAGTGAAATAGTATTTAAATGTCAATGTTGTTATACATGTATAATAGTCATTAGTTATAGAAGCCAAAAAATTTGGACCCAATGATGTTATAGAGATATTTCGTTATACTAATAATTTATTACTAACGGTAAAATGAGAAATTAATTAATTTTATCTTGAATTTCTAATACGATAAATAATTAAAAAATTATTTTTGAAAATCACGGATAAATTATTTGAGACTGTTGGAGTACTATTATTGTTTAAGAAGAATCATTGTTGGCAAATTCTGGGCGGATCTTTTCATCGTCTAATAACCCCTAGAGGCCGGAATATAGACGGTAGTCTGTGTATACTTAGTCATTATTTCAGAGTTAATCAAACTTTTTTCAAAGTTAATCAAATAATAAGCATGTAATCGGGTAGGTATTCTTAAGTTCAATTTCATTTTTTAATAATCAAGTCTATAATCCTTTATCAAACGTTCAAACATCAACAGTATAATCTATATCAACGTCGGAATAGTATAATCATAATCTAATATCAACGTCTAAGCAGCATAACAACAAGATAATATACTTATCGAAATCATAATTAGAAACACATGGTTTAAGCACATACCTTTCAGCAGATAATCAGATCACCGAGCTAAGTTCTCAACCCAACCTACGGATTTGCTACCCTATGTCCACCTGACTGCGGGTTTTACGCACGTCATAGGCTCCAGGGGAGATGCTGTTACGGGTATCCTCTGATCGTCTTCCTGCCGGTGTTGTGCTCCTACCAGTATGGTTCTAATCATGAGTTCTCAAAGTATTTAATCTTTGTTCTTATGATACTCTTGGTTGATATAAGATTAATCTTATGGTGTTCTTGGATGATATTCGATTAGTCGTATGATGTTCTTGGATGATTTTGGATTATAGATTGAAGTGTTCTTAGCTGAACATTTAGAGAGAGTTTTTTCAAAGGTTGAAGTTTTCTATTGAATTTCCTAGTACTCTATCATCTAATACGTATATCTGTATAGGTGTATCAATATTCTTTTGAAAATATGCTTTTATCGTAAATTCTACTCCTCCAAAGTAAATATTCCTGTATTTCTTTGCTTCTTTAGTTGATAGTTTAGCTAATTCTCTTTTTATCACATTGTCAGTTATCAAATTAATCTTTGTTCTACCATTAGTACTCATAGTATCAATTATATTCTCGTGCTTATGCGCGATATATCTTATTTCTTTATTCCTTTCAAACCATTTTGTTTTAAAAATCTTTTTTACAGATAATTCTTCTTTTTCATCCTGAATTTTCTGATAAGTATCTGGTTTAAAACTTAATGTTTGGGTTGTTCCACCTTCATAAGTATTCATTTGATAGTGTGTTATTCCTGAATCTTCTACGATTTCTTTACCTTTGTCCATTTTTCAGTAGATTGATATATTTATATTGTTCTTTTATAATTTCTTTTAAATCTCTAATCTCATTTTCATTAGTAATCTGTTCTGCTAAATTCTGTTCTCTAATTTTTTCTATTTCTTCATCTTTTTGCCTTAGTCTCTCTTCTCTTAGAGCTGATAGATTTCTCATAAATATAATCTTTTATTTTTGTTTATTTATTTCTATAAGGTATTCTCGTAATCGCTTATCTTTTTCATTTATCAGGTCTATTCTTATTCTGCAACTTATAATATGTTCATTTATATCTCTATTCTGTATAAGCGGTTTCTCGGCTATTCTAGTTAACTGTAACATATTATTCTGTTGTTGTATTGTTATTCTGTTTTCATTCATTGTTCAACACGTATTCCTATTACAGGCTCTGATACCAAATTCTAGGCGGATCTTTTCTTTTGTTCAATCATAGTCTTATAATGTCGAATAGTCTCCTCAGCATGGGTATGCTTTAGATTGGTAATCTTGTCCAGTAATAGAGTTAATTCGGTAGTCTCTTTAACTTCTATGTCATTGTCATAATAGAAGGTCATTATTTCCTCTATGTCTCCACCTGTCTTAGCATGTCTTCTATTCGTGTTTTTAATGTTAATAATCCAAATACTCTTTTATCACTTAGCCAGTCTTGAAATTTCTTCAATGTACAGGGAATTTTCATGTTTAAATTCTTGTCATCCCCGCTAATTGTGATGTTCCTTCCTGTCTTAAATATTTGACATATAACAATTGGTTTACATTTTAAATCCATTGATGCATCTAATATTTGTGTTCCGTAAATCCCTTTGCCAAAGGATTCCATCATTAGCTCCGTTGATCTGGTGATAATCTGGTGAGGTTGCTCATCTTATCATCTGTAATAATCTTGTCAATAAATCCGTATGTGAATAGTCTTTCCACAATATTCGGATTTGCTCTTTCACTGCAAATAAACATTGGATATTTACTCAGCTTAGCACTGCGTACAATATCAGCATTAGTCTTGTAATCATAAAATTTGTTAATCTTTTCATAAGCACTAATCAATTCTGGTTTGTATTTCAGTATGTCTGCCATGGATACCGCTGCTGATGTCGAGGGTATTGCTGATGGCATGGTTGCTAATTTTGATAAAAATGGTTGAAAGGTTTTCTGTGGTATTGGCTGTATAGCTGATTTTTTCTGTTGTTCTTCTTTTTGTAAGATTTTCAGCTTCGAGAAGTCTTGTATGGCTTATGTTAGGCTTTTTATAGTATGGGTATTCTCCTGTAATTTGGTAATCAATATTTCATTGGTATGGATAATCTGTTGCATAGCCTTGGCTATATATTCTTCAAATTCTTTGCTGGTTGACATTGTTATTCCTGCTAAGAATTTAACTAAAATATTCTTAGTCACAGATATATGAAATTATAAATGATTATCATTTAATCTTCTTTGGAGTTCTTCATCCGGTTCATATTCTTGAACTCCTAATCTTATATTTTCATCTCTCATAGCTTCATCTACGAGTCTTGCTATTTCCATTTGTTGCCAATGTATTTCATTTATTCTTTCTCTTATCTTTCCAAGTTTCTTGGTAATCTTACTATATCTATCATTGTAATAAATGCTTCCAGTTTTACTAATCATAGTTATAATCAATTTATTCCTTGTATACCTTTCACGTTGTATCCAAAGATTCTCTTTCTCTAATCAGTTTAATCTTTCTCTTCTAGAGGGTTCATTTTATTCAACTACTTTCACTAGAATATTGGTTAATATAACTTATTCTTCTCGATTCTTTATCAGTTTCAATTGATGTAAAAATCTTCATAATCATACTAATCATTATTCTTTCTTTAATCAGTTTTAAACTCATTATAAACTGCTCGGGTATTCATATATTTTATTCCTTTTTTCTTTAACTTCTCAAGTACTTATTGGCGAGTGTCCTTTTCACATACAATTCCAACATGTACATTCTTTTACTTTTTCATCTTTAGTCTTATTCGATTCTATAGGATTCAGAATTTCTATTCCTTTTTAAATTTTCTTTTATTATTAAACTTTCGCCTAGTTTCGTGATTATTCTTATATCTTCTAAATCTTTTTTTCTTTATAATATTTATAATAATTATTATTTCCTTTCTCAGATTTGTAATCCTTTTTCATATTTATTCCTATATTTCTTATGTCTTTTATGGATTTTATGCTTTTCTTCTTTATCATCGTGATCCAAATTTTAATCTTCTCTCTGTGAATCCACATATTTCTCTTAATCCTATTTTCTTATCTTTTTAATCTTTTTGTTGTAATCGATATTCTTCGTGATTTTCTCATGATATGCTCTTAAGACTCAGATTCTTTCCCTAAAGTGTTCTCTTTAGGTTCTAATCATGTATTCTTTTTGATATTTCGATATTATATGTTATAGGTAGATGATCATAATATAATCATGTAAATTATTCGCTTCTTCTCGTAAGAATCTAGCTTCATAAAAGAATTTACTAAAGCTAATCGTATTCCCTGGTAGTTTATCAATTCTACAACATTTCATATTATTCAGGTTCATGATAATCTGCTTTTCTTTCTAAAACATTTTCTCTGGATACTAGCCATTTTTCACCTAAAAATTCTCTTTTTAGTAATAAGTCAAAAATCATTAACATAGACTTCAAATTGGCTGCATGACTTAAAACTTCACTTCTTAGCCGGTATGCTATAGACTCTATCCAAAGATGTCGCTTTTCCAATTATAGTCTTTGAAATTAAATCATACATATAATCTAAGTTTTCGGCTTGCGTACTATTCATTAATGCAATATACATCCCTAAATTCCAATCCGTTATTCTTCTTCCTACTTCCTGTTCATCATAAACATTATCTAATTCTAGAAAATATCCATTATAGTTTACTCCTTGGGTTATTGATCCTACAAACTCTTTAAATTCAGCTTGCTGGCCAATGGGTATATGATCTGGTAATCTAGTTACTCTAGTTGTAATCACTTCTAGATTAGGGGTCAACTAATTCTTCTTCAGGGTTCTCATTTATTATATCATCTGTTTCTTACTCCAAAGATTCACACATTCGTGAGTACTCATTTTCTATATCACTATCCGGCTCATCTTCTATTATAGCATTTACTCTTTTTCTCCTCTTAACGCTTTTAATATCTGATCGTTTTCTCTTACTAATTCAGTATTCTCAGAATTTTCTTCTTCTATAAATTCTACTCCCTGTAGTTCCTGGTTAATCGATTTATCATCACTGCAGTTATCCGAGTCTTCTTCGATCTAGTCTTATCGCTAGTCTCATTACTCTCACTTACTCTTATCTGTTTATCATTGCCTGCTTATCTGAGTGATCTTTACTCTTATCGCTTTCACTTAGACGTACTTTCTTTTTTCCTTTTAATCTTTTTAACTGTTCTGTTAAAATTCGTACTTCTTCTTTAAGCTCTAGCTTCTTGTTTTACCTCTTTTAATTCTACTTTTAATTCTTTTATCTAATCTTTCGCTTCTAAGTATTTTCTTTTATATTTTTTATATTTTTTATACCAGTCTTCATTATCATTTAATCTTAGTTTTAAATTCTCATTTTTTAATTCTTTAATCTGCTGATCTTGTTTATCTTTTATATCTAAGTACTTTTTCTTATAAACTTTATATTTTTTATAATATTCTTCGTTTAATCCTTTTTTATCTAACGGTAATCTTTTTTCTTGCGGTAATTCTTCTTTAATCGGTTTTGATCGTATAGGTTCATATTTATATCTTTTTCTTTCGATAATCTCTTTTCCATGTTTTTTCAAAAACGTAATCGCACTAGGTTCCATTAGAATTTTCCTTCTTTATTCAGTATGACTAATCTGTCTAAGGTTTCTGTTACACTATTCGATAATCTTGGTTTTATTCTACTGATATCTACCATAATCGGTATTTTACTTCTCCTCCATGCATCTATAGGTACCATTTCTGGTTTATGGGTAGTCGTTTTTGCTATAGTCTTTTCTTTACTAGTACTTGCTTCATTGTTAATTTCTACTCTTTTTCCTTTATTCTTTTCTTCAAGTAACGTATTGAGTTTTTCTAATATTAATTTAAACGTAGGTATTTCAGATACATTCCATAGGTTAGTCAATTCTTCTCTAATCAATTGTTGAGTTTTAGTCTGATTATCTTTTACTTCATCCATTAATGATAATATACTCTTCATTTTTTCTTTTAAAATAATTTCTTCCCATAAATTATCTATTTTTTTGCTTGAGTTCATCTATATGCTTCTCCTGATAAGACTGTCTCCATAGTTTGTAGTCGGTTTATTCATATTTTATTTATAAATCTGGTTTTTCCTTGATCAGTAATCTTTATTCCGTTGTTGCTGATCTTATAACTTATCATAGTCAAAAAATCACTGCCTAATAGCAATTCATTTAGACTGTCGTATTCTATTACTCCAATATTAATCTTATATTCTAAATCCTGGATTTTAAATCTTAGATTTATACTCTTAGTAATTATTATTTCTCTTTCATTTTCAGGATAATTGTAAGTTTGCGGTTCTATTATATCACATTCATTTTCATTTATTTTACTCATGTGTATAAAACTTTTAATTGCTCCTGTATTTATTTCTGCTATTCCATCCACTGTTATCATATTTTTAAATATTATAACTTTAATCTTTAATATGTTACTATCTACATTTATCAAATCTAATACTCTGGGCTGTATTCTTGGTAGATTAGTCGGGATTAATGATTCTCTAGCTATACTCAGTCTAGATCCTTCTATTCTTGGTATTAATCTTTTTGATGGTGTAATCGTACGAGTATTAAAATCCATAAATATTTCTTCTGGTATAGTAATCTTAGAGTTTTCTTTATGCTCTATTTGTTCAAGTATTTCTTTATACATTTTTGGTACTAAGATACTCATTTCGTGTTGTTTTTTCACATGATGGTTTCCCGTTAGGGCGTATATCATTTTAATCTCTATACTTATTACTTTACTCCCTGGCGGCATGTTTATTCCATCTAACTTATAATATACCATTAAAGCTAGATCCTTGTGTTCATCTTTTAATGATATGCTAAAATCTGGTTGTACGATAAATTTTAATTTCTGATATATCAAATTTCCTTTAATCACAGTTATTAACGCATCTTGTAGAATAGCCGAGAAACCGCTTATACAGAATAGAGATATAAATGAACATATTATAAGTTGCAGAATAAGAATAGACCTGATAAATGAGAAAGATAAACGATTACGAGAATACCTTATAGAAATAAATAAACAAAAAGAAAAGATTATATTTCTGAGAAATCTATCAACTCTAAGAGAAGAGAGACTAAGGCAAAAAGATGAAGAAATAGAAAAAATTAGAGAATGTAATTTAAAGGTAATCAGATTACTAATGAAATGAGATTAGAGATTTAAAAGAAATTATAAAAGAACAATATAAATATATCAATCTACTGAAAAATGAACAAAGGTAAAGAAATCGTAGAAGATTCAGGAATAACACACTATCAAATGAATACTTATGAAGGTGGAACAACCCAAACAATAAGATTTAAACTTGAGATACTTATCGTAAAATTCAGGATGAAAAAGAAGAATTATCTCAGAAAAAGATTTTTAAAACAAAATGGTTTGAAAGGAATAAAGAAATAAGATATATCGCGCATAAGCACGAGAATATAATTGATACTATGAGTACTAATGGCAGAACAAAGATTAATTTGATAAGTGACGATGTGATAAAAAGAGAATTAGCTAAACTATCAACTAAAGAAGCAAAGAAATACAGGAATATTTACTTTGGAGGAGTAGAATTTACGATAAAAGCATATTTTCAAAAGAATATTGATACACCTATACAGATATAGGTATTAGATGATAGAATACTAGGAAATCTACAAGATGCATTAATAACTGTGATTAAAGGAAATTTGATATATCAGAAATTAAAATTTACCGTACAATCTGATTTTAGCATATCATTAAAAGATGAACACAAGGATCTAGCTTTAATGGTATATTATAAGTTAGATGGAATAAACATGCCGCCAGGGAGTAAAGTAATAAGTATAGAGATTAAAATGATATAATGCCTAATCTGAAACCATCATGTGAAAAAACAACACGAAATGAGTATCTTAGTACCAAAAATGTATAAAGAAATACTTGAACAAATAGAGCATAAAGAAAACTCTAAGATTACTATACCAGAAGAAATATTTATGGATTTTAATACTGCATTTATTACACCATCAAAAAGATTAATACCAAGAATAGAAGGATCTAGACTGAGTATAGCTAGAGAATCATTAATCCCGACTAATTTACCAAGAATACAGCCCAGAGTATTAGATTTGATAAATGTAGATAGTAACATATTAAAGATTAAAGTTATAATATTTAAAATATGATAACAAAGGGATGGAATAGCGTAAATAAATACAGAGCAATTAAAAGTTTTATACACATGAGTAAAATAAATGAAAATGAATGTGATATAATAGAACCGCAAACTTACAATTATCCTGAAAATGAAAGCGAAATAATAATTACTAAGAGTATAAATCTAAGATTTAAAATCCAGGATTTAGAATATAAGATTAATATTGGAGTAATATAATACGACAGTCTAAATGAATTGCTATTAGGCAGTGATTTTTTGACTATGATAAGTTATAAGATCAGCAACAACGGAATAAAGATTACTGATCAAGGAAAAACCAGATTTATAAATAAAATATGAATAAACCGACTACAAACTATGGAGACAGTCTTATCAGGAGAAACATATAGATGAATTCAAGCAAAAAAATAGATAATTTATGGGAAGAAATTATTTTAAAAGAAAAAATGAAGAGTATATTATCATTAATGGATGAAGTAAAAGATAATCAGACTAAAACTCAACAATTGATTAGAGAAGAATTGACTAACCTATGGAATGTATCTGAAATACCTACGTTTAAATTAATATTAGAAAAAATCAATACGTTACTTGAAGAAAAGAATAAAGGAAAAAGAGTAGAAATTAACAATGAAGCAAGTACTAGTAAAGAAAAGACTATAGCAAAAACGACTACCCATAAACCAGAAATGGTACCTATAGATGCATGGAGGAGAAGTAAAATACCGATTATGGTAGATATCAGTAGAATAAGACCAAGATTATCGAATAGTGTAACAGAAACCTTAGACAGATTAGTCATACTGAATAAAGAAGGAAAATTCTAATGGAACCTAGTGCGATTACGTTTTTGAAAAAAACATGGAAAAGGGATTATCGAAAGAAAAAGATATAAATATGAACCTATACGATCAAAACCGATTAAAGAAGAATTACCGCAAGAAAAAAGATTACCGTTAGATAAAAAAGGATTAAACGAAGAATATTATGAAAAATATAAAGTTTATAAGAAAAAGTACTTAGATATAAAAGATAAACAAGATCAAATAGATTAAGAATTAAAAACTGAGAATTTAAAACTAAGATTAAATGATAATGAAGACTGGTATAAAAAATATAAAAGAAAATACTTAGAAGCGAAAGATCAGATAAAAGAATTAAACATAGAATTAAAAGAGACTAGAAAATAATTAAAAGAGGTAAAACAAGAAGCTAGAGCTTAAAGAAGAAGTACGAATTTTAACAGAACAGTTAAAAAGATTAAAAGGAAAAAAGAAAGTACGTCTAAGTGAAAGCGATAAGAGTAAAGATCACTCAGATAAACAGAGTAGCAATGATAAACAGATAAGAGTAAGTGAGAGTAATGAGACTAGCGATAAGACTAGATCTGAAGAAGACTCAGATAACCAGAGTAACAGTGATAAATCGATTAACCAGGAACTACAGGGAGTAGAATTTATAGAAGAAGAAAATTCTGAGAATAATTATGAGAATACTGAATTAGTAAGAGAAAACGATCAGTTATTAAAAGCGTTAAGAGGAGAAAAAGAGTAAATGCTATAATAGAAGATGAGCCGGATAGTGATATAGAAAATGAGTACTCTGAACAGGTGAATACTGGAGTAGAAACAGATGATATAATAAATGAGAACCCTGAAGAAGAATTAGTTGACCCCTAATCTAGAAGTGATTACAACTAGAGTAACTAGATTACCAGATCATATACCCATCAAGTCTGCCAGTGAATTTAAAGAGTTTGTAGATCAATGACCCAAGGAGTAAACTATAATGGATATTTTCTAGAATTAGATAATGTTTATGATGAGCAAGTAGGAAGAAGAATAACTGATTGGAATTTAGGATGTATATTGCATTAATGAATAGTACGCAGTTTCTAAAACTTAGATTATATGTATGATTTAATTTCAAAGACTATAATTGGAAAAAGCAAAGATAATCGATAGAGTCTATAGCATACCAATTTAAGAAGTGAAGTTTTAAGTCATGCAACTGGAAGTCTATGTTAATGATTTTGGACTTATTACTAAAAAGAGAATTTTTAGGTGAAAAATGGCTAGTAGCCGAGAAAATGTTTTAGCAGAAAGAAAACAGAGATTATCATGAACCTCAATAATATGAAATGTTGTAGAATTGATAAACTACTGTAATACGATTAGCTTTAGTAGTAAATTCTTTTTATGAAGCTAGATTCTTACTGTAAGAAGGAATAATTTACTAAAGACTTATATTATGATCATCTACCTATAACATATAATATCGAAATATCAAAAGAATACATACAGTTAGAACCTAAAGAGAACACTTTAGGGGAAAGAATACGAGTCTTAAGAGCATATCTGATGAGAAAATGCGAAGAATATCGATTACAACAAAGATTAAAAAGATAAGAAAATAGGATTAAGAGAAATATGTGGATTCACAGAGAGAAGATTAAAATTTGGATGCATGATAAAGAAGAAAAGCATAAAAGCCATAAAAGACATAGGAAATATAGGAATAAATATGAAAAAGGATTACAAATACAGAAAGGAAATAATAATTATTATAAATCTTATAAAAAGAAAAAGATTTAGAAGATATAAGAATAATCCTCAAACTAGACGAAAGTTTAATAATAAAAGAAAATTTAAAAGGAATAGAAATTTGGAATCCTATAGAATCGAATAAGACTAAAGATGAAAAAGTAAAAGAATGTACATGTTGAATTGTAACGAAAAAGGACACTACGCCAATAAGTGCCCACAAGTTAAAGAAAAAGGAATAAAGTATATGAATACCTAGCAAATTTTATAATGAGTTTAAAATCGATTAAAGAAAAGAATAATGATTGGTATGATTATGAAGATTTTTACATCGTTGAAACTGATAAAGAATCGAAAAGAATAAGTTATATTAACCAATATTCTAAAGTGAAAGTAGTTCAATAAAATGAACCCTCTAGAGAGAAAAGATTAAACTGATTAGAGAAAGAGAATACTGGATACAACGTGAAAGGTATACAAGAATAAATTGATTATAACTTCTGCAGTTAGTAAAACTGGAAGCATTTATTACAATGATAGATATAGTAAGATTACCAAGAAACTTGGAAAGATAAGAGAAAGAATAAATGAAATACATTGGCAACAAATGGAAATAGCAAGACTCATAGATGAAGCTATGAGAGATGAAAATACAAGATTAGGAGTTCAAGAATATGAACAGGGTGAAGAACTCCAAAGAAGATTAAATGATAATCATTTATAATTTCACATATCTGTGACTAAGAATATTTTAGTTAAATTCTTAGCAGGAATAACAATGTCAACCAACAAAGAATTTGAAGAATATATAGCCAAGGCTATGCAACAGATTATCCATACCAATGAAATATTGATTACCAAATTACAGGAGAATACCTAGACTATAAAAAGCCTAACAGAAGCCATACAAGACTTCTCGAAGCTGAAAATCTTACAAAAAGAAGAACAACAGAAAAACCAAATATACAACCAATACCACGTAAACCTTTCAACCATTTTATCAAAATTAGCAACCATGCCATCAAAGAATACCCTCGACATCAATAATGTATCCATGGGCATATATCAAATACAAACCGTAATTGATTAGTGCTTATGAAAAGATTAACAAATTTTATGATTACAAGACTAATGTTTATATTGTACGATGCTAAGGTCGGTAAATATCCAATGTTTATTTGCAGTGAAAGAGCAAATCCGAATATTGTGGAAAGACTATTCACATACGGATTTATTGACAAGATTATTACAGATGATAAGATGAGCAACCTCACCAGATTACCACAGATTATCACCAGATCAACGGAGCTAATGATGGAATCCTTTGGCAAAGGGATTTACGGAATACAAATATTAGATGCATCAACGGATTTAAAAGGTAAACCAGTTTTTATATGTCAAATATTTAAGACAGGAAGGAACAGTACAATTAGCGGGGATGACAAGAATTTAAATATGAAAATTCCCTGTACATTGGAGAAGTTTCAAGACTGGATAAGTGCTACAAGAGTATTTGGATTATTAACATTAAAAACACGAATAGAAGACATGCTGAGAAATCGGAAAGCATCCGTAATTGGATCTTCCAAAGCTGGAGACATAGAGGAAATAATGACCATCTATTATGACAATGACATAGAAGTTAAAGAGACTACCGAATTAACTCTATTACTGGACAAGATTACCAATCTAAAGCATACCCATGCTGAGGAGACTATTCGACATTATAAGACTATGATTGAACAAAAGAAAAGACCGATGATAAGAACTGAAACAACATCATCGTCTAATGTGATTATAAAAAAAGAGCAAAGTCCTGATCCTTTTGAATAAGGAGGGAAAATGATAATTTTTTATCTTGATCCTTTTGATTAAGGAGGGAAAAAACTGACTATCTTTTGCAGGTACAATGTAGATTTATCTACTTAAAAGAGGCTTTATGGCCCAAAAAGATTATGGCTTCATAGCCCTAAGATTATCACAGGAATCATGTAGATTCATCTACTTGAAACCTGAAAAGAGGCTTATGGCCCAAACAGATTATCAAAAAGAGGCTTATGGCCCAAACAGAATATGGCCCAACGTAGTGTTTTATACTACGGTAAAGCCCAAAAGATTATGATGCAGGGAATGTAAAGTTTTACTCTGCATAACCCTATTGAATACTAGTCAGGGAATGTTTGGATTTAATCTATGCATAACCCATAAAAGAGGTGGTTTAAACTGCCCAAGCAGATTATGGCTGGATGTAGTCTTTCATACTACAAAAAGGCCCAAAGGATTATCATGACAGGGAATGTATGAATTTATCTGTGCATAACTCAAGAAAAAGAGGTCCAATGGACCCAAAATGATTATGGTCTCACGACCCAAAAACTGATTAAGAGCCTTACGGCCCAAAATGAATTTTATTAAAGGGAACATGTAATTTTACGTGGTACCTAAAAACAAAAAATATTTTATTATAGGGAACGTGTAGTTTTACTACGTGTTACCTAGAAAAAGAGATCCTATGGATCCAACTAGATTATGGCCCAACGTAGTTTCAACTACGGCAAGCCCAAACAAAAGAGGCCCTAGTGCCCTAAACAGATTATGGCCTTCTGGCCCAAAAAATAATTAACAGATGCAACAAAGGAATATTTTCAAACAAAATTCAGCCAAATAGCTGGAAAGGAGTACACAGGAAAGCAGCCGACAAGAAACTGACATTCGATGGCGACACTCTACCGAAAGTCATGACCGAATCGACAGCTGAATGACTAGCCGTATAATGACAAGAATAGTTTTGACAGAATAGTCGTATACGCCAAAAGAAGATTTGAAAATGAAGAATAACGACCAACAACTTTACAGAAAGTAGCAGACAAGGCACTGTAGCCTTTATAGAAAATGAGTACTATGAACAGGTGAATACTGGAGTAGAAACAGATGATATAATAAATGAAGAACCCTGAAGAAGAATTAGTTGACCCTAATCTAGAAGTGATTACAACTAGAGTAACTAGATTACCAGATCATATACCCATTGGCCAGCAAGCTGAATTTAAAGAGTTTGTAGGATCAATGACCCAAGGAGTAAACTATAATGGATATTTTCTAGAATTAGATAATGTTTATGATGAACAGGAAGTAGGAAGAAGAATAACGGATTGGAATTTAGGGATGTATATTGCATTAATGAATAGTACGCAAGCCGAAAACTTAGATTATATGTATGATTTAATTTCAAAGACTATAATTGGAAAAGCAGCATACTGGATAGAGTCTATAGCATACCAGCTAAGAAGTGAAGTTTTAAGTCATGCAACAGACTGGAAGTCTATGTTAATGATTTTTGACTTATTACTAAAAAGAGAATTTTTAGGTGAAAAATGGCTAGTAGCCAGAGAAAATGTTTTAGCAGAAAGAAAAACAGAGATTATCATGAACCTGAATAATATGAAATGTTGTAGAATTGATAAACTACCAGAATACACGATTAGCTTTAGTAAATTCTTTTATGAAGCTAGATTCTTACCAGAAGAAGGAATAATTTACCAACAGTTATATTATGATCATCTACCTATAACATATAATATCGAAATATCAAAAGAATACATACAGTTAGAACCTAAAGAGAACACTTTAGGGGAAAGAATACGAGTCTTAAGAGCATATCTGATGAGAAAATGCGAAGAATATCGATTACAACAAAAGATTAAAAAAGATAAGAAAATAGGATTAAGAGAAATATGTGGATTCACAGAGAGAAGATTAAAATTTGGATGCGATGATAAAGAAGAAAAGCATAAAAGCCATAAAAGACATAAGAAATATAGGAATAAATATGAAAAGGATTACAAATACAGAAAAGGAAATAATAATTATTATAAATCTTATAAAAGAAAAAGATTTAGAAGATATAAGAATAATCCTGAAACTAGACGAAAGTTTAATAATAAAAGAAAATTTAAAAGGAATAGAAATTTGAATCCTATAGAATCGAATAAGACTAAAGATGAAAAAGTAAAAGAATGTACATGTTGGAATTGTAACGAAAAAGGACACTACGCCAATAAGTGCCCGAAGTTAAAGAAAAAAGGAATAAAGTATATGAATACCGAACAGTTTATAATGAGTTTAAAACTGATTAAAGAAAAGAATAATGATTGGTATGATTATGAAGATTTTTACATCAGTGAAACTGATAAAGAATCAGAAAGAATAAGTTATATTAACCAATATTCTAGTGAAAGTAGTTCTGAATAAAATGAACCCTCTAGAAAGAGAAAAGATTAAACTGATTAGAGAAAGAGAATACTGGATACAACGTGAAAGGTATACAAGGAATAAATTGATTATAACTTCTGCAGTTAGTAAAACTGGAAGCATTTATTACAATGATAGATATAGTAAGATTACCAAGAAACTTGGAAAGATAAGAGAAAGAATAAATGAAATACATTGGCAACAAATGGAAATAGCAAGACTCATAGATGAAGCTATGAGAGATGAAAATACAAGATTAGGAGTTCAAGAATATGAACCGGATGAAGAACTCCAAAGAAGATTAAATGATAATCATTTATAATTTCATATATCTGTGACTAAGAATATTTTAGTTAAATTCTTAGCACGAATAACAATGTCAACCAGCAAAGAATTTGAAGAATATATAGCCAAGGCTATGCAACAGATTATCCATACCAATGAAATATTGATTACCAAATTACAGGAGAATACCCAGACTATAAAAAGCCTAACAGAAGCCATACAAGACTTCTCGAAGCTGAAAATCTTACAAAAAGAAGAACAACAGAAAAAACCAGCTATACAGCCAATACCACAGAAAACCTTTCAACCATTTTTATCAAAATTAGCAACCATGCCATCAGCAATACCCTCGACATCAGCAGCGGTATCCATGGCAGACATACTGAAATACAAACCAGAATTGATTAGTGCTTATGAAAAGATTAACAAATTTTATGATTACAAGACTAATGCTGATATTGTACGCAGTGCTAAGCTGAGTAAATATCCAATGTTTCTTTGCAATGAAAGAGCAAATCCGAATATTGTGGAAAGACTATTCATATACGGATTTATTGACAAGATTATTACAGATGATAAGATGAGCAACCTCACCAGATTACCACAGATTATCACCAGATCAACGGAGCTAATGATGGAATCCTTTGGCAAAGGGATTTACGGAATACAAATATTAGATGCATCAACGGATTTAAAAGGTAAACCAGTTGTTATATGTCAAATATTTAAGACAGGAAGGAACATCACAATTAGCGGGGATGACAAGAATTTAAACATGAAAATTCCCTGTACATTGGAGAAGTTTCAAGACTGGCTAAGTGCTAAAAGAGTATTTGGATTATTAACATTAAAAACACGAATAGAAGACATGCTGAGAAACCGAAAAGCATCCGTAATTGGATCTTCCAAAGGTGGAGACATAGAGGAAATAATGACTCTCTATTATGACAATGACATAGAAGTTAAAGAGACTACCGCATTAACTCTATTACTGGACAAGATTACCAATCTAAAGCATACCCATGCTGAGGAGACTATTCGACATTATAAGACTATGATTGAACAAAAGAAAAGATCCGCCTAAAATTTGGTATCAGAGCCTGTAATAGGAATACGTGTTGAACAATGAATGAAAACAGAATAACAATACAACAACAGAATAATATGTTACAGTTAACTAGAATAGCCGAGAAACCGCTTATACAGAATAGAGATATAAATGAACATATTATAAGTTGCAGAATAAGAATAGACCTGATAAATGAAAAAGATAAGCGATTACGAGAATACCTTATAGAAATAAATAAACAAAAAGAAAAGATTATATTTCTGAGAAATCTATCAGCTCTAAGAGAAGAGAGACTAAGGCAAAAAGATGAAGAAATAGAAAAAATTAGAGAACAGAATTTAGCAGAACAGATTACTAATGAAAATGAGATTAGAGATTTAAAAGAAATTATAAAAGAACAATATAAATATATCAATCTACTGAAAAATGGACAAAGGTAAAGAAATCGTAGAAGATTCAGGAATAACACACTATCAAATGAATACTTATGAATGTGGAACAACCCAAACATTAAGTTTTAAACCAGATACTTATCAGAAAATTCAGGATGAAAAAGAAGAATTATCTGTAAAAAAGATTTTTAAAACAAAATGGTTTGAAAGGAATAAAGAAATAAGATATATCGCGCATAAGCACGAGAATATAATTGATACTATGAGTACTAATGGCAGAACAAAGATTAATTTGATAAGTGACGATGTGATAAAAAGAGAATTAGCTAAACTATCAACTAAAGAAGCAAAGAAATACAGGAATATTTACTTTGGAGGAGTAGAATTTACGATAAAAGCATATTTTCAAAAGAATATTGATACACCTATACAGATATACGTATTAGATGATAGAATACTAGGAAATTCAATAGAAAACTTCAACCTTTGAAAAAACTCTCTCTAAATGTTCAACTAAGAACACTTCAGTCTATAATCCAAAATCATCGAAGAACATCATACGACTAATCGAATATCATCCAAGAACACCATAATATTAATCTTATATCAACCAAGAGTATCATAAGAACAAAGATTAAATACTTTGAGAACTCATGATTATAACCATACTGGTAGGAGCACAACACCGGCAGGAAGACGATCAGAGGATACCCGTAACAGCATCTCCCCTGGAGCCTATGACGTGCGTAAAACCCGCAGTCAGGTGGACATAGGGTAGCAAATCCGTAGGTTGGGTTGAGAACTTAGCTCGGTGATCTGATTATCTGCTGAAAGGTATGTGCTTAAACCATGTGTTTCTAATTATGATTTCGATAAGTATATTATCTTGTTGTTATGCTGCTTAGACGTTGATATTAGATTATGATTATATTGTTCCGACGTTGATATAGATTATAATGTTGATGTTTGAACGTTTGATAAAGGATTATAGACTTGATTATTAAAAAATGAAATTGAACTTAAGAATACCCTTAAGAATACCTACCCGATTACATGCTTATTATTTGATTAACTTTGAAAAAAGTTTGATTAACTCTGAAATAATGACTAAGTATACACAGACTACCGTCTATATTCCGACCTTTAGGGGTTATTAGACGATGAAAAGATCCGCCCATAATTTGGTATATTTGTTTAAGAAGAATCATTGTTGGTGTCATCCTAATCCCGATTTTCAACATGTCGATTGCAATTTGCAACTCGAATGAGAAAACACCGAATTAGTGGTAGTGTTTCCTTTGTATTTATCTCATTTTTATGACGTCATATAACCACCTAAAAAGTTCTAAAGAAATTGCATGGTGGGTTAACCCGTATATAATGATCAAAAGAAGGATTTAACTGTCACGATAGTAGACATAATTTTCTACTTTTAGTTTAGAGTTTACCATGAACAAAAGTCTTCAACTACGAAATTATATCTTTAATAAAATATAATTTAAATAATTAATTAAAGCCGTGGACTGTGGTGGGATTACTTGGAAGACCGATCAAGCATTAATTCTAATTAGACAAAGGAATGGGAATTTCCTTTTCCGAGAAAGACCAGACGCTACTCCTTATAAGCTTCTTGTTTAGTGCCTTTAGTCCGTTTTAAATGACCTTTTAGCCTTATAAAAATAATTCAAAACAAGCAATTTATTAGTGATGAATACATTATGTTATGTGACTGTCCATTAAATTTTCCAAATTCATATATGTTATGAATCCATTTAATTATATGGATGTCCTTCTCATTCTATGAATCAACTTAATTCATCTATCAATTAAAGTGTGTACTTAAATCTTGTAACTCTTAGCATGATCACAACATCCTATAATAGAAGTGTTCCCACATTATGTAAGATATACTTGAAAATATTTGTATATACTTGAAAAGACTTGAACATATTTGAAATAAGAAAAAAGTATTCTCATTGTCTCATCTATTTCTTATTTTATATTGTCTTATTTGCTCTCAATTTACAACACATTATCAGCACAAATTGCTCAAATCTTAAACGTTTTGCAACCTTCGTGAGGCTCTAATTTCACTCATGTTTTTTTTGAAGCTGATTCTACTTCATCTGGTATGTGTTTACAGTTTTATTCTGACCAATATTATAATATTAATAAGTTATCAACAGAAGGCTTTTGACTTTGATTTTACACTAATTCAAATATATGTTTAATATAATTTCTACTAGCTTCTGTCGGATCTTAGTTTAGCCTTTGATAAATATAATGTATGCAATCATGTGTTACATGTTTAATACCAAAGGTTAGCATATTAGTTTAGAATTTTTTTTTATTTTCATGCAACCATGATTATATATGCTAGGATGTTTATCTAGTGTTAACACCTTATAATGATTTATAATTAATCAATCTTCTGAACTATCACAAAAGGTAACAGTAGGCTAAGTAATTGACATAAATGATGCTTTATTACTTAAACTTATTGAGGTTATCTAATTACACAATTGCATTTAGTATACATGGTGTAATTGAATATTAAGCATTTATTTATTATGATACACGGTGAAGTAACAGTAGATGTAAACTTTTCTTTTCATGAGTTAGTATACTTTCATATGATTTTGAAAATTTTCACTGATAAAAGTTCTTATCATTTCTAATTTATTTATTTTTATGATAGTTTTCACTATGTCAAATTTATCAAAGCTTGAATTTGTGAAACTTGACATCTCTGAAAAAAACTATTTGTCATGGGTACTTGATGCTGAAATACACCTTGCCGCTAAGGAGTTTGGTGATACTATAGTCGAAGGAAATGAAGCATCAAGTCAGGATAAAGCAAAAGCTTTGATTTTTCTTCGCCATCATCTTGATGAAGGGGTAAAAATGCGAATATTTAACCTTTGAAAAATTTATTTGAACTATGGACTATATTGAAGGGACGGTATGACCATCTAAAGGCCGATATTGTCAAGAGCTCGTTCTGAGTGGATGCACTTATGATTTCAAGTTTTTAAGATAGTAATTGAGTATAATTCTGTTGTACATAGGATCACTTCCCGGTTAATATTATGTGGGAAAACTATAAATGATGAGGACATGATGGAAAAGACACTTACTACTTTTCATGCCTCGGATATTGTGTTACAACATTAATATCGTGAGAAAAGTTTTCAGAAGTATTCTGATTTGATCTCATGCCTTCTGGTGGCTGAGGAACATAATGTCCTTTTGATGAAAAATTATGAAGCCCGTCCCACTGAATCTGATCATAATCAAGGCCATAATAATGTATGTGGATGTGACAAGAGTAAGGGAAAAGGCAAAGGACGATATAATAATCGTCATGGTGACAATCATAATAAAAGAGAGAACAATATAAATTCTTAAGGAAATCCTTCAAATAGCAACTGTCATCGTTGTGGTATAAAAGGTCACTGGAAAAGTGAATGTCGGGCGCCTAAGTATTTTTCTAGGCTTTATAAAAAAAATTAAAAAAGAAAGAGAAATAAAGGTGGCACCTTTTCTACAAATATTCGGGTGGAGTCACACGTGACTCTTAAAAATGATACTGAGGCAGAGGCCTCACAAAAATATAATGGGAATGCTGAAGCAAATTTGGCTTTGAAGATGATGTTTTTATGTCCTCAATGATATTACTCATTTGGAAGTTGAAGACTTCCTTGGAGATCAAAATTAAAATTGGATAATTTACTGGAGAGAATCAATTATGTTGTTGTTCTTATTTATGTGTTTTTAGTTATCATGTTCTTTTTCAAGAAGTACTTAAGTTTTCTATTGTTAGTTTCAATATCTTTTATATATTTTTATTTTTTATGAAGATAAACAAAATTCTTCAGTCTTCAATTAGATCCAAGATGAGTAGTGGAAAGATGTGCCTTCTGGATAGTGCTACAACGCACACGATACTAAGAGAAGAGAAATATTTCTCTCATTTAGTTATGACAAAGGCCTATGTTAATACAATATCCGATAGTACAAAATTAATCGAGGACTCTGGAAGAGCGACCTTGTTACTACATGGAGGAATAATATTGGTCATTAATAATGCATTGTATTGTAGTAAGTCTCAAAGAAACTTATTAAGTTTCAAGGTTATTCGCCAAAATAGTTATCATGTCGAGACTGCGAATGAAGAAAATGTTGAATACCTTTATATTACTACAATAAGAGTAGGAGAAAAGTTTGTGCATGAAAAATTACCCGCACTTTCTTATGGGTTGTGCCATACAAGCATTGGTGTCTTTGAAACACATGTTGTGGTAAACAAAAAGTATAATGGTTCCGATGATTTTATCATTTGGCATGACTGGTTGTGCCATCCCGATTCTAATATGATGTGCAAAATAATTGAGAATTCACGTGGGCATACTTTGAAGAACCAAAAGATTGTTCAATCAAAGAAATTCTCTTGTGCTGCTTGTTCTCAAGGAAAATTGGTTATTAAACCATCTGCAACGAAAGTTGCTATTGAATCCCTGCATTTCTGGAACGTATACAGGGTGATATATGTGGGCCAATTCACCCTTCATGTGGACCGTTCAAATATTATATGGTTTTGATAGATGCATCTACAAGATGGTCATATGTGTGCTTATTATCAACTTGCAATATGACCTTTGCGAGATTGTTGACCCAAAAAATAAGGTTAAGAGCACAATTGCCATATTATGCAATAAAGAAAATTCGTCTTGATAATGCTGGTGAGTTTACATCTCAGGCATTTAATGATTATTGTATGTCCATTGGAATAATAGTTGAACATCCGGTTGCTCATGTTCATACTCAAAACGATCTAGCAGAATCATTGATTAAACGTCTCCAGTTGATAGCCATACCATTATGGATGAGGACAAAACTTACTGTTTCAGTATGGGGGCATGCTATTTCACATGCATCAACACTTGTGCGCATAAAGCCAACCAGTTATCGTGAATTCTCTTCATTACAATTAGCTTTTGGCCAAAAGCCAAACATTTTCCATCTTAGGATATTTGGGATGTTGTATATGTTTTCATTGCTCCACCACAACTCACAAAAATGGATCTCCAAAGAAAATTGGGAGTATATATTGGGTATGAATCTCCTTCTATTATTAAATATTTGGAATCTAATACTAGAGATTTATTTACGGTAAGATTCGCTGATTGTCATTTTGATGCAGTATACCCAACATTAGGGGGAGAAAATAAGTAATTGGAAAAAGAGATAGATTGGAATGCATTATCACCATCTCATTTAGATCCTCGAACAAATCAATGTGAGCAAGAGATTCAAAAGATAATTTATTTAAAAAATATTGCAAATCAATTTCCAGGTGCATTTACTATCTTCCATGGGTTACAAAATCTCATATTCCAACTGTAAATGCACCAGTTCGAGTTGATGTCCCGGCAAGACAAACGCTTAATGAAAATGAGTCTAGGCCACATATGAAAAGAGGCAGACCAATCGATTCCAAGAATAAAAATCTCTCAAGAAGAGTCCCGGGACATAACAGATGGTAAGACCACAGAGGAGGTCCAAATACCTGAAAACATTGAGAATAAAGAGATCTCAATATGAGGATATTGAGCCAAAATCTGTTGAGGAATGTAGACAGAGAAGGGATTGACCAAAATGGAAGGACACAATTCAAGTGGAATTGACTTCACTTGAAACACGTGAGGTTATCGGACCAATAGTCCGAACATAAGAAGATGTCAAGGCAGTAGGGTACAGATGGATGTTTGTACAAAAACAAAATGAAGAAGGGGAAGTCATCAGATATAAATCACGACTTGTGGCATAAGGTTTGCAAAAAGACCTGATATTGATTATGTGGAGACAAACTCTCCTGTTGTGGATGCAATCACTCTCAGATATCTGATAAATTTGCCGGGACAATCTCCTGTTGTGGATGCAATCACTCTCAGATATCTGATAAATTTGCCAGTGCATGAAAAAATTGATATGCGCCTAATGGATGTTGTCACAACCTATTTATATGGATCATTAGACAATGAATTTTTTATAAAGATTCCTGAATGATTCAAATTGCCTGAAGCATACAAGGGCTCTCAAGAAACTTGTTCAACAAAACTTCAGAAATTCTTATACGGATTGAAACAATCAGGACGAATGTGGTACAATCGTCTTAGCAAATATTTGCTTAAAGAAGGATACAAAAATGATCCTATTTATCTTTGTGTTTTTGTGAGAAGGTCTGAATATACATTCGTTATAATAGACGTCTATATTGATGATTTAAATATTATTGAAACTCCTGAAGAACTTTCAAAGGCAGTAGAATACTTGAAGAAAGAGTTTGAAAAGATCTTGAGAAAATAAAATTTTATATTGGCCTGCAGATTGAGTATTTAAAGAATGGAATATTCGTCCATCAATCTACATCCACTAAAAAGATACTAAAGTAATTTTACATGGATATAACACATTCATTGAACACCCCGATGGTTGTAAGGTCGCTTGATATAAATAAAGATCTGTTCCGGCCCCATGAAGATGATGAAGAGCTTCTTGGAGATGAAACTCTGTATCTTAGTGCGATTGGGGCACTAATGTATCTTTTTAATAATACTCGACCAGATATAATTTTTGCAGTTAGCTTATTGGCAAGATTCAGTTTCTCACCAATAAAAAAACACTGAAATGGTGTTAAGCATATTTTCAGATACCTCCGAGGAACCACTGATATAAGACTATTCTATTCTAATGAATCCAAATCAGAGATGATTAATTATGCAGATGCAGGTTATTTGTTTGATCCACATGAAGCCCAGTCTCAAACATGCTACCTATTTACTGATGGAGCTACAACTATATCATGGCGTGCAACGAACCAAATCCTATCAACTACATCTTCAAATCATGCTAAGATAATAGACATTCATGAAGCCAGTGGAGAGTGTATATGGTTGAGATCAATGGCTCAACAAATTTTACAATTATGTGGGTTTTCAACGGAAACAAAGATTCCAACTATATTGTATGAAGATAATGCTGCATGCATAGCTCAATTGAAGGGAGGATACATCAAAGGAGACAAAACAAAGCACATTTCACCAAAAACATTCATACATGATCTCCAACAGAATGATGAGATAAATGTTCAACAGATCCGTTCAAGTGATAATCTTGTAGATTTATTCACTAAGACATTAACAACATCAACCTTTGAAAAGTTGAGATATAAAATTGGAATGCGTCGTCTACAATATATCAAGTGAAGTTTTCATCAGGGGGAGCAAAATATGCACTGTACTATTTTTCCCTTAATCAAGGTTTTGTCCCAATTGAGTTTTCCTGGTAAGGTTTTTAATGAGGCAGCACTCAATGCGTATTACAAGATGTGTGTACTCTTTTTCCTCGACTACGGATTTTTTCCACTTAATTTTTCCTAGTAAGGTTTTTACGAGGCATGTTATCTCTCAAATGGACATCCAAGGGGGAGTGTTACCAATATATTACGTTATGGTGATGAATACATTAAGTTATGTGGTTGTTCATTTAGTTTCTCAATTTCATATATGTTATGAATCCATTTAATTGTATGGATGCCCTTCTCATTCTATGAACCAACTTAATTCATGTATCTATTAAAGTGTGTACTCAAGTCTTGTAACTCTTAGGATGATCACAACATCCTATAAATAGAAGTGTTGTTCCCACATTAGGTAAGATATACTTGAAATCACTTGTATACACTTGAAGAGACTTGAACATACTTGAAATAAGAAGAAAGTCTTCTCTTTGTCTCATCTATTTCTTATTTTATATTGTCTTATTTGCTCTCAATTTACAACATAATTATAATTTTTCAAAATTAATAAAGTAATGTTTGATCAACTTATTCTTGCTATAATAAATTGCGTGAATAGTTTTCTAAAAGATCTTTCACTTATTCTAGAAGATAAAGGGCAATGTAGTGAAATAATTTCTTTAATTAGTGGAATTAATTAAGTTTTAAATGGATATGCCACACCTAAAAAATCATTTGAAAAGGATGCAGGACGTACTTTTAGAGTGAGTAAACCCGTTTGGTCATTTTTCTGGAAAAAAATTCATTTTTTTTAAATTAGTGTTTGGTCGTGAAAATTCCAAATACAACTTGAGGTTGTATTTGAAATTTGAAAAACAACCAAAATCTTGTTTTTCACAAGCAAATTCTTGTTGATAAGGTACATTTCAACAACAAAATATTATTTACAAAAAATTATGACCAAACACAACTCCAACTTTAAAAACTCCAAAAAAAAAGTGAATTTTCTTTTTGGTTTCTATGGCCAAATGCCTACTTAGTATTTTGAATGATTAGCAGCTTTTGTAATCGCCTAAAGTGTAGACGGTTGATAATCGTAACTTGAGTAATCAATTTTTAATAAGAGCTAAAATCATTTAATCTTCCTATTTATTAAATATTTTTTATATTTTTTTATACCAGCAATATTGATAATTTTAGAAAGGTGAATATCGTGCTTAGCTTTGATAATTAAGCAATGTGATCGGGTACTCCCACTATTCCAGTTTATAATACATGTGATTCCATTTCTTTACTGTGATTCTATCACTTTATTAGTCTATTTAAACAAGAATAATATATTGTTATATATAAAAAATATTACTAACTTTTAAAATTTCTTTTTCTTTTAATGAAAAGCTTATATAATCACATATAAAAGTTATGACATGTTCAAAATCACAAATTTCAAAATTTTACTTTTGATGACGTCCCCCCCTCCCTCCCCACCTCCACTCCCAATTAAGCCCATCTATCGTGAAGAAAATAAAGTAGCGCATAGACTGGCCACTTATGGAAGCTATGGCATAGAAGACGCACATATAACAGGAGAACTAAGTTTTTGAAATGTTACTCCACCTTTTATAATGCCATATTTGAATAACGACTTGTTTGAGGTAGAATATATCGTTAAAATTTACCTCGCCTCTGTAAAGATAATTTAATTTATGTTTTATGCCTTATAAAAAAAATTCATTTCAGCAACAAAAAAAAAGTTTATACTAGTCACACAAAAAATAAAATATATTTAAGATAAAAAATATATAAAAAAACCCTTAATTAAACTCTTTGTGAGTCAAACAAAAATGGAGGGAATGTCATTTATTAGATCTCAATAAGAACATTCTCTTTCAATTATTCTTTGTTCATGATCTAGAAAATCTCGTGCGTTTAGTCTTATATCCTCTTTCATGTTTTGAATACCTAATAAAAATGTGATTTTGGTAATCGGTGCATATTTTTTTAAACCTCTCATAAGATTAATATTTTGGCTTTTAGCTGAAGAATATCCAATAATAATTTTTATTGAATGAATAAGACCTCCATCATTGTTTGGCAGGTCCAACCATCTAGAAAGCAGTATAATCAACACCACAGAACTTCACTAGTCCTAGGTTATGCAACCTCTCATGACAGCTAATCAAGAACTCATATGCATCATCCTCGGGATCCCGTTCATATCTGGGAGGATCCAACTTCCTGAACCTCTCAAATATCTTCTGTTCCACAATAGACATAGCAGGTTGTGCAGCTGGAGGTGTAGCAGGACCAGATATAGACATGCCAAGAAATTGAGGAACCGTAGCAGGGGCTGGACGAACCCCAGGTGTCTAAAATCCGGGCATAACATCATGGTTAGGAGTGTCCGATCTAAGTATGAGATCCATCATAAGTAACTGGATGGACATCTTGAGCTATAGACTCCAAGAAGCTCATCATACGAATCAAGGTATCCTAAAGTACTGGTGTGGCAATAAAACTCGGGAGCATCTGATCTTGTCTGACCTCGTTAGTCTGAACCTGCTTATCCTCCTTGATCGGAACCTCATCATCCTCCGGAATAGCCCCAGGCCCCGAAGACTCTACTCGATCATGAGCCTGAGCAACTGTAGGTGCTCGGCCTCGGGCAACAACTCGAGGTCTAGTTCTGGCTCTACCTCGCCCCCTGCCCCATGCACCACCTCTGACAACGTGTCCGGATACAGGTGCAAGATCCTAATCTCCTCATGCGACTGATCTAGTCCTCACCATCCGTGAGGAAGAGTGAAAAAAAGAGATTTAAAATTCAATCATAATCGAATTGCACGAAAGAATAAAAGAATGATGTTTCCTAAATATCTTATAGCCTCTCGAAGATAGGTACTAAGCTCTTCATACCGATCCTCAAGACTCTATTAGACATCATTTGTACTCATAAGACCCTTAACCTAGTGCTCTGATATCAATTTATCACGACCCCAAATTACATTGTGTTGTGAGGGCACCTACACTAATCTGTAGGCGAACCCAACATACAACATTAATATATTGTGGAAGTAAAAAATAAGTAATTTAACAAGTCTTTTAAGTAAGAAATACACAAGTCTGAAAAAACCCCAATGAGATCTGGTAATCATGTGTATAAGCTCTAAAAATATCTGAATATAAGTCTAAATATAAATTACATAAAATGTCTGAAAGTAGCAGAGACAAAAATCATAAAGCAAGATAAATAAGAGTTCCAGTGTCGGAAATGCATCAACGGCTCACCCTGGACTCTAATGATCAATAGCTCCAAGCCGTAGACAAAGTTGCTCTGGTATCGTCCCCTGGCTCGGTACCTGCACATAGAGTGCAACAAACGTTGAGTGAGTATGAGAAATATGTGTATTCAGCAAGCTTTGTTGACCGACCCTAGCTATAATGGTGACGAGGGTTGGTACTTTTCGACACTCTCTCTACTAGTTAGTTACTTAAGCATAAGAATAATTCAGTTAACCAACCTACAATAAGTCTACAATTCAATTAAGCATAAGTACTCTCAAGTCACACACCGCACAAGTCAAGCCTAAACCTCATTCGGGACGTCTAGATCCATAAATCCTCTCTACTCAAGCCTCACAACAAGGTTAGGCATAAACTAACAATATTCCTTCTAGCGGCCTAAATATCACAAGTGTAATAGAGTTCAATCCGGGCACATACGACATCAATCACATACCATGATGTAAATGAATGCAATACATGATGATATGTATGAATACAAGTGGTCATATATACCTGGTATACACACAGTGTTGCAGCGGTTGTCACGTGACCCATGGGGGACTCAAGAGGTCCATATACCCATCTGATCCCATCGGATACCAGTACGAGGTCTGAACTATAATATCAGTCATCACTCTCATAACTATGCACCATATCCCTTAATCCGATTTTCTAAATCTTTTTCAACGATTTATCAGTAATCCAATGCCAAGTATATATAACGTATGAATGAGATGGATATGAATACACCATGCAATCAGCGTAATCAGTTTATTTGTATATTTAAGCTATATTCAAGTATTCAGACGAGATGTAGAGTGATGAATGCATGAAAATTCAAATCAGAATATCACATCAAATTGCTACAAACTCAAGTAAACAACACTCATACCAACCTAAGCGGACTCTTTCACATCACTCATGGCCCGAAGGCTAAACACATAAACTCATTCACATGCATTATTATAGTTCATTAATTACTTAATTAAGTTCACCCGATATTCGTATTAGTGCTCGTCATCTCACTAATACAGGACTCTCAAATCTCCATTACTCTCTTTAGTTCATTACAAGCATACCAATGCAAATACGCTATACTAGAGTCTAGAAAGTCTCAACTTGCCTGAATAAAGCCGAAAACTCACCCAGTCGCTTTCCCCTTTTCCGCTAAGCCTCCTCACGAACCCACTCTGATTAATCATATCAAGTATATGAGATTATGGTCTAATATCACCCATAATCCCCAAGCTAGGTCACAAGGAAACTCCGGACTCACATTATCAAAATACTAATTTTTCTACTCAATTAGCACTAATACATGCTAGATATTCATAATTCAAAATTAATTTAAAAACAAAGCCCAAAATGATCTTTAATTTCATGAATTGGTAAAAGCCTCAATTCTAACCTTAGATTTTCTCCCAATTCCCAAAAAGGGCTTAAATATTAAATTGGTCAATTAATCATCATCTACTAGTCTAATACATCACTAGTTTATAATAGAGGCATCAATGAATCAATAACCAATCTCCAATCTAACTTTGTTATTCTCAACAAGCCATTTCTACCATTTTTCCCCATTTAAGAAACATGCTTAAGATGGAAACTTAACCCATACACTATAATTAAAGGAAGGATAAGATTATACCTCTAATGAGAAACTATCACTTGGAATCTTCAAGAATTCTCTATTGGTCGAGCTCTTATCCCAAGGAAAATATTTGAGGAATGAAATGAATTCTAGGTCTTTAAACTTTTATAACCTGAACAGTGTATTCGCTCTGGCGAAAACCCAATCTGCTGGGGCAAAAGTCACTTAAACACTCGTCCTTTGCTAGGGTGGGGCAAGCTCCGCTGAGGTGCATGCGCCTCGCGAGGAAACCAACCACTGAAGTGGATTGATACCACCCGGTCCAACCTCGCTTCGGCGAGCCTGACCCCCACAGAGGCGGATGCCTTGTCGCTGGTGCGGACATTAGCAACCAACAACAGTCTAAGGATATCAAATCCTCCGTCAACTACCCGAAACACTCTCGGAACCTCCGGAACATAAACCAATCATGCAACCTTATCAAAAAATACATTCTAGACCTGCTCGCGCACTCGGATTTCCTAGAAAAGGTTTCTTAGGTTCGGGTTTGACTAAAGTCAACTCTTAAGTTCTAATTCCACAAAGGCTTGACTAAGTCATAAATGTCATTCCGGAGCTAATGAAACCAACGAAACTATGAATGGGGCACGTTTATCCAAAAGTCATCTATGGGTCAAACTCTTCTATTATCATAACTTGGATTTTCTCAAACTTAACAACATAGGTCCAGATCCTACATGATCAACTCAGAAACCGTGCCACCCATCCCCGCAAGTTATAAGCAAGCTAGTAAGGGCTCAGGAAGGGTAATTTATGGGTTTCTAAACAAGCAAAATGACTATTCGAGTCATTACATCAAGTACAACTAAAAAAAATGTTCATTCTCAAATGGTAAAAAAGAGAATACATGGGTTCTTAAATAGCTCAGGTTAGTTAGCCCGTATATCAGACTCGATCTCCCATGTAGCCTCCTCCACTGGGTGATTCCTCCATTGCACTTTCACAGAAGCTATCTCTTTGGACCTCAACTTTCTGACCTACCTATCTAGAATAGCTATATGCTTCTCTACATAAGCTAGATCCTGATCCAACATCACCGAGTCTCATCTAATCACATAAGAATCATCAGGAACATACTTCCTCAGCATCGGCACATGGAACATAAGATGCACACTAGATAAACCATGAGGTAAAGCCAACTCATATGCCACCTCGCCAACTCTGTCCAAAATCTCAAAAGGGCTAATAAACTTCGAAGCTTGCCTTTCTTCCCAAAACTCATAACACCCTTCATAGGTGAAACCTTCAGCAATACTCGCTCACCAACCATAAACTCTAAAGGACGAACTCTCCGGTCGACATAACTGTTCTGTCTGCTCTAGGATGTAAGAAGCCGGTCCTGAATCAACATAACTTTACCCAACAAATCTCTCAGGAGGTCGAACCTCAAAAGCATCAAACTACCCTACCAGTAAGCGACACATTCTACCATACAAGGCCTCAAATAGTTCCATCTCAATACTCGAATGATAATTGTTGTTGTAAGCAAACTCTACCAAGGGTAGAAACTACTCCCAATGGCCATTAAAATTAATAATACAGGCTCGCAACATATCCTCGAGAACATGAATCGTCCGCTCAGGCTGACCATCGGTCTGAGGATGAAGGTTGTACTAAGCTCCACTCTAGTACCTAACTCCTTCTGTATAGACCACCAAAAGTAAGAAGTGAATTGCGTACCCTGACAAAAAATGATAAAAATAGGCACCCGTGCCATTGGACTATCGCTCGAATGTAAAGCTTAGCCAACTGCTCAGAATTATAGGTAGTCTGAACTGGAATGAAATGGGTAGATTTGGTCAACTTGTCCATGATGACCCATATAACATCGAACTTGCCCAAGATATGGGAAAATCCTACTAAGAAATCCATGGCAATCCTCTCCCACTTCCAATTAGGAACGGGCATCTTCTGAAGCACACCACCAGGCCTTTGGTGCTCCTATTTCACTTGCTGACAATTCAAACACCGAGACACAAACTCTACTATGTCTCTCTTCATCCTGCACCACCAGTAATGCTATCTCAAGTGATGGTACATCTTTATAGCTCCTGGGTAGATAGAGTACTTTGAACTATGGGCATCATCAATGATCAACCTAGTCAAGTCACCCACCCTAGGAACACAAATCGGACCCTTGACCTCAAGACACCATCACTATCAATCATGGCCTATTTTACCTCTCCCCGCAATACCTTGTCATGGATTTTGCACAACTGAGCATCATCAAATTATTGGGACCATGTCTGATCTAACAAGGAAGACCGCACCTCCACACAAGCTAATACCATACCAGGCTCCGAGATATCAAGCCTAACAAACTGATTTGCCAAAGACTGGACATCCATAGCCATAAGACGCTCTCCATATGTAGCATAGCCAAACTATCCATGCTCACCGCCTTGTGACTCAACGTATCCGCTACAATATTTGTTTTGCCCGGGTGATATAAGATAGTCATAACATAATCCTTCAGAAGCTCCAACCACCGACGTTGTCTCAAATTAAGATTCTTCTGGTTGATCAGGTACTGAAGACTATGATGGTCGGTGTAAACCATACAATGCACACTATAGAGATAGTGCCTCCAAATCTTCAAGGCAAACATGATCACCGCCAACTCTAAGTCATGTGTATGATAATTCTTTTCATGAACTTTTAATTGTCTCGAACCGTAGGTTATCACCTTCCATTTCTGTATAAATACACACACAAGACCTACTCCAGAAGCGTCACAATACACAGTAAAGCTCTCTTTCTTGACTGGTAATGACAAAATAGGAGCGGTAGTCAATAAGGTCTTGATATTTTGAAAGCTCGCCTCACAAGCATCAGACCACTCAAAAGCCACTTCCTTCTGAGTCAATCTGGTCAACGGAGTTGCACTGAATGAAAATCCCTTCATGAATCGCCGATACTATCATGCGAGTCTAACAAAACTCCGAACCTCAGTAACCGAAGTAGGCCGAATCTAATCCCGAACTGCCTCAATCTTGATGGGATCCACCATAATATCATCTTTAGTCACCACATGACCCAAGAAAGCTACCTAACTAAGCCAAAACTCACACTTCAAAATTTTTGCATAGAGTTGCTTCTCCTTCAGAATACCAAGCACAATCCTCAAATGTTGTATGTGCTCCTCCTCGCTCCGTGAGTATATCAGAATATCATCAATAAATACAATCACAAATGAATCCAAGTAGGGTCTGAACACCCCATTTATTAACTCCATAAATCAATTCACATGCACATGTACCCATTTTTCTTCTTAACGAACAACACTAGAGCACCCCAAGAAGACACACTGGGCCAAATAAATCCCTTACTCAGAAAACTTGTAATTGTTCCTTCAATTCTCTCAACTCGGCCGGTGCCATCCGATATGGAGTCATAGACATGGGATGAGTACCCAGCTCTAAATCAATGCAGAAGTCGATATTTTAGTCCAGTGGAACATCAGGAAGATTTGTAGGAAACACCTCTGGATACTCCCGAACTACTTGAACTAACTCTAAGGAATGAGTCTCCGCAATGGTATCACGAACGTAATCCAAATAAGAAAAACACTCATTCTCTACCATTTTCTGAGCTTTCAGAAATGAGATCACCCTTTTCAGATACTAACTAAGAGTACCCTTCCAAACTAACTGGGGAATACCAGGCATGGCTAAGGTAACAGTCTTGGTATAATAATCCAAGATAGCATGATACAGAGCTAACCAATCCATACCCAATATGACATCAAAGTCTACCATATGCAATACTTTCAAGTCTACCAGAGTATCATACCCCATCAACGCAACTACACAACCAAATAAGCCCGATCTACCACTATAGAATCCCCAACATGTGCAAAAACATGAATAGGCATGGCTAGAGACTCATATATCAAATCCAAATTCAATACAAAGTAGGCAGACACATAAGAATAGGTAGACCTTGGATCGAATAAAATAATAGCAGTTTAAGGGCAGACTGAAAGAGTACCTATGATCACAACATCAGAGGCCTCTGCCTCGGGTCTACCTGGAAAAACATAGAAATGGCCACAATCACCCCCACATCAATCACCGAAACCAAAATGATCACTGCTTCAACCTATCTCAGGGAAATCTCTACCACCCTGAGCACCACCGCTAGCACTCTAGGACCCACCTCTAGCCGGCTGCCCTGCTGATCTAGCTCCAGAACCCTGAGGCTGTCCACCCCACCTGAGTTTGGGACAATACTTTTTGAACCAAGATCCCCACACTCAAAGTAACCTCTAGGAATTGTTAACGACTGAGAAGAAGAACTGGCGCCAAAATGACCACCATGACCAGAGGGCCGATAAGAACTTGGGGTCAACTGCCCCGATCCATAAGAAGTACGTGCAGACTGGCCTCTCTCAGATGTAGGCATGGCAACAACAACAGGCTTTCCACTCGAATAGTTTTGACCTCCGCTATAATGACCTCGACCTCCAGATGAGGTAGCTCTCTAAGAGAAATGACGAGGCCTCTTGACCACTCTCTCCTCATAATCCTCTCTTGAATACACTCGGCCTCTCTCATGGCATCAATAATCTACTGGAAGGTAGAACCTGTAGCAGCCATTTGTTCTACGATCAAATGAATAGGACATATCAACCTATTGGTGAACCTCCTAACCCTCCCAGCTTCATAAGGTAGAATTATCAAAGCATGGTGAGACAAAGAGTGAAAACGTGCCTCATACTTGGTCACAGACATACGCCCCTGGCGTAACCTCACAAACTGAGCATGTCTCTTTTCTCTTACACTGTGAGGCACAACTTCTCCAAGAAAATCTAGGTAAATAAAACCCAGATCATAGGAGGGGACCCTACTGGTCTGTACTCAAGATAAGAACTCCACCACTACTTGGTAGGTCCAACCATCTGGAAAGCAGTATAATCAACACCATAAGACTCCACTAGTCCGAGGTTGTGCAACCTCTCATGACAGCTAATCAAGAACTCATATACATCATCCTCGGGGTCCCCATCATATCTGGGAGGATCCAACTTCCTGAACCTCTCAAACCTCTTTTTCTCCTCAATAGACATAGCAGGTTGTGCAGCTGGAGGTGTAGCAAGACCAAATATAGACACACCAAGAAACTGAGGAACCATAGCATATGTTGGACGAACCCCAGATGTTTGAAATTCGGGCATATCAGCATGGTTAGGAGTGTTCTTCGCTCTTAGTATGAGATCTATCAGAAGTAACCGGATGGACACCCTGAGCCATAGACTCCAAGAAGCTCATCATATTTATCAACTTATCCTGAATTACTGACGTGGCAATGAAACCCGGGATTATCTGATCATGTCTGGCCCCGTTAGTCTAAACCTATTTATCCTCCTTAATCGAAACCTCATCATCCTCCAAAATAGCCCCACTCTCCAAAGACTCTACTCAGTTACGAGCCCGAGCAACTGTAGTGCTCGGCCTTAGGCAACAACTCAAGGTCTACCTCTGGCTCTACCTCGCCCTTACCCCATGCAGCACATCTAACAACGAGTGCGGGTACAGGTGCAGGATCATGATCTCCTCCTATGGCTAGTATAGTCCTCACCATCTATGAGGAAGAGTGAAATAAAGAGATTTAAAATTCAATCATAACCGAATCGCACGAAAGAATAAAAGAATGATGTTTCCTAAATATCTTATAGCCTCAGGAAGATAGGTATGTAGCTCTCCATATCGATCCTCAAGACTCTACTACACATCCCTTGTACTCATGAGACCCTTAACCTAGTGCTCTGATACTAATTTATCACGATCCCAAATTCCATTATGCCGTGAGGGCACCTATACTAATCTGTAAGCAAATCCAACATTAATATATTGTGGAAGTAAAAAAATAAGAATAAGTAATTTAACAAGTCTTTTAAGTAAAAAAATACATAAGTCTGAAGGAACCCCAATGAGATCCAATAGTCATGAGTACAAGCTATAAAAATATCTTAATACAAGTCTGAATAGAAAATATATAAAATGCCTGAAAGTAGGAGAGACAGAAATCATAAAGAAAGATAAATAAGAGCTTCAATGCCGAAAATGCATCAAGGGCTCACCCTGGACTCTAACGATCAATCGCTCTAAGAAGTAGATCAAGTTGCTCCAGTATCATTCCCTGGCTCGGTACCTGCACATAGAGTGCAACAAGCATAGAGTGAGTACGGAAATAACGTGCACTCAATAAGCATCGTCGACCGACCCTAGCTATAACGGTGGAGAGGGTTGGTACTTTTCGATACCTCTCTCTAATAGTTAGTTACTTAAGCATAAGCATAATTCCGTTAATCAACCTACAATAAGTCTACAGTTCAATCAAGCATAAGTACTCTCAAGTCACACATCGCACAAGTCCAGCATAAACCCCGTTCAGGGCGTCTAGATCCATCAAACTTCTCTACTCAAGTCTCACAACAAGGTTAGGCCTAAACTAATAGTATTCCTTTTAGCAGCCTAAAGATCACAAATGTAATAGAGTTCAATCCGGGCACATACAACATTAATCACATACTATAATGTAAATGAACGTAATACACGATGATATGTATGAATGCAAGTGGCCATATATACCTGGTATACACACAGTGTTGCAATGGCTGTCACTTGATCCATAGGGGACTCATGAGGTCCATATACCCATCTGATACCAGTATGAGGTATGAACTGTCATATCAGTCATCACTCTCATAACCATGCACCATATCCCTTAATTCGACTTTCCAAGTCATTCTCAGTGATTTATCAGTAAGCCAATACCAAGTATATATAATGTATGAATGAGATGGATATGAATACACCATGCAATCAACGTAATCAGTTTATCCATATTCATCAGTTATATTCAAGTGTTCAGACAAGATGTAGAATGATGAATGCATGAAAAGTCAAATCAAAATATCACATCAAATGGCTACAAGCCCAAGTAAACAACATTCATACCAACCTAAGCGGACTCTTTCGCCGCACTCGTGGCCCGAAGGCTAAACATATAAACTCCTTCACATGCATCATTCTAGTTCATTAATTACCCAATTAAGTTCACTCGGTACTCGTATTAGTGCTCGTCACCTCACTAATGCAGGACCCCAAACCTCTATTAATCCCCTTAGTTCATTACAAGCATACCAACACAAATACGCTATAATAGAATCTAGAAAGTCTCAACTTACCTGAATAAAGTCGAAGACTCACCCAGTCGCTTTTCCCTTTTCGCTAAGCCTCCTCACGAACCCACTCTGATTAATCATATCAAGTATATGAGATTATGGTCTAATATCACCTATAATCCCCAAGATAGGTTACAAGGCGACCCCGGACCCATATTACCAAAATACTAACTTTTCTACTCAATTAACACTAATACATACTAGATAGTCATAATCCCAAGTTAATTTAACAACAAAGTCCAAAAAGATCCTCAATTTCATGAATTGGTAAAAGCCTTAATTCTAACCCTAGATTTTCCCTCAATTCCCAAAAAGAATTTAAACATTAAATTGATCAATTAATCATCCTCTACTAGTCTAATACATCACTAGTTCATAATATAGACATCAATGAATCGATAACTCATCTACCAAATAACTTTCTTATTCTCAACAAACCATTTCTATCATTTCCCCCCATTTAAGAAACATGATTTTAAGATGGAAACTTAACTCATACACTTTAATTAAAGGGAAGGGTAAGACTATACCTCTAATGATGAGCTATCACTTGGAATCTTTAAGAATTCTCTACTGGTCGAGCTCCAATCCCAGAAGAATATTTGGGAAATGAAATGAATTCTAGATCTTTAAACTTTTCTAACCTGAACAGTGTATCCGCTCCGACGGAGTCGATTTTGCTAGGGTGGAACCGCTCTGGTAGAAACCTTATCCACTGGGCAAAAGTCACTTAAACACTCGTCCCTCGCTGGGGTGGGGCAAGCTCCGCTGAGGTGCACACATCCCGACGAAGAAACCATCGGCTGAAGCAGATCGGTACTACCCGATCCAACGTCACTTTGGTGAGCATGACTCCCGCAAAGGCGGACCTGCAGAGGCGAACGCTTAGTCGCCAGTGTGGATGCCAGCAACCAGCAGCAGTCCAAGGATATCAAATCCTCTGTCAACTACCCGAAAAACTCCCGGAACCTCCCGGACACAAACCAAACATGCAACCCTATCAGAAAATACATTCCAGACCTGCTCGCGCACTCAAATTTCTTGGAAAAGGTTTCTAAGGTTTGGGTTTGACTAAAGTCAACTCTTAAGTTCTAATTCCATAATTTTATAAATTAACCCTCAAAACACATTGGACTACCTCGTGCCCAAACCAAAGGCTTGACTAAGTCATAAATGTCATTCCAGAGTTAATGGAACCGACGAAATTACGAACGAAGCACGTTTACCAAAAAGTCAACTATGGGTCATACTCTTCTATTCTCTTAACTTGGATTTTCTCAAACTTAACAAAATCGGTCTGAAACCTTCCTGATCACATCGGGAACTATGCCAACCATCCCCGCAAATCATAAGCAAGCTAGTAAGGGCTCGAAAAGGGTAATTTAGAAATTTCTAGGCAAAACAAGCAAAATGACTTTTTAAATCGTTACAGATATTCACATGCACACTTATTGAAGTACTTCAATATATTGTTATACGTCGAATGGATTGTGGCAGAGTCCTTGGAATGGGATGCTGATGAAAATAATTATTATCCAAACATTAAGTAGTGTATTAGCAAATGATATATACACATGAGTCTAATTTATGTGCGGATCTTTTCATCATCTAGTTACCCTGAAGATGGTAGGAATATAGATGACATATTAATAAAGTTTTATCTAAGTTTATCAAATAATAAGCATGTAGTAAGGAAACAGATAGTATCAACTCAAAATTTATTTTTAAAATAAAAGTCTATAACCTTTAACCAATATGAACATCATAATTACAGAGTTTAACACTTATCAAAAACATAATTAAAACACATAGTCTAGAAATCATACCTCTTGATCAGAATTTTAGATCACCGGAGATCTCAACCCACCCTTGGCTCTGCTTCCCTTCTTCTTCCACTGAAATTGCAGGATAATTAGCCTAGGTGCCTGGGAGTTCTCAACTGACTATCTTCTAAAATTCTTATCAAGGTGTAGATTTAAAGACTAATATGGTTCTAATTATAATCTTTCAAAGTATTCTATCTCTGGTATTATGATATTCTAATTGATCTAGATTATAGACTAATGAGTGGTTTAGCTCGACATAGAGAATTTTCAAACAAAGATTTGTATAGAGAGTTTTTTAGAATGGATGATATGGTTACAAGAGGCTCCTTATATAGATAATCTCGGCTGATAAGGTGACAAAATTGTTTTCTCAAAAGTCATAAAGTAAATAGTAATCATTTTTTCAAAAGTCTAAAGTGCTACAGTTTGTCTGCTATGATTGTCTGATCTTTTTCAGAGTTTGTCTTTGTTGTCCTTTTTCTTCAGTTGCTTTCCAGGTGTCCTTCTTGATAATATCATCTTTTGTCCTTTTTCTTCGGCTGCTTTTCAGGTGTCATTTTTTATAATATTTTCTTATCATAAGTTGATATTTCTATTAGATTCTTTTGTTATCGTCTTCCTTGTCATGGTTTGTAATACATGGTAGTACGTAGTAATACATGGTAGTAAATTGAGCTGCAAGTAGTAAAACTATAGGCTCCCTATCAGAGTAGTAAATTGGGCTGCAAGTAGTAAAACTACAGGCTCCCTATCAGAGTAGTAAATTGGGCTGCAAGTAGTAAAACTACATGCTCCCTATCAGAGTAGTAAATTGGGCTTCAAGTAGCAAAGCTACATGATCCCTATCAAGGTAGTAATTTCTCACATCCTTATGCAAAAGGATCAGAATTCCCTTCTTTTTTTATTGTATTAGTAATAGTAGTAGGTCTAGTATTTATTACATGCCTTCTATTTTGTCCAATTGTCTTTTGGTATTGGTCAATCGTTTCTTTTGCATGTGTTATATTTCAGGTTTATAATTTTTTCATGCATTTCCGTAAGTCTTATGGTATCATGTGTCATAATGTCATTGTTGTAATACAAGGTGACAATATCTTCCACTGCTCCTCCTTTCAAGTCGCCAATAATACATGATTTCTTTGCTCGTAACATGTTCTCTATTATGGTTTTCAAGGTTAATAATCCAAATGTTCTTTTTGCACTGAGTCACTCTTGGAATTTCTCCAAAGTGCACGGTATTTTCATGTTCAGATTTTCATCATCCCCGCTGATAGTACTATTTTTTCCTGTCTTGAATATTTGACATATCAAAATGGGCTTTCCCGTTAGGTCTGTTGATGCGTCAAATATTTGTATTCCATATACTCATTTTCTGAATGATTCCATCATGAGTTTTGTATATTCTATAATAATACTTGGTAATCTGGCAATGTTGTACATGTTCTCATCCACTATTAGTTTATCAATAAAACCGTAAGTGAATAATTTTGATACTATTTTCAGATTAGCTTGTTCACTGCACAAGAATCTGGGATACTTGCTTAGTTTAGCACTGCGTAAAATATGAGGGTTAGTCTTATAATCATAAAATTTATTGATCTTTTCATAAGCATTGATATATTCAGGTGTATATTTCAGTTTGTCGGCCATTGATACTGTTGATGAAGAGGATGGTATTGAAGATGGTATAGTTGCCAGTTTTGATACAAATGGTGCCAAAGTTTTAGTAGTAGGGTTTTTTGGTCTTTCAGGTGTAGTGATAGGTAATTTGGATTGAGTTTCATTTTGTAAAGTTTTCAGGGTTATCAAGTCTTGTATGACTTCTATGAGTTGGTTTATAAGATTGGTGTTTTCTTGTAATCTGGATATTAGAATTTTATTGGTTTGTGTAATGGAATCCATGGCGTTGGTAATATACTCTTCAAGGTTATCACTGTTGATCGACATTATTATATCTGCTAAGAAAATCAGCTAAAACATTTTTAGTTCCAGATATATTCTTAACAATAAAGTCATAACAACAAAAAAATGATTGCCATTTTCTTCTTGTATTCAATTTTGATAAAGGATCTATCTTGTTTCTAATAAAAGCTCTTACATGTGTGTTGTCAGTTCTAACAACAAATTTTATCGGTAATAAGTGGTAATGAAGTCTCTTTATTCTAAATTTTACTGCTAATAATTCTTTCTCATTAATATGGTAATTTTTCTCATTTGATTTCCATGTTCCTCTTCCATATCCACAAATTAGTGGTTTCTCTTTATCTATATCTCCTTTATCATAAGCTATGAGGACTGCTCCCCATCCTATATCACTAGCGTCAGTAAAAAGTTCTAGTTGATCTTTTTCTGTTGGTATTCTATGTTTTGGTAATGTTTTTACCTTTTCCTTGATTTATTTTATAGCTTTAGTATGTTCTTGTTTCCATTCAAAGGTTATGTTTTTCTTTGTTAATTCTTGTAATGGTTTTCTTAAGAGTGGTAAACATTTTATATGGTCTGAAACATAATTTATTACTCCTAAGAACTGTTGTACTTCTTTTTTACTTTCTAGCTTTTCTTTGAAATTCTTTATCTTTGTTACTATGTGTTCTTGCAGTTGTAATCCTTCATTATCTATAATATATCCTAAATATTTAATATTATTTTTAAAAATTTCAGATTTCTTTTCATATAATAGTATTCCGTGTTGTTTTATAGTTATTATAAATTTTTCTAGGTGTTTTATATGATCGTCTAGATTATCGCTTAATATTAATATGTCGTCAACATATACTATACAAAATTCTGTTAATTTTCTAAATTCTTGGTCCATTCTTCTTTAAAATATTTGTGGTGCATTTTTTAATCCAAAGGGTAGTACATTCCATTCATAGTGTCCTTGAGGGGCACTAAAGGCTGTTAACGATTTTGATTCATTTGTTAGTTTTATTTGCCAAAATCCACTTTTACAATCAAACTTACTGAACCATTTTTTATTTCTTAATCTGTTAATAAGGTTTCTTTTATATGGTAAAAAATATCCATCAAATATTATCTTTTTATTTAGTTCTCTATAATCAATTACCATTTTGGCTTTTCCTCTTTTTTGTTCACTATTTTTTCTTACTAAAAAGGCTGGGCTACTATGTGTGATTTTACTTTCTTGTATTGTTTTTAATTCTGGTATTTCTTTTAATCGGATTTCAAATTCTTTTTGATCTGTTGGACTATATCTAATAGGTTTGGATCTAATTATATCATTTTCATTTATTAGCTTGATTTCTGCATATATTTTTTCTTTTTCCCATAGTTGAATTGGATTTTCTCCAAAATTCATTTTTAGTATATTAAGATATTTTTCTTTTAATAGTTGTAGGTTATTATTCCTATCGGTTTTTATAACACATAATCTTAATGTATGTATTGATAATATTCTTTTTAATACTATCCATTTATTACAGGGTGTTTGTAAGCTAAAAGTATTGCTATCTATAACATGTGTCTTAAAGTAATCTAGAAAGTTGTTTCCTAATAATACATGTTGTTTCATATTATCTAATTGATATGTTATTGGTAATCTGAGATTTTCATCTTGTTCTAATTCTCTTACCTCTTGACGAACATTTTCATCTTCCATTATTTCTTCTATACTCCTTCTTATTCTAATAAGTTGTCAATTTATCTCACTTAATCTTTCTCTTATTCTATTAAGGTTTTTAGTAACCTTGTTATTATTGGGATACAATTGTTGTAGGGAACGGGAAGTAAGTAACTATTACAATAGTAAGAAAGGATAAACTAAGTATTACAATAAAATTGGAAATCAAGAACTTAACAAACTGCTTGTCGATTTGCTGAGTCGAGTGATGGCACTTTGTCTTTAAGATAAGATTGCCCCGTATATCTCCTTTTACGGTGTTAAGCAATAGTCTCCCAAGATACAATATCAACTTAACAAATGAGCAAAGAAAACTCAAGTGTTACTCTAGAAGAACTTTGAGTATAGTAATTTTGCTAGAGAGGAAGAAGATGAATTCAGAAAATCTGGAGTATTTTCTAAGTGTTGAGTGTGTTCTTCAATTGAGCCAAAGGCCTCAATTTATAGTGTAAGGAGAAGACCCCTCAACTAGCCAACAAATGGCCTTCAATAGCCATGTAATGGCACTTGATTGAGGGGTTACATTCAGCCAAATAATGGCACTTGATTGAGGGATTACATTCAGCCAAATAATGGCTGAATTCATGTGGCAATTAATGGAGAATCAATGCTCCAAAACCAGCCCAAAGGTCAAATTTTTCCAACTTCCCATCGCAGCATTCTTCCTCCGAAGCGCCGCGACGCTGTGAATTAGCGCCACGGCTCCAGTGACTGCCCAACCAATTAGCACCGCGGTACTGCGTGGGAGGCGCCGCGGTGTTCCGGTGCCGCGGCTCCTATGGTGTGGCATCGCGGCCCTTCACGTCTCCGCGGTGATTTCTGACTCGTTTTATCTTACACTTCTTCCTTCTTTTACCAACGTGGAATACTTTGTCATTTGGCCAATAACCGTCCATAATTCTATGTCTCAAACGTATTACATACGTACCAATATCTCTTTCACTAATGAAATTTGCGATACTTGGCACTACGTGTGCACGTGTGTGGAAATGACATTTCCAACGTGCGGGCCCCAATTGTTCGAGTCATAAATTAATAGGATATACTTAATTCCACATTTAGTAAATTTCCAACAATCCCCTCTTGAAAGAGATTTTGGCGCACACATTTGGTGCCTTTTCCAGCAATCTTTTAGCTGATCGATGTTGCATCTGAATAGGTAGCATACGCTTTGAACCTTCCATAGTTGAATACCATCGGACTTACTTACTTCGCAGTGAACGTGATGTCTTGAACCGTCAGTGTTTAGTGTAAGCCAAGTTAATGGTACCAACACAACAACTTTCTCTACTCAGTTCTTCGTAATGTTTTGTCTGTTGTGGCCGTGGACACTTCTTGGATTCTTAAGTGCGTTCATTTGAGGTGGTCTGTCCTCGCACTTAAATAGGTGATGATCATTAAAGGTTTTGGAAACTTAACATTCACCCACACTGCAGATAACACATGTAGTCTATCGCGGGAACAACTTTGGATTTGGTGTTTCTTTACAGAAATCACTGTCCGAAGTGCTCATGCTTCCACCGAAGCGATCAACTAAACCTTTACAGCTTAGTTTTCCCATTGAACCTAATTCCTGGGATCTCCAGTCAGTAAGGTTGGGTTACCACCGTATTGGTCCTTATACTTTGGGTTTTAAGCCCATTCCCCTAGACAGGCAGAACATCTGATCCTTAGATAAACCCTTTGTCAATGGGTCAGCTATGTTATCCTTTGATTTTATGTAATCAATGGATATTAAACCTGTGGTGATCAGTTGTCTAACGGTCTTATGTCTCCGTCGAATATGATGAGACTTGCCATTGTACATAGAATTTTGTGCCCTTCCTAGAGCCAATTGGCTGTCGCAGTGGATCATTACAAAAGGTACGGGTTTGTTCCAACAAGAAACATCCTCTAAGAAGTCATGAAGCCACTCAGTTTCTTCTTCTGCTTTATCTAAAGCGATAAACTCCGATTCCATCGGGGATCAGGCGATACAAGTTTGCTTAGAGAATTTCCAAGACACAGCCCCACCACCAATTGTAAATACATACCCACTAGTGGACTTGGTATTCTCTATATCAGATATCTAGTTTGCATCACTGTACCCCTCTAGTACAGCTGGATATCTTGAATAATGCAACCAGTAAGTTAGTGTGTATTTCAAGTATTGAAGTACCCGATTCAATGTCTTCCAGTGATCATTACTCGGATTACGGGTAAATCTAGCCAACTTGTTAACTGCATAAGCAATATCAGGTCGGGTGAAGTTTGTTATGTACATCAAACTACCAATCACCTGTGCATATTGCTCCTGGCATATGGGTGCACCACGATATTTATCAAGCTTTTGATTTCTATCCATTGGTGACTTTATAGGCGAACACTCATACATCTCGAACTTTCTCAAAACATCCTCAATGTAGTGAGAGTGAGATAAGACCAGTCCATCAGACGTCTTAGAGATTTTTATCCCTAAGATGACATCGGTGATACCCATATCCTTCATGTCGAAGCATTGTTTCAACATGTTCTTAGTCTCTAGAATTATGCTAGGACTGCTCCCTGTAATCAACATGTCGTCTACATACAGGAATATCATAACAAATGAGTCAGAGTTACCTTTCATGTAGACACATTTGTGACACTCATTAATGGCGAAACCCTTTGATAAAATCGTACTATCAAATTTTTTGTGTCATTGCTTCGGGGCTTGTTTCAGCCCGTACATAAATTTGACAAGCCGACAGACTTTCTTCTCTTACCCTGGAACTACATACCCCTCGGGTTGTTCCTTATAGATTTCTTCTTCCAAATCACCATTTAGGAAGGATGTCTTGACATCCATTTGATATATCTCAAGGTCACGCAATGCTGCGATCGCAATGAATACCCGTATGGGCGTCATCCAAGATACCGGGGAGTACGCGTCAAAGTAGTCAATGCCTTCTTTCTACCGATAGATCTATCTTCTTTATACTTCCGTTTGAGTATCCATTAATAACCCAACGATTTATTTTCCGGAGGAAGATCAACCAACTCCCAAGTATGGTTATGCAGAATGAAGCCTATTTCACTCTCAATAGCTTTTTTCTAGAGCGGTGCCTCTGGAGTTGACAATGCTTCAACAATTGTCTTTGGTTCATCATCAACCATATAAGCTACAAAGTCAGAACCGAAGGATTTATCCTTCCTGGCCTTTTTACTTCGCCTTAGTTCCATCTCTGGAGTCTCCAAGTTTTGAGAATCTGGAATACTAGATTCCGAATATTCATCCACTTTGAGATCCACTAGATCTGAACCATATATATCCGGTTCGCCAACGACTCCCGGTTCCTGAGAGCTTTGTTCATAACTTCGTTTGCGAAATGTTATGTCTTTTTCCTTTCTAGGAAAGGTACCTTTAAAGAATTGAGCATTCCTTGATTCCATGATTGTACCCCCGTGGATATCTGGAATATCTGACTTATGCACTAAGAAGCGATAAGCACTACTATTTTTTGCATATCCAATGAATATGCAATCTACAGTCTTAGGCCCAATCTTGACCTGCTTTGGCCTGGGTACTTCAACTTTTGGTAGACAACCCCTTTAAATATTTATAGGTGGGTTTCTTTCCCTTCCATGATTCATATGGAGTTTTATCCTTACCCTTATGTTGGACTCTGTTAAGAATCGTATTACCGATAAGGATGACTTCTCCCCATATATTTTGGGGAAGACCGGAATTGATGAGCAAGGCATTCATCATTTCCTTCAATGTGCGGTTCTTACGTTCCGCCACACCTTTCAATTGAGGTGGGTATGTAGCTGTCGTTTGATGAAAAATGCCTGATTGGGCACAATATTCCTCAAATGGCGCTACATATTCTCCCCCTCTATCGCTACGAATGGATTTAATCCGCATGCTTAGTTGGTTCTCAACTTCTGCTTTGTAACGTCGGAATGCTTCAAAGGCTTCATTCTTACTTTTCAACAAGTAAAGGTAACAATACATTGTGCTATCATCAATGAATGTCACAAAGTATTTGTTCCCCCGTCTAGTTTGTGCAAACTTCAAATCTCATATATTTGTGTGAATAAGTTTTAGAGGAGCGGTATTCCTTTCGACGGATCGAAAATGAAGCTTTGTGAGTTTTGCCTCTACGCACACCTCACACTTATGTTGAGGGTTTACGTCGATAGATGGCAACAACTCCAACTTTACCAACCTTTGGATGGATTTGTAGTTAACATATCCTAATCTATAATGCCATAAATTAGAGGACTCAAGCAAGTAAGAAGAAGAGGCTTCAATATTATTGCTTGTACGTAATACATACATGGTGTTAACTTTGAAGAGGCCTTCACAGATGAATTCTCTTCCCACAAACGTTTCATTCTTAGTGACTACAAATTTATTGGACTCAAACACTAGCCTAAAACCAGCATTAACCAATAAAGGACCTGAAATTAAATTTCTTCTAATCTCATGAACATGCATCACTTCCTTCAGAGTGAGCTCCTTTCCAGAAGTCATCTTCAGGACTATCTTTCCTACCCCCAGCATATCAGAGGAAGCGTTGTTGCCCATGAACAGCTTCTTGTTTGTAACCGGTGTATAATTGGAGAAGGCATCTCTATTGTAACAGATGTGTCTTGTAGCACCTGTGTCCATCTACCATTGCATGGGATTCTAAAAAAGGTTTGCTTCTAGCACCACCGCTGAGAACTCCTCAATCATGTTGTCCAGAAGCTGGTCCTTGATGAGGTTAACATGTGCCTTGCCCTTAGCCTTGGCCTTCTCTTGTTGCTCAGTCTTGAGCTTGCGGCAGTCCTTGATCATGTGACCAGGTTTCCCACAGTGGTGACAGTTTCCTTTGAACTTCTCCGCTGCTTGGGTCTTGCCGTCTTTCTGGAACTTGCACTTCTTGCTTGGGTTCCCTTTGGCCTCAGCCAGATTTGCCTTTGCCTCAGCGGGTTGTTTACCCCTAGGCAAGGCTTTCTTATTATCTTTCTGAATTTGAAGTTTGATAATAAGTTCTTCAAAGGTCATCTCTTTTGTCTTGAGTTTTAAGTAACTCATAAACTCATTCCATAAAAGAGGTAACTTTTCAATCAGTGATGCAACCAAAACCTGCTCATTTGGTTTCATTCCTTCCAAATCCATGTGATGTAGAATCATTTGGAATTCCTGGACTTGGGACATCACTGTTTTACTATCCACCATTTGAAATTTCAAAAATTTCCTAACGATGAATTTCTTAGTACCTGCATCTTGTGCGTTGTACTTCTTTTGCAGAGTCTCCCACAACTCTTTGGCAGTGCCTACGGTGCAATACACCGTGTAGAGAGGGTCTGACAAGCAGTTCAATATGTAATTCTTACACATGAAATCACTATGACTCCATGAATCAAGAACCATCTTCATGCCATTAATGACATGGATACCTAGGCCCCCTTCACCCATTTCAGAAGGCGAAGGGTCCATTTCATCTCCAGCTTGTGGAGGATCTTCTGTTAGGAAACGTTTCATTCCCATAACAGTCAGATAGAATAACATCTTCTGTTGCCATCTCTTCAAGTTTGACCCCATGAACTTTTCAGGGCGTTCATGGTGAAATCCAGTGGGTGGAGGAACGACAACGTTCCCTTGAGCGGCAGTAAAGGCGTTGGATGATCCTTGAGCAACCGGAAAGCCATTAGGAGTGCCTTGAGCAGTGGGGAAGGCAGAGGGATTGCCTTGAGCAGCATCAGCAGAATCAGAAGCAGTTTGATCTCTTCCAGTCATCTTTCTTAGGTACTTACAAAAAAATCTTGTCTTAAAATTATTGGGATACAATTGTTGTAGGGAACGAGAAGTAAGTAACTATAACAATAGTAAGAAAGGATAAACTAAGTATTACAATAAAACTGGAAATCAAGAACCTAAGAAACTGCTTGTCGATTTGTTGAGTCGAGTGATGGCACTCTGTCTTTAAGACAAGATTGCCCCGTATATCTCCTTTTACGGTGTTGAGCAATAATCTCCCAAGATGCCACAGCAACTTAACAAATGAGTAAATGAAACTCAAGTGTTACTCTAGAAGAACTTTGAGTATAATAATTTTGCTAGAGAGGAAGAAGATGAATTCAGAAAATCTTGAGTATTTTCTAAGTGTTGAGTGTGTTCTCCAATTGAGCCAAAGGCCTCAATTTATAGTGTAAGGAGAAGACCCCCTCAACTAGCCAACTAATGACCTTCAATAGCCATGTAATGACACTTGATTGAGGGACTACATTCAGCCAAATAATGGCTGAATTCATGTGGCAAGTAATGGAGGATCAATGCTCCAAAACTAGCCCAAAGGTCAGATTTTTCCAACTTCCCATCGCAGCATTCTGCCTCCGAAGAGCCGCGGCGCTGTGAATTAGCATCGCGGCTCCAGTGACTGCTCAATCAATTAGCGTCGTGGCGCTGCCTGGGAGGCGTCACGGCCCTTCACGGCTCCGCGATGATTTCCGACTCGTTTCATCTTACACTTCTTCCTTCTTTTACCAACATGGAATACTTTGTCATTTGGCCAATAACCGTCCATAATTCTATGTCTCAAACGTATTACATACGTACCAATATCTCTTTCACTAATGAAATTTGCGATACTTGGCACTACGTGTGCACGTGTGAGGAAACGACGTTTTTGACGTGCGGGCCCCAATTGTTCGAGTCATAAATTAATGGGATATACTTAATTCCACATTTAGTAAATTTCCAATAGTTATATCTATCATTATAATATTTATTTCCTGTTTCACTTGTAGTTGTAGTTGTAACAAGCTTATAGCGAACATGTTGTTCACATTGTATCCAATAATTTCTTTCTTCTAATAATTTTCTTTTTTCTTTTTCTTGTATGTTCATTTTACTCAGAACTACTTTCACTATCTAAGTGTTGGTTAATAAAGTTAATATTTTCTAATTTCGATTCACTTTCTTCATCAGTTTGACTGACATAAAAGTCTTCGTATTCATACCATTTATTATTATCTTCTCTGATTTGTTGTAAACTCATTATAAATTGTGTCGTATTTATATATTTTACTCCTTTCTTTTTTAGCTTTGGGCATTTATTTGCATAATGTCCTTTTTCATTACAATTCCAGCATTTATATTTTTTAACCTTTTTCTGCTTCTATGGGTTTCACATATTTTCTTTTTCTAAATTTTTTCTTGTATCTAAATTTCTTTTGGTTTCAGGGGTATTTTTATATCTTTTAAATCTCTTTTCCTATAAGGTTTGTAATAATGTTTGTTATTATAATTTGGTTTGTTATTATAATTTTTATAATTGTTATTTCTCCTATATTTCTTTGTTTGATATATTTTATTACTTTTCTTATATTTCATTTCTTTTCTTTTATCATCACATCCAAATACTAATATTCTTTCCGTGAATCAACATATTTCTCTTAATCCTAGTTTCTTATCTTTTGTAATCTTTTGTTGCATTCTAAATTCTTCGCATTTTCGCATTAAGTATGCTCTTAGTACTCTTATTCTTTCTCCTAATGTATTTTCTTTTGGTTCTAATTGGGTATATTCTTTTGATACTTCAGTGTTATAAGGTGTTGGCAAGTGGTCATAATAAAGTTGTTGATATATTAGACCTTCTTCTGGTAAGAATCTTGCTTCATAAAAGAACTTACTAAAACTAATTGTATATTCTGGTAATTTATTAATCTTACAACATTTCATATTATTCAAATTCATTACTATTTCAATTTTTCTTTCTGCAAGTACGTTTTCTCTAGCTACTAGCCATATTTCTTCTAAAATTCTCTTTTTAGTATAATATCAAATATCATTAACATAGATTTTCAATCTGTTGCATGACTAAGTACTTCTCCTCTTAGTTGATATGCTATAGATTCTATCTAATACGCTACTTTTTCAATTAATGTTTTAGATATCAATTGATACATGTATTCTAAATTTTCTGTTTGTGTAGAGTTCATTAGTGCTATATACATTCCAAGATTTCAATCAAAACATTTACTTGGGACTTGTAAATCGATTCATAACATTTTAGATACATTCGAACTCCGTTTCTTTAAAAATATTTTTTTATGCAGTAGAACTTTCCGATGAACATCATTCAATTGAATCTCTTCCCTGTGGTTCCGCTATTGAAGCTCCTACTATCAAACTTAGACATAGATCTTGGAAGCAACTTACTTTTTGCAATTCCAAATGTTAGAGTGCGTAACTTAATTTAAGGTTTCTCACTAACTCTCAATAATTTGATTTTTTTTTTGTAAATTATTGTCAAATTTAAGAAAATGTCCCCAGTAAATCACAAAAACGAAAACAATCTATTCTCCATGAGATAGCGCCATGACATAGTGTGACATGATAATTAAATTTATCAAAAGCATTATTAACATGAAATTAGCTAGTCAATATAGTTGGTCCAGGAACAATAAATAAAAAAAACAAAAAAGGATATCATTCGAGGGAAACTGGTGCTCTCATTTTGCAAGACTACTTGACATGACAAACACTCTTAAATGCTTCTCATTACCGACCAACAACACGAATTGTTGTCAAACTAGAATAAGACTTGATCACTTTACTGATAAAAACAATAAGTTGAAAGATAAGTTGTAATTAAGTGTCTAAAAATAGTGACTTGGTGGACATTTTCGATGACAATATATAACAATTAACTGTTCCGACAAATCGGATAATATTGGCCGATTATGAACACAAGTGTGAGAGCGAGTTTCATGAAGGAAAGTTATTTTCTATCTCACATAACTAACTCAAATTGTGTGAGATTTTTTTTCTCCTTCACAAAATCGTGGATCAAAATCTTATTACTTTTTATCCACAATTGATTTTTGGTAATTCAGAGGGATTATTATATAATAAAGCTAAGAGTGTCATACACATAGTTGCATCAAAATGTTTCATAGTTTATAAAGTTTATCAAATTACAACTCGAAATTTATTTAGTAGACGGAGTTCCTAGAATGTCTGTCCAAAAAACATCATTGGCAAACACCGGAGGAACTATCAAAACATTTGGTCTTGCAAAAAATCATTCCTTCACTCCTTTTTTAGCCAATGCATCCGCCAGTCTATTTTGTTTGCGGTATCTGTGATGGATCAACAGCTTTCCAAGTCTCATTAGCAGTGACCTACAATAAGAAACAATAGGATTTAGTAGGTGATTTTCATTGTTAATCATATTAATTACCTCAAGAGAGTTCACTTCTACTTGGATAGGATTTTGTTGTTGAAGTTCTTCTTATGGAGAGCTTTTCGGGTGTTAGGCCAGTCACGATAAAGGACATGTCCAGGCATTTATTGTTGGTACAATGTTGCTTGATATTGGACCAAAATTGGATTGCATTGGTACAATGTTGCTTGATGTTGGACCAACATTGAATAACATTCGGGCACTCAAACAAGATATGGGGTATGATTTCATTATGAGTGCCACAATAGTGGCATTTAAGATCAATATTCAGATCAATGTCACTGAGGTAACTGCTAGTGGGAAGCCTTTTATAGTGGAGCAGTCAAAAAAAGAATTTTATCTTATTTGGGATGCTGAGCTTCCAAATCCAAGATAAGGCTTTTGGGGGTAAGAGTGGGGAGATCTTTGAGTATTGTAGATGGAGTGATGTGTCTGCTTCATGATAAAATTATCATCTAAGGAATTCTCCCAAATCAATTTATCATCAGCATTGGGGTGAAAATGAATGAACATTATAGTGATGCCCCTCTTTAGATACTCAGGGATTTCAAATGAGAGATTACTGAAGTCTCACACCTCATTAGTGTAAAAGTCACTAACTTTAGAACTGAGCTCATCAAAATTGAGGGGGCATAGATGAGGTCCCTAATAGGTTCATGAATATGAATTCATTTATTAGTGAACATATTCACTATAATCTATTTGGTAATCTTAGAGCAGATGCCATATCCCTTAAGGATGCAATTTCAAGTTCTGGTAGAATGGGTCTTCCTAGATCTTCTATTGCAATTTTTAGAGGACTTCCATCCAGAGGGAGTTATGGTTGTTATACATTCTCCAGGCCAGGCTAGCATGACTTGCCTTATTTCTTATTTCAGCCTTTTGAATACCTAACCCCCTTCATCTTTGGGCTTTGTAATGGTGTCCCAATTCAGAAAATGCAACTTTTTTTTCTCAACAGTCCAGATAAAATCTCTCTGGATTCTGTTAATTCTCTTATGAATATGGACTGAAAAGTTTATATACTGCATGACATGGCTAGAGATACTGGAGAGGTGGCTTTGCAAAGAACAGTTCTACCAGCCATGTGAAGGAACTTAGTTTTTCAACCAGCTAGCCTTTGGTGCAAGCTGTCAAGGATATACTTGAAGTCACTATTGGTAGGCTTGGAGTGAAAAATGGAAAACACTAGGTACTTTCCAAAATTCGTGCTTTTCTTCATTTGAAGAATTCCATAACAGAAATCAACATGATTATCCTAGCAGTTCTTAGAGAAGATGGCTTTAGATTTTTCAAGATGGAGCTTTTATCTAGATTTAGCATTGAAGTCATTTAAGATGTCCAGAATAGTATTGTAGTTTTTGGCATTGTCCCTAGCAAAGAGAGTTAAATCATCAGCAAAAAAAAAGATGAGATATCTTAGGGCTAGTAGGGGTGATTTTAATGGGAAACCAGCTATTTAACTCAACTTGGAGGTTGAAGTTTCTGGAGAGAATTTCCATACACATGATGAAGATATATGAAAATATAGGGGGGCCCTATCAGATTCCCCTAGAAGCCAGAAAAAATTTAGTTTCCCCTATTAACCAAGACAGAGATAGAGCTGGTGGAGATGCAAGATAACACAATGTAGGAGAAGATGGGGGAAACCCGAGAGCTTTTAGAGTGCTTTTAATAAAAGATCATTCAATTCTGTTAAAAGTTTTTTCAAGATCAAGTTTTAGAATCATATTAGCATTTTTACCTTTTATTTAGTTAAAATGGGAGATGTACTCCTGAACAATGATGGCATTATCAGCAGCTCCTCTATTGGAGAGAAAGCTAGCTTGGCTAGGACCAATGATGATAGGGAGGAAAGGATTTAGTCTGTTCACAAGTATTTAAGTGACAATTTTGTAAATAGTGTTACACATGCCAATGAGCCTATAATTGTTTAGCATGAAATCATCAGGACATTTTGGGATCAGACACAGTAAGTAGTATTCATGTTATGATCCATGATTTTGATCTAGAAGACTTGTTTGACAAAATCAATGACTTTGTTATTGGAAGTGCCTCAAAACTTTTGGTAGAAGAGAGGATGGAGTCCATCAAGCCCATGAGCTTTTAAAGACTTGAAGGACATAATGGTTTGATGGATTTCACTAATCCTAACAGAGGAGTCCAATGATCTGCAAGCATCAAGGAAGATCCTAGGGCCATTATGAGCCAAGTCAACATCTAGGAGATTGGAACAGGAATGATCAGAGGCAAACAACTTGACAAAATAGTTCCTAATGGTAGAATTGATGTGCACAGGGTTAGTGATTTCTCCCCCTACATCATTAGTGAGTGAAAGGATTTTGTTTCTTCTTCTATTGATGATAGAGGTGTGAAAGAATCTAGTGTTGGCATCCCCATCAGCTAACCAGTTGATTCTAGACTTGAGCTTCCAGAATTTTTCCTCAGATATGAGAATGGAAGAATACTCAGCTTGGAACCCATTTTTCAAATTATGAAGGAAAGTGCTAGAGTGGTAATTGACAGATTTCTGGATTCCTCCTAGTCTGGACATGATTTTTTTCTTCTTGAGAAAAATGTTACCAAAAATTTATTTGTTCCAGATAGTAGCAAGGGTCTGGAACTTTGGGTAGGGACATGAAGGGAGTCTTTCCCATTAAAGCATAGCTTAATAACGTTTGGTAGAGTAGGGTGACTACACCACATAGATTCAATTCTAAAGGGCTTACTGATAGAATTAGGAGGATTCTTCAGTATGTTGATTAAGACAGGGCAGTGATTAGAGTGAGTCTTTGGGAGATGAGTGACGTTTGTTTCAGGAAAGTCAAGGAGCCAATCATCATTAGCAAAACACGTATCTAGTCTTTCATGAATAATATTTTGAGGGCTAGAAAATCTTTTATTGCACCAAGTGTACTTATTACCCTTAAAATCCAAGTTAATCATCTTACAATCATTTAAATATTTTCAGAAAGCATTAGCCCTACCCAGATTAATAGGGTTACCCCCATTTTTTATTGTGCCCTTAGTACTTCATTGAAGTCACCGGCCATAAGCCAACTATAGTTATTATTCCTAGCAATAAAGACAAGATCATCCCAAAGTACTTTCCTATTAGCATAAACACGACTGGCATAAATAGCAGTAAGTAGCCAAAGAGTAGGGGAGGAAAGGACCTTTACAGTGATATTTATGCCTTCTCTGGCGGTTGAGACATTCTCAACCTTGAGGGGCTCTTATTTCTACAAAATAACAATACCTCCTGACATACCTGCCGCATGAAATTGAATGTGCCTAGTAAACTTCAAGACTTTGCACAGGTGTTTGTGCTCAGTCATTCTGGTTTCAAGTAACACAAGCATAACAGGCTTGTGAACCCCTACCATATCCTCACATTGTCTTCTGAACTCAGCATTGTTGGACCCCTCACGTTCCAGATCAGAAAATTCATCAATCATTCTTTAATTCTGGAGTTTTCCTATTCTGACCCTTCCCTTTCCCCATCGATGAAGGTTCGTCTATCTTCATTATATCATTCATCAGAGTTGGGTCCAAAACTGTTGAAGCCCAACTTTTCTCCATGAATGGAACTGTTCAAAGCTCTACCTCACATTTGCTCATGCTTCGAGGGAATAGAGCAATAAGAGCTTCTCTACATGGCTCTTTGAAGACGACTTCTATCTTGTTGAGGAAGCGCATTACCTTTGGTTGCTTTTTTTCCTGCTCTGGAAGCATGCTTACTAGTTGCTGATTTGACTCGCTTAACTCTCTTTGATGACATTTAGATTCGTCTGTAGAGCAGCTGTTGGTGATACATAAAGGGTCGGGGATGGGGATTGACCCAAAGTGAATGGGGATTGTGCCGGTGTCTATTGCACAAATTCTGGCACCATTGGGAGGTTTTGGGGTGATGTTTTTGGGAAGTAAGGCATCGTCTGGCTGACCTGAGACATGAGAGAGCTCATTTCTTCCATTGTGAGAGATAGGTACTTTGGAAGGGTTTGAGCTTGCATGAGGGTTTTCATCCATAGGAGGTTTCCATGGTTGGCCAGACCGCAGTTCAGACATTCCGTCCAGCTAGAACATCCATTTGTGAAATAAATATAAGCTTCACACAACTTGTATCAATTGTGTGAAGCATAAGTAAAATTTATTGAATTTTGCTAGCTAGAACATTTCATTAAGAAAGAGATAATTGGACTTAAGTGACACGTGTTGACTTCTCAATTTTTCTTATACCAGATCATATTTTTCTTCCTTTTTACATTAGATAATAAGTTTGACTTTGTCATATGTGTTCAACGATAATTGATATTTCTTTCATCTCAAATTATCTGTCGTGTTTTTCTTTTACACATCACTTAATTAAGAGGGCTTGTTTTTATAATTTTACCCTCATTTATGTCTTAAGATATAATGTCTCGTCATTAAATATTTATTCTATTGAGGTATTACAATTAAGAATAAAATGAAAAAAAATAACTAATTTGTCTTGAACTTATTAAAATAATAAATAAATTAAAACTGTTTTTAAAAATTACCTCAAATAATTTGAGACGGAAGGAGTATATATCTACTTGCTTCCGGCCACACATTTATAGTAATTAGGAGGTTCAGGTCTTAGAACTTGACAAGTAACTTTGAATATTTGGAAATAAAATTAAAACCATGTTCTGATTTCTAATCATATTGAAGCTAATACTATGAGCTTTCCAGACTTAAATTAATATTCCAACACACTGGGATTAATAAATCGTCCTACAAAATTAATATATGTAGAAGTTTCTGATATTGTTGGCAGTTGGCACTAAATCATATGAGATTGATTGATTGAACTTGGTTATTTTTTAAGCATAATTTGCCAAAAGCCTTTCAACTAATAAATCTTAAATAATTATTAGAAATGAGTTAGATTATTACATATATTTTAAAATATCAAAAACGACCTTCAATTAATATTAACTATTACATAAACTCTTTTAAAAAACAATTGTACATTAAATTCCATTTTTTTTCTTTTGATATTTAAGTTTCATTTTGCTGCATAAACTTCTTTTGTAGAGCTTGAAATTATATTGATCCATTTATTTAGTATTAATAGGAGTATTAGTTACTTTGTTATGTTTGCTTATTCTTAGATCTCTAGTACTATCAGATTGTTTCTTTCACTTCATTATCTTATTATTTTGTTGTTGTTAGTGCTTATTATTACTGCTATTTTTCATCTCTCCTTGAGCCAGGGGTCTTTGGAAAATGAAAACAACATCTCTATCCGTCACAAGAAATGACTAAGGTTTGCGTACACTCTACCCTCTTCAGATCTGTGACATAATACTAGATATGTTGTTGTTATTGTTGAAAGAGAAAGCATTCTTATTAACTGCTTCGTGTTTATTAATAGCAAATAATATTCGGTTAGCAGTAAGTTTGCAGAAGGTTTTTGTATATATCTTGTATATTACAATGGTGAGAAAAGATATATTTATAGGATAATCTAGTCTTAAGTAACTTTTAGCACATCTCCCGTATGTTTGAGGGGCAACGTAGTGATTGTCAGACATGATATAATAAAATTTCGAATATTCTGAAGTTGGTCAATGTTAGAATGACGATTGCCCGAGAACCTTGGATCTTCCAGGTGAATCATTCCTGACCATTCTATTAAATAAAGGCAGGACCAAGTTGTAAGACAATTAAGAGTTCTTCAATCTTTACCAAGTTGGCACCGCCTGACTCAAGATTGACTATGGCTAATTGGCACCGGTTGACTTGAAACTGACTATGAGTGTGTATCACGTATTCGATAAAATAATATCTCGATACATTTATTATCATTAGTTTCAATATATGTGTGTTGCACATGTATATCGCATTAATTAATAAATAAATATAAAAAATATTAAAAATAGTAATTGACATTAAAATAAATATTAAATGATGAAAATAAATACAACATGACATACCAATATATTATGTTGTATTGCACCCAACATCTCTTTATATTGTGTATAAGTCTGGAACTCCTTTCTCTCACTAAGACCAATTTAAGATTAATAAAAAATTAGATGCAAGAAAATTAAATTATATAAAATGTAATAAATAGAGTTAAAACAAACATAACATGCATTTAAATGGTAAAAAATATTACTACATAGATGCAATAGTTGAATTATTTTTGGATGCCTTCAGAGTCTGCAAAGAAAAATAATTCAATTAAGTTAGATATATAATATTTGTAATTATACATATTTTATGGCATGAAATAGTAATATGTTATACAATTGCATCTCACATAATATCTCCTTATAGATGATGTTTTTGATGTATGTTTCTTTTTATCGTCACTTCAATTGACATGTCATGACAAAAATTCTTGTTGACGAATTTGATTATTCATCTTAAAAGCTCAATATATTGTTAGCCATGTAAGAAAACATATCGCAGAAATTATGTACTCCAACATTAAAAAAATGTGCATGCATTTTGTAATTTGAAGTATTCAAGTTTATCAGAATTATGATTAGCGTATTATTCTTCAAAACTAACCTGTATAAAAAATAAATTTATTTTTACGTTGGTCAATTAATTAACACTCATACCAAATATCAATCTGACAACCACACTTGAAAGTAATTTTACTATCACAAGGACGATATTGATACATATTTTCTCTAGTGTAATAGGTCAAACTATTTTTTGTTTGCTTCAACCATACATTCAACCTAATACAATTAAAGACTATAAATTGAATGATATCTTCTTCTATAGAAGTGTTCAATTCCTTCTTCCAAATGTATTTAGCTTTAAAATTCTAATTTCAAAAAGTACATCAACATAATAAAAAATTAATTTACCATTTAAGTCTGTATCTTTTATTCTAATTAATGTTTCTTGTTGATCTAAGTTCTCGTTACATTTTCGAGATTAGTTTTTATTCTTATCATCTTTTTTCTTTTATTGAAATAATAAAATTACTAAAAAAAAAATTAGACTCGAATTAAAAGTTCAAATCTTGTATCACCACGAAAGAAAGTGATGAGTAGATAGGATCTATTCATCCTTAACTAGAAATTTTAGACTTCAAGTCCTAACAAACAATTAGTGTTATTACCCAATAATAAATGAAATTAATCTTTAATACAGAATTTATGTGATGAAAGGAAGTTCTCTTACCTACAGATACATGATATTTTGTATGTACGGCAGTGCACGAATTCGAATGACTCTGGAACATCAATTGAAAAATTGATTAGTATTAAAAGTGTATAGAATTTATATAATTATGATAAATTAATATGTATATATGAAAATTTTACATTCAATATTAAATACAGAAGAAAAAAAATTGGCCGTCAACTGATAAAAATGTAACATTTATAAACAATTGATAATGCTAAGAAACTAAACAAGGATACTAACCTCAATGAAGAGTGGAGAGAAACAATACAACTTGAAAAAATAAATAAAAAGAAAGCAACATAAGACTTAATGTTTAAATCACATACCGTAAATTTACAAAGAAAAAATAAACTATTGATTCTACTTACCTTTGTCTTCATGTTATGTAGCTGCAAAGTAAAATAAACGTAATCAGAATTCAAGAAAGATAATAATAATTTATTTAATATAAAATAAATACCAAGTAAAATTAATTTGTAGTGAAACATAATCTGACTTCTAAAATTGATCAAAATAATATATGGAAGCCTCGACGGCAGTCACATATTAATCTAAAATTGGTATAAAAGAAAGCAATTAATATACACTTAAACAGAGGATTGAGTGCATAAAACATGTACAATTTAACCACTAAAGACCGAAAGGAATATAAAAGCATTACAACACATATAATCTTGATTTCAACTGCTTCCATGCACTGTCGATTGCCGAATAAAGGCAAAAACAAGCAAAATAAATAATAACTCATACAAAAAAAAAAAACGTTGCCAACCATCGTGATTCATTTTTTAATTAGACAACCGAAGCAGAAATTAAAAAAAAAATAAAGAGTGAAAAAAACACAGGGCTGTGTATATAAATTCGAAGAAATTACATAGTACTCCATAACATATAACAACCGTACCTGTGGACAGAGACTCGCGGGGAAGTGCAACGGAGAAATCCTTATAGTTGTGATATTTAATTCAAGTAAGGAAAAGATTTGTACAAAATATAATTCTAAATTGATTGAAATTCTAAATTGTGGGATTTGTTCAAATAAGAAAAACTTTAATAACTAAAATTTATTAGGATAATAATTCGACTTATAATTTTGTCTAATATATATAGACATAGATAATAATTTAAGAAAAATAGTAAATGACAATTTTGTCTATTGTAGAGTCTTTAAATGAATGACAAAAAGTTTCATCAACATTTCTAAGGCCTTTCGTGCTTTTAATATAATATAGATTAGTATGAAAACTTTATGATCGGACCAAAAAGAACAAAAAAATTATTTCAACCATTCACTTTTGTATAAAAATTTATTTTATTTTTATATCATTCTTACATATCATAAGTCTAATAGTTTTAAAAAAATACAAAGTCAAAATGACTTTTAATTTATGATAGCATTTTATACGCATTTTCGATTAAGAATGAAAATTAATAAAAAATAATATTCAACAATATTGACATAAATGAGTTAATTTTATTTAACAATCCTAAAATTTTGAGATTAAGAATAATATCTCTCTCATCTCTTGTATTATGAGATAAAATCTTAATTGAATTAATATTTACCACTAATTTTTCAAAAATGTTAAATATTATATCAGTTATTAGCTATATTTATATTGGAGATTATTACATTTTATTTAAAATATTTACCAACAAATAGTTTACAACTTTGAGTATGCAAGTATAACATGAAAATAAAGATGCTTTACAAAAATTTATAGTAAATTTTTAATATAAATAACAAGATATATCAAGATTTGAACGTTAAAATTAAAATACCATAAGCCTAATGGTCAGATTTTGAAAATCAAAAGGAAAAAAAAGAAGAAAAAAGACATGTATGAATTTCAATTATAAAAATATCATTACTAAAAAATATTATAAAAGTACGATTAGACTTATCGGTTATCGAATTTTAAATATATTAATCCTCTAACCAATCAATAAGATATCGATTAGTTCTATTTGAATTTAACGGTTACCGATTGACTTATCGGTTAATCAATAAAATCAATTACGAAAAAGGCAAAACTCAAAATACTCAAAATTGAATTTGCTTATGTGAAGCAAATAGGGCCAAAACATAATTTTCAAAAGATGTCATCGCTGAACTAAGAACAACACTTTTTTATATTAGATCCCAATCATATATTGTCACATTAATCTATCATACAATCAAGTAAATAATTATTACGAAAGAAAGTAAAAACTCAAGGATCACAAGTACCTATACAAAATCATCTTAGATAGAAAGCTAGAAGTAGCATGCACATCCAATAAAAGGAAAGAGACTAAGATGAATAAAGAGGTTCCCAAGGAAAGAAATAATCTCTTGATTATTTTCATTGATTGAAAGACTATTTATACAAGTTACATATTTCCATAATAGGAGAATCATATTCCTATTCTATTCCTAAAATCTTATTCTACTTGAATACTAACTATACATTTATGGTAATACAATTATTATGGTAAGTGTACAATACTAATTACATTACAATATTACCTAAACTAGAATACTAAATATTTATCCATATACACGGTACAAAGGGGCTGAAACCCGAGAGCCATCCGAGAGAAAATATACATAATATACACATGTATATTGTATGTATAATGTGTATATTTAACACACCCATGCAGTCATAGCGGGCGGTCTTCAAATGTTGAAATTGTCCCTAAAATCTTCAAAAAGGACCGAGGGAAGACCATTTGTAAAGATGTTTGCAATTTAATATATCTTGACGGGACATGACAGACGCGTACCTGACCCCGAGCAACCTTTTCGCAGACAAAGTGAATGTCCATATCGATATGCTTAGTGCGTTGGTGCTGAACCGGATTACTAGAAAGGTAGATGACATTAATATTATCGCAATAAACTAAGGTTGCCTTCTGAATGGGACAATGAAGCTCCAAAAGCAAATTACGTAACCAACATTATTCTGAGACCACATTAGCTACCCCTGTTATTCAGCTTCGACACTTGAGTGGGATATAGTCGACTGACGCTTCGCAGACCAGGAGACCAAGTTGTTGCCAAGAAACATACAATAGCCAGACGTAAATCGTCTGGTGTCTGGACAGCCACCCCAATCAGCATCCGTATACGAGACAAGTGTGGATGTCGACGAAGGATATAAATGCAAACCATAGTCAAGTGTACCATGAATATATCGAATGATGCGTTTGAGTGCATTCATGTGCTCAATTCTGGGATCATGCATGAACAAACACACATGCTGGACAACATATGTAATATCCGATCTCGTAAAGGTAAGATACTGAAGGGCCCTTGCAAGACTGCGATAGCAGGTCAGATCATCTTAGGGTACGTCGGTCGCGGCACTAAGTTTGGGCTTCGTATCAACTGGAGTGGAAGTAGACTTACAGGATGACATCTCAGCCCTCTCGATGATCTCAGCTGCATACTTCTATTGAGACAAGAACAACCCATCGGAATGACGAGTGACGGCAATCCCCAAAAAGTAACTCAAGGGCCCTAAGTCTTTCATAGCAAACTCATAGCTGAGCATGGTCATGCTAGACTGGCGTAAGGCATCGGAAGAGGCAGTCAAAATGATATCATCCACATACAACAGAATGTAGGCCAAGGACGAACCACGACGGTAGATGAATAAGGAATTATCTGACCTGTTGTGAGTGAACCCAATAGTCGAAACATAGTCAGCAAACCTTGTATACCAGGCCCGGGGAGACTGCTTAAGCCCATATAAGGACTTCTTCAATAAACAGACATGATGAGGATGTTTGGGATCCCTGAATCCCAAAGGTTGATGCATGTAGACTGTTTCCTTGAGATCCTCATGTAGGAAAATATTCTTTACTTCTAACTGATGAATAGGTCATGCCTTCGAAAGAGCCAAGCTTAGCACCGTGCGAATGGTAGCCGGCTTGACTACCGGACTAAATGTCTCACCACAATCTACTCCAACCTGCTGAGTCTTACCATCACCCACAAGTCGCACCTTATGCCGAGCAAATAAACCATCTGAGTTCTCCTTATGAGCAAAAATCCGCATAGACCTGAAAATATTAATACCAGATGGACGGGGCACCAACTCCTACGTCTTATTATCAATAAGAGCATTATATTAATCGGTCATAGCAATTTTCCAATTCGGATCATTTAAAGCAAACACATGATTACGGGGTAAAGGGGGATTTAGGGACATTAGAATGTAAATTAAAATATCTTTTTGGTTTAAAAATATCCCGTTGACTACGAATGACCGGCCTATGACTTGAGGGAGAAATGGAAGGATTTTAGGAATTTGTTGGGTTCGGGACGGACTAGCCACAGCAAGAGGCCTGGCCGCCCAACTCGATAATTGGGGCGTGAATCGACCCATTCCCAGACCGGGCCGACTCGCCCAATTGTCAGAATCGTCCAGTGGTGGTACTGGTATAGACAGGGGGTGACAGACCAGTGGGGCCAACGGACAGTGGGCCCGCTGGAGAATTTTGGGTGTGGTATACGTCCAAAAAATGCTGAATAACATACGGGGATATACTATCATCCAAAAAATTATACGAACTAGGTACGGGAGTATTACCTTTAGAAAATGGAAATTGGGATTCATAAAAAATGATATGGCGATTAATGATGATTTTATTAGAGGATAAATCAAAGCATTTGTAGCCACGATGATTAGATGGAAAATTCAAAAACACACACGGAGTAGACCGGGCCTGAAGTTTGTTAATTGTGGTGGATGGGAATAACGGATAACATAAACACCCAAAACCCGAAGATGAGAATAAAAAAGAGTCTTATTAAATAAAATTTAAAGGGCGGAATAATATGTCAGACCTTTGAAAGGAATTATGTTAAGGAGATATGTAATCATTTGAAGAGCATGATGCCAAAAATATGGGGGTACGGAAGTATGAATTAATAGAGTGTGGACAATGTTATTTATGGAACGAATTTTGCGTTCGTCTTTCCCATTTTGTGAAGACGTATGAGGACAAGAAAAATGAAAATTGATCCCATTATTAGCACAGAATTCCCGAAATACCCCATTGTCATATTCTTTTCCATTATCACACTGAATATTTTTAATTTCTCGTTCGAATTGGGTTATAATGAATGCTCTAAATTTTAAGAAGACGGAAAAAAACTTGAGATTTTTTCGCTATCGGAAACGTCTATAAAAAGTTAGAATAATCATCCAAAATGAGAATATAATACCGATGACCCACAGAACTAAGAACCGGAGATGTCCATAAGTCGCTATGAATAATATCAAATGACATTAAAGTATGAGAATTTGAGTCTACAAATGGCAACTTAACAATTTTTCTCAAAGAACAAGACTGACAATTTGGAGTACGACGCGTACCCTTACTTGAAATAATACTATTTTTATCTAAAGATGACAAAATAGATGATCCCGGATGAGCAAGACGAGCATGCCACAAGGAAGGAGAAATAGCTGCAAAGGCTGATGGTAGGGCTTGACTCGATGGACCGGAACTAGGTGTGATAGGATAAAGATCTCCTCTACTATCACACATGATGAGAGGACTCCCCATTTTGAAATCTTTCACAGAGAAACCAAATGGATCAAATTCAATAGAAACGGAATTGTCAGTAGTGAATTTACGGACTGAGACTAAGTTTTTAATCAATTTGGGGGCGTGTAGGGTGTTTTTCAAGATAAGAGGTGGATGAGGGGGAGATAACGTCTTATGACCATAACCACGAATTGGAATAGAATTACCATTACCAACAATTATACCGCGAGAGTTGCTCAAATTGGAATAAGATGAGAGCGTACCTGAATCAGATGTTATGTGGGTAGTGGCACCGGTGTCCATATACCAATTTGGGTCCGGAGAATTTAAACCAAACATGTGCATTGCGACTTCGATATCGGTAGGCGTGGGTGCCGCTGCGTAATGGGCTTGCGGGGGCCGAGGCCCAAGTACCCCTGCTTGCGGTCTCGGCCCAAACTACTGGCTGTATGTGGACCAGGCCGAATTGGGCCTGGATTGTTGCTAGGCCACCCACTGCCAGTTGGGCGAGAAGTTGCTGGGCTGAAACTGTCGTTGAGGGACAAACTGGCTAGGCCCAATCTGTTGCTATGGGGCTCACTGCCACTGCATAGGAGCCCACTGTGGGCCAAGAACTGCTGCTGCTGCTGACCACCGCGAGGACCCCCACCGCCACCACCATTGTACTGGCTGCCGCCGCGGTTCTTGCCATTATTTTTCTTATTTCCACCCTTTTTGCCGCCACCATTGTTGCGGTTTTGGCCCGAGTTGTTGGAACCGGTAGGATACACCATGGACTCGGTCATTATGACTACGGGACTAGCACCGGTAGCCGCTCGTTTTGCCATGCCTGCTTTTTTGAGTGTAAGCATAGAATGAGCCTAATAAAATTGCGTAAGCAGATTGCTTTGCCGAAGAAGCATTCCAACACCACTATAGGCCTCGGAGAGGCCGAAAACCATTTGGAGGACCAAACGATCGTTCGAAACTAGCGTGCCAACATTGCGAAGTTGGTCCGCCAATTCCTTTAATCTTTTGCAATAAGCTGAAATATTAGGAAAATCTTCCATATTGACGTGGGAGAAATCCTGCTCAAGGGTAACGGTTATAGAATTTTGATTATCTTGGAATATATCACGCAGTCTATCCCAAGTCGCATGTGCCGTAGCGTCAGGCTCAATAATTGTTTGCAAAAGGTAGGTAGAAATTGTGGAATATATCCACTGAAGGACGGTAGCATCAAGAGTCGTCCACAACTTAGGATCATCCTCGCGTTTTGGCACCTCCGTATCCTCAGGAGCCGCGGGGATTATGTGATGCATGACTTGATGCGATCGTGCGTGAATTTTGAACAGTTCGGCCCACGTCGCATATTGGACGTTTTTTATTTCAAGAACGAGATGGATGTTATTCTTGATGTTAGAAACTGTAAGGGCAGGATGAAACGTGTTCCGGGATGCAGACATATTGATAGAACAATATGAGAATGAGGGATTTGGGAGAAAAATTGGGAAGAAAAAGGTTCCCGTCGGCACACAAACCGAGAGCAAAACGTCTCAGAAATGGAGGGAAGTCGATGAAAAGATAAGAGTTGAGAGAGAGGATTTTAAGACCTAGACTCTCGATACCCTAAAAGAAATAATCCCTTGATTATTTTCATTGGTGGAAAGACTATTTATACAAGTTACATATTTCCATAATAGGAGAATCTTATTCCTATTCTATTCCTAAAATCTTATTCTACTTGGATACTAACTATACATTTATGGTAATACAATTATTATGGTAAGTGTACAATACTAATTACATTACAATATTACCTAAACTAGGATACTAAATATTTACCCATATACACAGTACAAAGGGGCTGAAATCCGAGAGACAATATACACATATATATTGTCGATATATTGTGTATATTTAACACTCAAATTGTTCTCCACATTGACAAAAAAAAAAGAGGCATGCTTGTCTAAGCAAATTTGAATATATAGATGTGAACACAATCCCAAAATTCCTGCTTTCTAAGGCAATGAGCAGAGAAGATTAAAAAGATCAATGTCATATAAGGTTCAAATAACCATCACTAAAGAACCCATTTAATTTCTCTACTTTCTAAAGTCTAAACTACTTATATATCCAAAGAGTATAAATGTACATTTAACTTCTCTTTAACGGGTTAACGATTTATCCGATAAGAAAATTAAGTAATCTGTGTCCGCATTGTTAACCCGTTAATTAAAAATGTCAATCCGTTTCCCAACCGTTAATTCAATACCCGATACCAATAAATCAATAACCCTATTTTGCGGTTGGCTTATCAGTTGCGGTTCGGTTTTGAACCGCTAGGAGGGAGTATTATATTTCTAAATAAGGTCATGTATTCTTTCTTGGAAAAATCCCAAACCCCCGCCAATACAACTGAAATGAAAACACAAAAGAAAAAAGGCACCACCATGGTTTTCTGATCAGTCCTTTAGGTTTCTCATTTGATTTATCAGACAAAATTAATAATTTGAAATTAAATGGCTTTTCTTACCCTTTACTTCCGTTTATTGCAACTATATCAAGAAATATATCTCCAGAAACACTTTCTTGATAATGTACACAAGAAACAGATTTGACGTTTTACCGACAAAACACGTGAAGGAAAAAAGATATTAGACCTAGTTTGACATGTATGACAAAATTGGAACAAATCGAATAAATTGAAGAAAATAAGGAAACGATGGCACCACTTAGGAGTAAATTAGCATGTTTAAATACTCCTAAACCCATGAGGTTTGTTTTAAATTCATCACTAAAAGCGACTCAAAGTCTCCATTGCCCATTGTATAGGGAGAAACAACAAATTAAAGACGAGTTCTTAGTTCTTACGGTGAGTCGGCGACCCTAATTTTTTACAACGTCGACAATCGGCTAGGTTAGATAAACATAAATAAATTAAATAAAGGATTTAATATCTTGTTAGTTCTTAACCTGATGTTATAAAAGAGTTATACATTATCGGTGCACGTAAGTTCTCATAAATAAAAATATGGCTAGAAAAATCGACCTATTTTAGAGCAATGAGTCTGCATGCATGTGGTTTCTTTGTGGAACTTGAGATGTTTTATTTGATATTTGATAGCAAGCTCAAATCGTTTACCTAACAAGTGGAATAATTTTGTACTCTTGAGAATAGTATTTCAAACTAATGGGGATTTTTAAATTCCAGTGCAATTAATGAATTCCCAGGAATAATGCAACCTAGCTAGCGAGAAAAAGTGCAAGAATCTAAATTTGAAATGAATACAACAAGGGATTATTCAAAAAGAAAGAAAACAGAAGAAAGCCCACATGCACGTTCTTTCCTACTCTATAAAAGAAAAACGAAGAGAGATGGCATATTTTGGTGGCAAACAGATTAGCTAGTATATACTATATACCATGAAGGATATTGTCAATGGGAAGGAAATTCGTCTGTATTAGGAAGCGTTTTAATTTTAATACAAGATTGTTCAGAGTGAATTCAAATTTAATCGGATTTCAATGTATATATCAAACACTGAGTAGGAATCCAGAAAATGGGAAGGAAATCAACAAAACTTGCTATGCATATTTTCATTTACTAATCCATCTATTTAATATGTCTTACTTTCTCGAATATCACTTTTTAAGTGAGATATAACTTTTTAAATTTTAACATTATACATACTATGTTTAAATCACAAGATTTGAATGATAATTTTAATTATATTATATATATTTTAAATTTAAATCTCAAGAGTCAAGAATCTCTCTTACATTTTTAAAATTTATCTCTTGTCAAGTTAAGATACGTAAAACAAAACAAAACAAAATGAGATGAGTAATGTTCTAGTACTCCCACCGTTCAATTTTACTTGTTCTTGTACTAAAAATAATTTTTCTTTTTACTTGTCCATTTTAATAGATCAAGAGAGATTTATTATTGTCTTCTAATATTATCATTATCATTAAATAATTATATAAAATAATAATAATATCAAAGTTAGATTTTATAATATATAATAAAAATAATTTAGTAGAATAAATGCTAATAAATAATTTATTAAAAAGAGTGTCGAGTCAACCAGAGTAGAGTAAAATGAGGTGAGCATATCTCATCGATGATTCCAATGTTATATGACAGTTACACACACAAATCAAGGTTGCAACAACACCTGGAGTTCGCGTAGATGTTCTGATGAGAAGCTTTATGGAATGGCCATTTAATGCAATCCACTCGGACTTGGAAGAATGTGCTACCAAAAAATGCATTCTAAGTTATACAGAAAGAATTGGAGTAAAGATTCCACGAATTTTGGTATATCCAGCAGACCAGCATACACTTATACACATAATACGTGTGAATATGTATGTCTGACACATGGCGGGTGGATGAATTAACATTTCATCTGATAAAGTGCTATTAATTGGTCATGTATCTTAGTAAAAATCTATTGGGGAGAAATTTTTTAAAGTGAAATTGCGTTACGTAGTGAATTTGCTATGGGAAATTGTCACGTGTATACAATTGCTATTAGTTATCGGCAGGATATGTATATATTACCTTACAAAATTAAAGTTTTCATTACATAATGATATATCCATCTCTAAAACTATGGGCTTGCTCAAATCACCATGAGGTAAATTCTTAGGGGAACTGCATAAATATTCAATTTTGATGTCATTATTTAAGTTATGTTCTAAGTTTATAAATTTTTATACGTTTACTTATTTCGAAATAACTTCAAATATGCAATATCTGAAGTTAGTCTTGATAAAATCTAACTTCAAATTAAATGTTTGAAGTTACATGTGGTTGAAGCTCATGTCAGAAATTGTTTCAAAGTGGATAAACGTATAAAAGTTACAAAAAAATTGGGTGCAAACTAAATTAGTGTTGTCCAAATAGGGACCGCGTAAATTTTGTATAGATTCTTGTTAATCCATAGCTATCCTTGGCCTAAAACTTTATTGGGTTTGGGAGACGTAGTTGTAGTATAAGGCCCGCAGTCAGAAATGGGCTCATATATAGTGATATGGATAAATCATTTTGGATTATATTGCACAGAATTCTATGGCCCAAAATAAGTCCCAATCTCGTATGATTCTATTGATTGTGTACTGTCTACTTTTCTACAAAAGAAGTTTCCAGCTGAAAATGGACTAAAATATCTTAATTTGTACTAGTACTAAATATTCACTCAAACTGGAACATCCTCTGACAATTTAACGTTTATCGTGTTGGCTTTTTTCAGATGATCAAGCATCACATCTAGCATAGAACTAAATGGAATAATATTGCTATTTAGCTTTTCTCCATCCCTCTATTTTACTTGTTACGTATACTAAAAGTAGTTATCCATTTTTACTTATCAATTTAGAAAATCAAGAGATAATTTATCACTTCATATCTATTTTATTCTTATTATTTATTATTTTCTTGACAAATTCAAGAAATTTTTAATGGTTGCACAACTTTTCAAGTATATATTTTATTAATTTCAATCATTAGGTTAATTAGCAATAATTATGGGTGATATAGTAAAATATCATTCTATTTTTTGCTCCTTGATAGGCGTGCCAAGTCAATATGTGACAGGATGTTTGGATTGACTTTTTAAAAGTTGCTTATAAGCTATGTAAAAGCTAAAAACAATAAGTTGGTCCTACCAACTTTTGGTTTTTGGCTTATTTTTGTATTTTTTTAGTCTAAAAATAAATACTTAAAATCACTTTTTATCTCACTCAAACACCTCAAAAAATACAAAAAAGCTTGAAAGTAAAAAAAAACACTTAAAATAAGTCAATTCAAACTCTGTCAAGTAAAAATGGACGGAGAGAGTAGTCTACATTAGTAATTTCCGAAGAATAGGAATTTATTAAGGACCTAAAAGTTCATAACAACTGTATATATAATGTCCCTACAGTGAGCATAAAATATTTCTCCCCCTGGTTGTAACAGTTTGCCAGTTTACTAAGTGTATAACAACTGTATATATTCACACTTACATTGATGAAACACCTTATACGTGCTAAAATTTGTAAAAATTAAAGATTGCGGCTCCTCTTTGTTGTGGCTTTGTTGGACTGCTTATAGTAGATCCCAATTAACTAACAAAAGAAATATGTTTATACCTTTAGACACCCAAATTAACTTTAACAGAAATATGTACATAGCTCACACAATTTTGAATTGAGGACGATTATGTTAAGAGCCTCACATCGAATATAGAATGGGAACATGAACTCCTTATATGAACTTGGACAATTCTCATCCTACAAGCTAGCTTTTGAGGTTGAGTTAGGCCCAAGATCCATTCTTTACATGGTATCAGAGTCAGGCTCATTCCAATTCTTTGTCCACCGATGTTGGGCCCCAAATTATATTATCCACACTCCAGTTAACAAGGTCTGGGCGTGCGGGGGAGTGTTAAGAGTCCCACATCGGATATGGAATAGGAACATGGACTCCTTATATGGACTTGAACAATCTTCACCCTACAAGCGATCTTTTGGAGTTGAGTTAGACCCAAAATCCATTCTTTAATTCATCTTCCAATAATGTAGTAATTATACCACTATTACAAGCTACAATTATGCTAGGGATATGATTTGATGAGACTAGAATCATGCCATCTAATCTACCTATATTAATGCTAATTTACCTACCATATACAAATGAGATTACAATAATTATTAATTACAATATTAATTAATAATTATTCTACGCACTTGTCCACGAACAACATTTTCACAAAAAAGTGGATATCTAGCTCAATATGTTTAGTGCGTTGATAGTTCACCGGATTTTCTGAGAGGTAGATAGCACTAACATTATCACAGTATACCAATGTCGCCTTTGGAACCGGACAGTGGAGTTCCAGAAGAAGATTCTGAAGCCAACAAGATTCAGACACAACATTGGCAACCCCTTGGTATTCTGCTTCGACACTAGATCTGGACAGCGTTGCTTGCCGTTTGGAGGACCTAGATACCAAGTTATCGCTAAGAAATATACCATAACCAGAAGTGGAGCGTCTGGTGTCCGTACATCCTCCCCAGTCGGCATCCGTGTAGGAGACAAGCGTGGATGTTGACGATGGATATAAATGCAAGTCATACTCTAGAGTACCCTGAATATAACGCACAATGCGTTTGAGAGCATGCATATGATCATCCATCGGATTATGCATGAATAGACACACATGTTGCACAACATAAGAAATATCCGGCCTGGTGAATGTAAGATACAGCAGGGCCCCTGTCAGGCTGCAGTAAAGTGTCGGATCGGCAAATGATTTGCCGGAAGATGCACTCAATTTGGGTTTAGTATCCATCAGAGTTGCCGACAGTTCACATGAGGACATGACAACACGTTCAACAATCTCTGTTGCGTACTTCATTTGGGATAAAAATAAACCACCTGAATGACGTGTCACAACTATCCCTAGAAAGTAGTGTAGTGGCCTTAGATCCTTCATAGCAAATTCAGAGCCAAGTAGTGACATGATGGACTTGCGAAGAGCATCGGATGAGGCAATTAATATAATATCATTCACATATAAAAGAAGATAAGCAATATTATTACCCTGATGGTAGATAAACAGTGAATGATCAGAACGGCTGATGGAAAAACCAATATGTGCAACAACAAACCACTTATTAATTACCATTATAATTATTCATTATTGTAATTGATTGTAATATCATTTGTATCTGATAGTTAGATTAGCATTAATGTAGGTAGATTAGATGACATGATTGTAGCATCATCAAATCATATTCTTAGCATAATTGTAGCTGGTAATAGTGGTATAATTACCACATTATTGGAATATGAATATTGAGGGAAATATTCGTACATGGTATCAGAAGATTAGAAAAAATATTCTACCCTAAACAATTATACACCAAAAATTGGCCACCCATCTTCCTCCCATAAAAACGGCCGACCACCACCCTCTTTTTTCCCAATAGTCTTCTCTTTTTCTGGTCAACAATGTCTGACTATAAATTCACATTTCATCCCGCTCTTGCCGTCTCTAACATCAAAACGCATATTTCCATCACTATTGAGATGGATAATATTCATTAAGCAACTTGGGCAGAGCTCTTTAAAATTTGTTACCGTTCCCACCGAATTATTCATCACATAATCCCACCAGAAAAAGGCAAAGAAAAAGTGTTAAAAACCGATGATGAAAAAGGACGTTGGCTCACACTTGATGCGACCGTTCTCACATGGATTTATGCAACTATCTCCAGCAATTTGTTGCACACAATAATGGAACCTGATTCTACGCCGATGGAGGCCTGCAATCGTTTGCGGGATATTTTTCAAGACAACAAAAATTCCCGAGCAATCACGTTGAAGCAAGAATTCTCCACCACTGACATGACGGATTTTCCGAATGCGTCGGCGTATTGTCAACGCCTCAAAGTTTTATCGGATCAACTCAAAAATGTTTGTTCGCCGGTTACAAACAATCGTTTGGTTCTACAATTGGTTGTCGGCCTTACCGACGCGTATAGTGGCGTTGTAACGCTCATTCGACAAAGCAATTCTCTACTATTTTTTTACCAAGCCCATCCTATGTTTATTCTTGAAGAGGCGGGGTTTGCCAAAAAAGCCACAACCGTCTCTAATTTCGCCATGATTGCTACCCCAATTAATGAAGCTACTACCCATTTTGAACCTATACAACAAAATCGGAGATAAAAATGATGAAATATTGGTAAAAATCGAGGTGGAAATCACAGAAATAGGAAAGGTGGAGGCCATCGGAATTCCGGTGGCGGAGGACACGACGGTAGGAGCAACGGTACCGGTGGACAACAGTGGCAGCCTCGACCACAGTGGCAGCCTCAACCACAGTGGCGCGGCGGACTAACCCAGTGGGTCTGGCCGTGGCCTTTGGCTGTACCACCCTGCCCATTCCCATCGGGCAATTGGGCCAGGCCCAGTCCAGGGCCTACTGGCCAGGCCACTGGCAGCCAGCTAAATAGTTTTGGGCCACATACATTTGGGCCACAAAACAGTGGCAGTTCGAGAGTTTTGGGCCACTACCGAACCAGTGTTAAGAGGCCTATTCGGCAGTGGCTAGACCAATCGATATTGAGTTTGTCATGCACACCATTTGATTTAATCCACCTGATGGGAATTGGTATATGGACGCCGGAGCAACGTATCATATGACTTCATCCCAAGGTAATCTCTTATCCTATTTTAATTTGAGTAAAAATAATGGTATAATTATCGGAAATGGTCATTCTATTCCAATTCGAGGTTATGGTTCTACTAAATTATCTCCACCAAACCCACCATTAATTTTGAAGAATGTCCTTCATGCTCCACCATTAATTACTACTGATAATTGGGTGTCTGTTTCTTTTGACCCTTTTAGATTTTTAGTGAAGGATTTTCAGACGGGAACGCTACTAATGAGATGTGATAGTCAAGGAGATCTCTATCCAATGACCTCACCAAATCAACGATCCAAGTTACCATCAACTTTTGCTGCTTTCGCACCTTCGTTATGGCATGAACGTTTGGATCATCCGGGAGCACCTGTTTTAGCCTCCCTCAAACAAAATAATTTTATTTCATGTACTCAAACGCGTAATTCTAATATGTGTCATTCATGTCCATTTGGTAAACATGTTCAATTGTCATTTGTTTCATCTACTTCATGCACACTTATGCCTTTTGATATTATCCATTGTGATATTTAGACATCACCCGTTTTGAGCTCTTTGGGCCATAGATATTATTTGCTAGATGATTACTCTAAATTTTTGTGGACATTTCTCTTGTAAAAAAAATCACAAATTTTCTCCACATTTCTCACTTTTAGAGCATTCATCCGAAATCAATTTGAACGGGATGTTAAAAATATTCAATGTGATAATGGTAGGGAGTTTGATAATAGGCGTTTTTTGGGATTTTTGCAATTCTAATGGTTTACATTTTCGCCTTTCATGTCCCCACACATCCTCACAAAACGGGAAGGCGGAACAAAAAATCTGAACCATCAATAACATTGTTCGAACATCCCTTGCTCATGCCACTCTACCACCATCCTTTGCCCTACAAATGACCACATATTTATTGAACATACTTCCCCACAAAAACTTTTCCTATCAAGCTCCACTAAATATTCTATACTTACGGGACTCATCTTATTCTCATTTACGGGTATTCGGGTGCTTGTGCTATCCTCTTTTTCCATCCACCATAATCAACAAACTTCAATCGCGGTCTACTTCTTGCGTTTTTTGGGTTATCCTTCCAATCATCGAGGTTACAAGTGTTATGACATATCCTCCAATAAAATCATTATGAGTCGTCACGTAATCTTTGATGAAACAAATTTCTCATTTACCAAAATGCATGTGTCCGGACCACATACCTATGATTTTCTAGATGATGGCATATCCCCGTATTTGACCCAATAATTTTCTCTTCCCACAGCTACTGTTTCGGCCAACCCAAATTATATTGGGTGAACTGGGCCCAGAAATAATGGACCAATCACGTGATCTCACTGCCCACCAAACTGGGCCAGTTTTACCGTCACTGAGCCCAGTTAACGCTGGCAGCTCTAGCCTAAATTTAAACAGCCCACTGCCTGGCAATGGCTTGGGCCACAACCCCGAACCTGGCAATGTGGGTCACGACCCACTGCCAGACAGTTTGGAACCCCCCATCAACCCGATCCCACTTCCGGCCCAGTGGCTCATCAACACGGCATTGTCAAACCCAACACCAAATATATAGCCTACACACCCGTATCTCAAAATCACCATTGCCTCGTAATACTGTGTCTGCTCTTAATGACCCAATTTGAAAAATGGCTATGGATGATGAATTTAATGCTCTTATTAAAATAGGATGTGGAAATTGGTACCTTATTCTCCTAATGTTAATATAATTCGGTCTATATGGATTTTCAGTGACAAAGAAAAATTTGATGGTACTTTTGAGCGACATAAAGCCCTTATTGTAGGTAATGGAAAGACATAACAGGTTAGTGTGGATTGCGGGGAGACATTCAGTCTGGTGGTTAATCTGTCAACTATCAGAACAATCCTTAGTCTGGTTCTCTCAAAGGCATGGCCACTTCATCAGTTGGATGTCAAAAATGCCTTCCTCCATGGACAACTAAATGAAACAGTATACATGTACCAACCCTTGGGATACAGGGACTCCAAGTACCCCAATCATGTGTGCTTGTTAAAAAATTATTATATGGGCTAAAATAGGCTCCCTGGGTCTGGTATAAGAGATTTGCAAATTTTGTTTCACATATTGGATTTTCTAACATCCGTTCTGATCATTCTCTGTTCATCTACCATCAGGGTAATACTATTGCTTATCTTTTTTTATATGTGGATGATATTATATTAACTGCCTCATTCGATGCTCTTCGCAAGTCCATCATGTCACTGCTTGGCTCTGAATTTGCTATGAAGGATCTAGGGCCACTACTCTACTTTCTAGGGATAGTTGTGACACGTCATGCATTTGGTTTGTTTATATCCCAAAAGAAGTACGCAACAGAGATTGTTGAACGTGCTGGCATGTCCTCCTATAAGCCGTCAGCTACTCCAGTTGATATTAAACCCAAATTGAGTGCATCTTTCGGCAAGCCATTTTCCGACCTGACACTATACCGCAGCCTGGCAAGGGCCCTGCAATATCTTACATTCACCAGGCCAGATATTTCTTATGTAGTTCAACAGGTGTTCATATTCATGCATAATCCGATTGATGATTATATGCATGCTCTCAAACGTATTGTATGTTATATTCAGGGCACTCTAGAGTATGACTTGCATTTATATCCATCATCGACATCCACCCTTGTCTCTTACACAAATGCCGACTGGGGAGGCTGTCGGAACACCCGACGCTCCACTTCTGGTTATGGTATATTTTTTGGCGATAACTTGGTATCTTGGTCCTCCAAACGACAAGCAACATTGTCCAGATCCAGTGCCGAAGCAGAATACCAAGGTATTGCCAATATTGTGTCTGAATCATGTTGGCTTCAGAATCTCGTTCTCGAACTCCACTGTCCGGTTCCGAAGGCGACATTAGTATACTGTGATAATGTTAGTGCTATCTTCCTCTCAGGGAATCCGGTGAACCATCAACGCACTAAGCATATTGATCTAGATATCCATTTTGTTCGTGAAAAGGTCACTCGCGGACAAGTGCGTGTCTTGCATGTCCCGTCGCGCTATCAAATTGCAGATATTTTTACTAAAGGTCTTCCGCTGATATTATTTGAAGATTTTCGGGACAGTCTTAGCATACGTCTACCTCCCACTTCGACTGCGGGAGAGTGATAGAATAATTATTAATTACCATTATAATTATTTATTATTATAATTGATTGTAATATCATTTGTATATGGTAGGTATATTTGTATTAATGTAGGTAGATTAGATGGCATGATTGTAGCATCATCAAATCATATCCTTAGCATAATTGTAGCTGGTAATAGTGGTATTATTACCACAGTATTAGAAGAGGAATATTGAGGGAAATATTCTTACCGTCGTGGTTTTGTTGGGCTGCTTATAGTAGATCCCAATTAACTAACAAAAGAAATATGTTTATACCTTTAGACACCCAAATTAACTTTAACAGAAATATGTGCATAGCTCACATAATTGAATTGAGGACGATTACTAAAATGATTTCAGCACATATTTGAGAGTTCAATTCATAACGGCCTTTACAATCTGTCGCAGCTGATTTTTCAATGCATACACAATTTAAATTGAAAACTTAATTCGATAGAAATATAGAATAAGTGTTTTTATTCTTTGCTTACGAATTTGTTAAAGGTAAATAGTCTAGAGTTCAACGTAAAACACGAATGCCGATGCTTCCATCAAGGAGAGAGGTAAGGTAAGTGCTTTTATAATATAGAATGAGATACTCCTCACTCTCAAAACGATTGACCTAGTTTAATTTTACATAAAATTTAAAAAATAAAGAAATTTTTTTAAAACGTATAGTTTAAAATAAATCTTAAATATTTGTGTGAGTTTAAATCATGTCAAGTTAAATTACTACTTAATGGTTTGTCCAATTTGTCTCTTTTACCTTTTTATATGTAACTGGGATATTTTTGTGGTGCATGGTGAGTTATTTTGTTCTTCTTTTTCTATTTGCTTTGTGCTTTCTCGAACTAATCATATTTGTTTATCTTGTTTAAGATCAAAATCTCAGGGTTTGATGCTCGTCAAGTTATTACTTGCATGTATTAGCTAAGGCTTTAAATAAATAGGAGTAGAACTTAAGATGTTTGCTCTAATTCTATCTTGTAATTTGTACTACAGATAGTTGCTAATAATTAAGCGGAGTAAGAGAATTATTGTTGTAAACGATGCAGGAATGAACTCGTTGTGAGCCGATTGCTATTCTTTTTTTTTGTTGAATTTTCGTTAGTTTACTTACCAAATCCCTATTTGAAATTGCTGCATACGTCAATAAGAAAGGACTTCATTCCTAAATAAACTATTTTTTAATGGATTAAAATTTGCAATGGGTTTTAATCTCCGGTAAGGTAACAATTGCTGGTCCATCTTAAGCAATGTATTCACTCATTAGATTCCAACTTTTTCCTGACTTCAATTTTAGTTGGAACAATTTTGTGCTTCTTCCTGTTTGATATCTACTAAGTTTGATAAGTGAAAGGAGAATTTGCAACCTTTTGAGAATAAAAATATCTTCGGGAAGGTGTGTGCTAAAAAAATCTCAACTTGGGTGTTTTATGAAGAAAGATCATAGAATGGGTATAGGAGGTCAGTTATTCAAGTATTTCACAAAGAATTTGGTAGAGCCACGTTTCTAACCCTGTTTGATAGAGGTATTCAGGTATTTTATATCACTACTAAGGCATGCTCACTTCAATTTGAGTATGTTAAACAAAGATAATATACTTGTGATATACACTGAATATACAGTAGTATATATCACAGGTATACAAAGCAGTGGGCAGCCCATCAAAGCCGTGGGCAGTGGCCCAAATATTTGAAGGCCATCATCACGGGATTTGAAGCGACAAGCGATGCAAAGCGATTTGTATATTAAGGAAAGTATATTTTGTGTATATTGTAGTGTATTTGTTACCTAGATTAGGATATACACGCAGCAAAGCAGTGGGCAGATTTGTATATTAAGGAAAGTATATTTTGTGTATATTGTAGTATATTTGTTACCTAGATTAGGATATACACTTACCATAATTAGGATATACACTTACCATAATTGTATAGTTAGAATTATGGTAGAATAATGTTTTAGGAATAGAATAGGAATAGGATTCTCCTATTTTGTAACTTGTATATATATCTATTCAATCAATGAAAATAATCAAGGGGATTGTTTCTTTCATGGTATCAAGAGACTAGGTTTTACAAAAAAAATTCTCTCCCAAAGTTTTTTGGACCATTCTCGGCCGAGAACCCCCGCCACCTCGGGTTTCTCTCCCAAATTTCGTCTTCCGCTCTCAAAAACCTTTCTTAAATTTCCCCTCCTTCTTTTTTCTTTCAATATGTCTAAGAATAATTATCATCCTGCCCTCATGGTTTCCAACATCAAGAATTGTATCCCTATTGTCCTTGAGATGGAAAACGTCCAATATGCGACGTGGGCGGCGTTGTTTAAAATTCACGCTCTCTCCTATCAAGTTCTTCATCACATCGTTCCTCCCGCTAAACCTCTTCCTGCGGAGGATCCTGAGTTATGGATTACTCTTGATGCTACCGTTCTCTGTGGATCTACGCCACTATTTCGGTTGACCTTCTACAGACGATTATTGAGCCGGATATCACGGCTAGGGCTGCCTGGAATAGATTGCGTGACATATTCCAAGACAACCAACATTCACGTGTCGTCATACTCGAGCAGGAATTCTCTCTAGTTCGAATGGACGAATTCTCGAGCGTTCAAGATATTGCAAAGAAACTAAAGGAGCTGGCGGATCAACTCGGAATGTTGGCGCCACCGATAACTAATAATCGCTCTGCGTTTACGCTTGGTTGCCGGTCTTTCGAGGCCTATAATGGTGTTAGAACTCTCCTTCGCCAAAGCAACCTCTTCCCGACTTCTATCAAGCCCACCCATGCTTACTTTGGGAAGAAGTCTGGTTTGGCTAAAAAGGCGCTAACGAGCAAGCCCCATCGTCATGGTGGCGTCTCCTAGTTCTTCGGTTTTGTTAATAATTCAGGCCAAAACCATAATCATGGTGGCGGCAAGAATAATCGCAAGAATAATAACAAAAACCGCGCAACGCGGCTATCGGTGCATGGCCCGGTGGTCAATAGCGGTGGTGGGCCCCGTCCAGTGGAATAGTGGCCCACCACCTGGTCCCACGGGGCCCATGGCAGGGGGTGGGGCAATGGGCGTGGGCAGCCAGCCTTCTACTCGGCAGAACTTCCGCCAATGGCACTGGCCAACGCTCAGGCCCAACACCCAGCGTTGGCGGCCCGGTGGCGGTGGCGGCGGCAACAAGCAGCGGCCTCCGGCAGCTACTACGGCCCAACTTCATCACGACAGAATTCTGGGCTCTGACCTCGCAAGCCCATCATGCAGCAGGCCCCACTCAAAGGCGATATCGAGGCGCGATACATGTTAGAGGTTGACTCAACCGACTCCAAATTGATATATGGACATCGGTGCCACTACTCACATGACTTCCGAATCAGGTACTCTCTCATCTTATTCCAATTTGAGCACCCCTCGGGGGATAATTATTGGTAATGGCAGTTCTATTCTAATTCTAGGGTTTGGTCAGAAAACGTTGTCTCCCCCCAATCCACCCCTTCTCTTGAAAAACATTTTACATGCTCCTAAATTGATTTAAAATTTAGTGTCTGTCCGAAAGTTCACTACTGACAATTCCGTTTTCGTTGAATTTGATCCTTTTGGTTTCTCTGTGAAGGATTTCAAGAAAGGGAGTCATCTCATGATGTGTGATAGTAGGGGGATCTGTATCCTATCATGTCTGGTTTCAGTCCATCGAGTCAAGCCTTTCCATCAGCTTTTGCAGCCATCTCTCCTTCCATGTGGCATGCTCGTATGGGTCATCCGGGATCTTCTATTTTATCAGTTTTAGATAAAAATAACTTTATTTCTTGTAAGGGTACGAGTCGTACTCCACTTTGTCAGTCTTGCTCATTAGGGAAAATTGTTAAGTTGCCATTTGTAGACTCCAATTCTCATACTTCAATGCCATTTGATATTATTCATAGCGACTTATGGACGTCTCATGTTCTTAGTTCATTGGGTCATCGATAATATGTTCTCTTTTTAGATGATTATTCTAGATTTTTGTGGACGTTTCCAATTGCGAATAAATCACAAGTGTTTTCCGTCTTCATCAAATTTAGAGCGTTCATTCGTACTCAATTCGAGAGAGAAATAAAAAATATTCAATGTGATAATGGGAAAGAGTATGACAATAGGGAGTTTCAGAAATTCTGTGCTAATAATGGGATCAATTTTTTTTTCGTGTCCTCATACATCTTCACAAAATGGAAAAGCTGAACGCAAAATTCATTCCATAAATAACATTGTCCGAACTCTCTTAATTCATGCCTCCATACCTCCCTATTTTTGGCATCATGCTCTACAAATGGCCACATATCTTCTTAACATAATTTCTTTTAAAGGTCTGACATATTCTTCCCACCCTCAAAATCCTATATAATAAGAACCCTTCTTCTTCTCATCTTCGAATTTTTGGGTGCTTGTGTTATCCGTTATTCTCATCCACCACAATTAACAAACTTCAGGCTTGATCTACCCCGTGTGTATTTTTGGGTTATCCGTCGAATCATCGTGGTTATAAATGTTTTGATTTATCCTCCAAGAAAATCATAATTAATCACCATGTCATTTTTTATGAAATCCAATTTCCTTTTACGAAAGTTCATACTCCCGAGCCTAGGTCGTATAATTTTTTGGATGACCAAATATCCCCGTATATTATTCGGAATTTTTCGGACATATCCCACACCAAAAATCCTCCGCCGACTCCATCAGACCGCACTGCTCCAGTTACCGGATCAGTCCGAGCAATTGGGCAGTCGCACCTGAACTGGCCCAGATGTTGATTCTAGTTACCGATTTGGGCCAGCAGGCCCACTGCCTGCTGGCCAGTCCGTCCCGAGCCCAGAAAATTCTCAAAATTCCCTCGATTCTTTCTTGAGTCATAGACCGGTCACTAGTAGTCATCGGGGTATTTTTACACCTAAAATATATTTTAATTTACATTCTGATGTCTCTAAATCCCCCTTACCCCGCAATCCTGTGTCCGCATTAAATGACCCTAATTGGAAAATTGCTATGACTGATGAATTTAATGCTCTTATTGATAATAAGACGTGGGAGTTGGTGCCCCGTCCATATGGTATTAATGTTATCAGGTCTATGTGGATTTTTGCTCATAAGGAGAATTCAGATGGGTCATTTGCTCGATATAAGGCGCGACTTGTTGGTGATGGTAAGACTTCGGCGGGTTGGGATAGATTGTGGTGAGACGCGTTTGGCGGTGGTCAATCGGCTACCATTCGACCGTTTTAGCTTGGCTCTTTCCAAGACTTGCCAATTCATCGCTTGGATGTCAAGAATGTTTTCCTACATGGTGATCTCGAAGCTTGATCTATATGCATCGCCCGTTGGGTTTCGTGGATCCAAATCGCCTCATCATGTATGTTTATCGTTGAAGAAGTCCTTATATGGGCTTAGCGTTCTCAAGGGCCTGGTACACGCAGGTTTCGACTTTGTTTCAACTATTGGAGTTCACTCGCGGCCGAGGTCGAGATAATTCCTTGTTCATCTATCGTCGTGGTTCGCCCTTGGCCTACATTCTGTATGTGGATGATATCATCTTGTTGCCTCTTTCCGATGTCTTTGCGCCGAGTCTATCGTGACCATGCTCGGGATCGAAGTTTGCTATGAAAGACTTAGGGCCTGAGTTATTTTTGGGATTGCCGTCAGCGTCATTCAGGTGACTTATTTTGTCTCATCGAAAGTATCTTCGAGATCATAGAAGGATCGGGATGTCATCTTGTAAGTCCACTTCAAGCCAGTTGATGCAAACCCCAAGCCGCGATAGGTGCACCATACGAGGACCCAAACCATTCATCGCAGCCTTGCAGGGCCCTCCAAAGATCTTACCTTTACCAGGACCGGATGCATTATGCGGTTCAGCAGATGTGTTTATTCATGCATGATCCCAGAGTTGAGCACATGAATGCAATCAAACGCATCATTCGATATATTCAGGGGACACTGGACTATGGGTTGCACTTGTATCCTTCATCTACATCCACACTTGTATCTTACATGGATGCTGATTGGGGTGGTTGTCCCTACACCAGACGGTTGACTTCTAGCTACTGTATGTTCCTTGGCAACAACTTGGTCTTCTGGTCAGCAAAGCGTCAGGCAACTCTATTACACTCAAGTGCAGAGGCAGAATATCGAGGGGTAGCGAATGTGGTTTCCGAATCATGTTGGCTACGTAATTTGCTTTTGGAGCTTCATTGTCCCATTCAGAAGGCAACCTTGGTATATTGCGATAACATTAGTGCCATCTACCTTTCAGGTAACCCAGTTCAACACCAACGCACTAAGCATATCGAAATGGACATTCATTTTGTCCATGAAAAGGTTGTAAAGGGTCACGTTAGCGTATGCCATATCCCGTCTCGTTATCAAATTGCAGACATCTTTACAAAGGGTCTACCAACGGTTCTCTTTGAAGATTTTAGGGACAGTCTCAGCGTTCGAAGACCGCCCGCTATAACTACGGGGGTGTGTTAAACAAAGGTAATATACATGTGATATACTCTAAATATACAGCAGTATATATCACAGGTATACAAAGCGAAAGGTGAAGAAGCGTTAGGCGTTAAATCAATGAGGCCCATCGTCAGGATTTGGGCGACAGCAAATGTGGCAGATTTGTATATTAAGGAAAGTATATTTTGTGTATATTGTAGTGTATTTGTTACCTAGATTAGGATATACACGCAGCAAAGCAATGGGCAGATTTGTATATTAAGAAAAGTATATTTTGTGTATATTTTAGTGTATTTGTTACCTAGATTAGGATATACACTTACCATAATTAGGATATACACTTACCATAATTAGGATATACACTTACCATAATTATATAGTTAGAATTATGGTAGAATAAGGTTTTAGGAATAGAATAGGAATAAGATTCTCCTATTTTGTAACTTGTATATATATCTATTCAATCAATGAAAATAATCAAGAGGATTATTTCTTTCAGAGTATCTCAACATTCATGTTGATTATAGATCTAACGGGAGTATACTCTTAAATTTTCAGCAATTGCAAGTTTATTTCATCGTATTGCCTCTTTAGAATTACTAAAAGGGCAGCCCGGTGCACTAAGCTCGCGCAGCTTATGTATAGATATTTATTCATTCACGCAACAATTTGCTTCTCGTATCGACGAATTAAAAGAGATGTCAACCGGCAACCATATCTGGATCTTCTCTACTTAGTCCTTTAACAAAAGTGCCCCTTTTCCCTTCACTATTTTTATAGGGGGAACAAGCACACTTGGAGAGCGCAATACAACGGAGAGTTGTATGCTGCGCTCGGGAAGGATGAATCGTTCCGAAAAGGAACCTATTGATTCTCTCCCAATTGATTGGACCGAGTTGAGTTGTGGAGCCTAATTCACTTCTGACACTATGAAGACCCTAGGTGAAGAGAAAAAAGAGAATTGTAAACTCAAACTCCCTATTTGATTATAGTAAAATCTGTTGAAAATTTGACTTTGGTCGGAGTTGTATCCACCCATCTTTAATGACTTAAACACTAGGGTTCCTCATGTTGGAGACTTTGATTCTTCACACGTGCATAATCTACTAAGTGAGTAGATGACCGTAGGGCCAAGGATCGTCAAATTTCGTTGAGAAATGAAAGAGATATTGGTCCACGAAGTGAGGTGTTTGAAGCATGAAAATGTGGTATAAATCAATTCTCCCTCATCCATGGGGGAAGGAAGATTTGTTTAGTTTATAAGTCTCAAAATTGGCTAAGGGTTTGGGACCCCAAGGGGTAACCCATGTGTTTAAAGGAGGGAGGACCTAGATGTGCTTTGGTTCGAGGCTAAGTCCACACGTGTGCCACCCGCCCGTCCGGTCATGTCGCGGGCTTTGGGCTTATGATATTATCTTTTTGGACCCAAATTGTTTTATATTTACAGTTTGATCCCTGAAGGTTCAGGTAAAATAAAATTGGACAGAGAACGTGTGCTTTTTGCATTAGTTTTGAAACGTTAAACCTCCATTAATATGCACATCAATTCAGTCATTACTTGGCTGAATAACTCCTCACTAAAGCTCCAATACGTTGCACATTAATTCAGTCATTTATTTGGCTGAATTACTCCTCACTAATTGCCATTACGTGTCCATAACAACAATTAGTTGGGCAGTTGACAAGTCCCCTCCATACACTATAATATTGAAGCCTTTGGCTCAATTGTTGAGACAACACACAAACGAAAAAAACAGAAATCTTTCTACTACTTTCCAGCATCATTTGTTGAAATGTGATAACAATTGTTCTTCAAAGTTCTTCAAAGTAACACTTGAGTTTTCTTTGCTCATTTGTTGAGTTGCTGTTTTATTTTGGGAGACTATTGTCTAGAACGTAAAAGGATATATACGGGGCAATCTTGTCTTAAAGACAGAGTGTCATCACTCGACCCAGCAAATCAAAGTGTTTGTAATCTCAGTTTCTTGTTCCAGTTTATTGAAATTTCAGTTTGTTGTAATTTCATTTTGTTGTAATACTTAGCAGTTACTTATTTTTCATTTTCTGCAACCATTGTAATCAACAATTTTAAGACAAGATTTTCTTGATATAACTGCTTAAACATGACTGGAAACACTTATGATTTTGATGCTGCTGCTGCTGCCACTCAAGGCAACCCTTTTGTCTTCCCTCCTGCTGCTGCTACTGCTCAAGGCAACTCCTATGCCTTCCCTACTGCTGTCCAAGGCATATCCAATGCCTTTACTGCTCCTCAATGGAACGTGACAGTTCCTGCACCCTCTGCATTCCACTATGAATGCCCAAAAAAATTCATGGGCTCCAATTTTAAGAAATGACAGCAGAAGATGTTGTTCTACTTGACGGTTATGGGAATGACTCGGTTCCTAACAGAAGATCCTCCACAATCTGGAGATGAAATAGACCCTTCGCCTACTGAAACGGCTGAAGGGGGCCAAGGTATCCATGTCATTAATGGCATGAAGATGGTTCTTGATGCATGGAATCATAGTGATTTCATGTGTAAGAACTATATTTTGAACTGTTTGTCAAACTCTCTCTACACGGTGTATTGCACTGTAGGCACTGCCAAAGAGCTGTGGGAAAAACTGCAAAAGAAGTACAACGCACAAGATGCAAGTACTAAGAAATTCATCGTTGGAAAATTTTTGAAATTTCAAATGGTGGATAGTAAAACAGTGATGTCCCAAGTCCAAGAATTCCAAATGATTCTACATCACCTGGATTTGGAAGGTATGAAACCAAATGAGCAGTTTCTGGTTGCATCACTCATTGAAAAGTCACCTTCCTCGTGGAATGAGTTTATGAGTTACTTAAAACTCAAGACAAAGGAGATGACCTTTGAAGAACTTATTATCAAACTCCAGATTCAGGAAGTTAATAAGAAGGCATTGCCTAGAGGAAAGCAACCTTATGAGGCAAAGGCAAATCTGGCTGAGGCCAAAGGAAACCCAAGCAAGAAGCGCAAGTTCCAGAAAGACGGCAAGACCCAAGTGGCGGAAAAGTTCAAAGAAAACTATCACCACTGTGGGAAACCTGGTCATATTATCAAGGAATGCCGCAAGCTCAAGACTGAGCAATAAGAGAAAGCCAAGGCTAAGGGCAAGGCACATGCTAACGTCGTCAAAGACACGCTTCTGGACGACATGATTGAGGAGTTCTAGGCGGTGGTGCTTGAAGCAAACCTGGTTGAGAATCTCATACAGTGGTGGATGAACATGGGTGCTACCAGACACATCTGTTCCAATAGAGATGCCTTCTCCATGTATACGATAGTCACCGACAAAAAGTTGTTCATGGGTAACAACGCTTCCTCTTACGTGTTGGGGGTAGGAAAGGTGGTCATGAAGATGACTTCTGGAAAGGAGCTCACTCTGAAGAAAGTGATGCATGTCCCTGAGATTAGAAGGAATTTAATTTCAGGTCCTTTATTGGTTAATGCTGGTTTTAGGCTAGTATTTGAGTTCAATAAATTTGTAATCACTAAGAATGACACTTTTGTGGGGAGAGGCTTCGTCTGTGAAGGCCTCTTCAAAGTTAACGCCATGTCTGTAATGCGTCCAAGCAATAAAATTGAAGCTTCTTCTTACTTACTTGAGTCATCTAATTTATGGCATCATAGATTAGGACATGTTAACTACAAGTCCATCCAAAGGTTGGTAAAATTGGAGTTGTTGTCGTCTATCGACGTAAACCCTTAACATAAGTGTGAAGAGTGCGTAGAGGAAAAACTCACAAAGATTCCTTTTCGATCCGTCGAAAGGAATATCGTTCCTCTAGAACTTATTCACACAGATATATGTGATTTGAAGTTTGCACAAACTAGAGGGGGGAACAAGTACTTTGTGACATTCATTGATGATAACATAAGGTATTGTTACCTTTACTTGTTGAAAAGTAAAGATGAAGAATTTGAAGCGTTCCGAGGCTAGAAAGCAGAAGTTGAGAACCAACTAAGCATGTGGATTAAAGAAATACGTAGCGATAGAGGGGGAGAATACGTAGCGTCATTTGAGGAATATTGTGCCAAATTAGGCATTGTTCATCAAACTACTGCTCCATACTCACCTCAGTCGAACGGTGTTATTGAACGCAAGAACCGCACATTGAAGGAAATGATGAATGTCTTGCTCATCAATTTCGGTCTTCCCCAAAATATGTGGGGAGAAGCCGTCCTTACCGCTAATACGATTCTTAACAGAGTCCCACATAAGGGTAAGGACAAAACTCCATATGAATCATGGAAGGGAAAGAAACTCACCTATAAATATTTAAAGGTGTGGGGTTGTTTGGCAAAGGTCGAAGTGTCTGAGCCAAAGCAGATCAAGATTGGGCCTAAGACTGTAGATTACATTTTCATCGGATATGCAAATAACAGTAGTGCTTATCGCTTCTTATTGCATAAGTCAGATATTCCAGATATCCACGGGGGGTAGAATCATGGAATCAAGGAGTCCTCAATTCTTTGAAGACATTTTTCCTAGAAAGGAAAAAGACATAACCTCTCGCAAATGAAGTTATGAACAGAGCTCTCAGGAACCATGAGTCATTGACTGCCCGGATCTAGATGGTTCAGGTCTAATGGACTTCGAAGTGGCTGAATATCCGGAATCTAGTGTTCCAAATCCTCAGAACTTGGAGACTCCAGAGATAGAACCAAGGCGAAGTAAAAGGGCTAGGAAGGATAAAACCTTCGGTCCTGACTTTGTAGCTTATATGGTTGATGACGAACCAAGGACAATTGCTGAAGCATTGTCAACTCTAGAGGCATCGCTCTGGAAAGAAGCTATTGAGAGTGAAATAGACTCTAACATGCATAACCATACTTGGGAATTGGTTGATCTTCCTCCGGAAAATAAACTGTTGGGTTGTAAATGGATACTCAAACGTAAGTATAAAGCAGATAGGTCTATAGATAAGTACAAGGCCAGGTTGGTAGTTAAGGGCTATCGACAGAAAGAAGGCCTTGACTATTTTGACACGTACTCCCCGGTGTCTAGGATGACGTCCATACGAGTATTCATTGCTATTGCAGCATTTCATGACCTTGAGATACATCAAATGGATGTTAAGACAGCCTTCCTAAATGGTGATTTAGAAGAAGAAATCTATATGGAACAACCCGAGGGGTATGTGGTTCCAGGGCAAGATAAGAAAGTTTGTTGGCTTGTCAAATCTCTGTATGGGCTAAAACAAATCCCGAAGCAATGGCACAAAAAGTTTGATAGTACTCTACTATCAAAGGGTTTCTCCATTAACGAGTGTGACAAATGTGTCTACACGAAAGGTAACTCTGCCTCGTTCGTTATGATATGCCTATACGTAGATGACATGTTAATCAAAGGAAGTAGTCCTAGGGTAATCCTAGAGACTAAGAACATGTTGAAACAATGCTTCAAGATGAAGGATATGGGTATAACAAATGTCATCTTTGGGATAAAAATCTCTAAGACGTCTGACGGACTGGTCTTATCTCAGTCTCACTACATCGAGGATGTTTTAAGAAAGTTTGAGGTGCTTGACAGTTCGCCTATGAAGTCACCACTGGATAGAAATCAAAAAGTTGATAAAAATCGTGGTGCACTCGTATGCCAGGAGCAATATGCATAAGTGATTGGGAGTTTGATGTACGTAACAAACAGCACCCGACCTGATATTGCTTATATAGTCAACAAGTTAGCTAGGTTTACTCGTAATCCAAGTAATGATCATTGGAAAGCGTTGAATCAGGTGCTACGTTACCTGAAGTACACGTTAAATTATGAGTTACATTATTCGAGGTATCCAGCTGTACTAGAGGGGTACAATGATGCAAACTGGATATCTAATATAGAGAACACCAAGTCCACCCGTGGGAATATATTTACAATTGAAGGTGGGGCTATATCTTGGAAATCCTCTAAGCAAACTTGCATCGCCCGATCCACGATGAAATCAGAGTTTATCGCTTTAGACAAAGAAGGACAAGAAGTTGAGTGGCTTCACGACTTCTTAAAGGACGTCCCTTATTGGGACAAACCCGTACCTTCAGTGATGATTCACTACGATAGCCAATCGGCTTTAGGAAGGGCACGAAGCTCTATGTACAATGGAAAATCTCATCATATTCGACGGAGACATAAGACCGTTAGGCAGCTGATCACCACGGGTATAATATCCATTAATTACATAAAATCAAAGGATAACATAGCAGACCCACTGACAAAGGGCATACCCAGAGATCAGATATTCTGCTTGTCTATGAGAATGGGCTTAAAACCCAAGCTTTGAGGACCATACCCAACCTTACGGACTGGAGATCCCAGGAATTTGGTTCAATAGAAAACTAAGTTGTAAAGGTTCAGTTGAGCGCTTCGGTGGAAGCAAGAGCACTTCGGGTTATGATTTCTGTAAGGAACATAAACCCAAAGTTGTTCCCGCGATAAACGTTAAGTGCTATCTGCAGTGGGGGTAAAGGTTAAGTTTCCAAAACCTTTAATGATCCTCAACGGTTGAGGTTAGGTTCGGGGAAACTTTCAGTGGTTCCTAACACTTATCAAGTGATGTATAGTAGGATACCTTGTAGAAGACCACATATTTAAGTGCGAGGACAGGCCGCCTCAAATGAACGCACTTAAGAATCCAAGAAGTGTCCACGGCCACAACGGACAAAACGTTGCGAAGAAAAGAGTAAGGGAATTTGTTGTGTTGGTACTATTGACTTGGCTTACATTAAACACTGACGGTTCAAGACATCATGTTCACCGTGCAGTAAGTAAGTCCGATGGTATTTAACTATGGAAGGTTCAAAGCTGAAGCTACCTCTCCTTATGGAACATCGGTCCACTGAAATATTGCTGAAAATAGGCACCTTGTGAGTGCGCCAAAATCTCTTTCAAGAGGGGATTGTTGGAAATTTATCTTTGGTGGGAGTTGCGTCCACCCATATTTAATGACTTAAACACTAGGGTTCCGCATATTGGAGACTTTGATTCTTCACACGTGCATAATCTACTAAGTGAGTAGATGACCGTAGGGCCAAGGATCATCAAATATCGTTGAGAAATGAAAGAGATATTGGTCCACGAAGTGAGGTGTTTGAAGCATGAAAATGTGATATAGACCAATTCTCCCTCATCGGTGGGGGAAGGAAGATTTGTTTAGTTTATAAGTCTCAAAATTGGCTAAGGATTTGGGACCTCAAGGGGTAACCCATGTGTTTGAAGGAGGGAGGACCTAGATGTGCTTTGGTTCGAGGTTAAGTCCACACGCGCGCCGCCGCAGCCCGCCCGTCCCGTCCCGTCCGGGCTCAGGTCGTGGGCCTTGGGGTTTGGGCTTCTTCTGAAATTATCTTTTTGGACCCAAATTGTTTTATATTTTACAGTTTGGTCCCTGAAGTTTCAGGTAAGATAAAATTGGACGGAGATCAATTCAGTCATTACTTAGCTGAATAACTCATCACTAAAGCTCCAATACGTTACACATTAATTCAGTCATTTATTTGGCTGAATTACTCCTCACTAATTGTCATTACGTGTCCATAACAATAATTAGTTGGGCAGTTGACAAGTCCCCTCCGTGCACTATATATTGAAGCCTTTGGCTCAATTGTTGAGACAACACACAAACACAAAAAACAGAAATCTTCCTACTACTTTCCAGCATCATTTGTTGAAATGTGATAACAATTGTTCTTCAAAGTTCTTCAAAGTAACACTTGAGTTTCCTTTGCTCATTTGTTGAGTTGCTATTTTATCTTGGGAGACTATTGTCCAGAACGTAAAAGGATATATACGAGAAAATCTTGTATTAAAGACAGAGTGTCATCACTCGACCCAGCAAATCAAAGTGCTTGTAATCTCAGTTTCTTGTTCCAGTTTATTAAAATTTTAGTTTGTTGTAATTTTATTTTTTTGTAATACTTAGTAGTTACTTATTTTCTATTTCCCACAACCATTATAATTAACAAAATCTGCAGCGGCAAAGTGGACGTAGCTCTCGCATTGAGGGTGAACCACTATAAATCTGTGTGTGTTATTTGTTCTTCGCTTATTTACTGCTTTCTGATTAGGTAGGATTTGAGACTCAAATCCTAACAGACCGTAGGTTCGATGATTTACTTCATGGGCGAGGTCTCTGGTTTAAGGAGATGTTAATGAGAAAGATGTACTTCTATTTATTGACAATATCTTCCATGCACGGGGTCCGGAGAAGGGCCGGACCACAAGGGTTTATTGTACACAGTCTTACCTTGCATTTCTGCAAGAGACTGTTTCCACTGCTTGAACTCATGACCTCCTAATCACATGGAAGCAACTTTACCAGTTACTCCAAGGCTCTCATTCAAAACAACGTTGTTGCCGGGGATCGAACCCGGGTCATCCGCGTGACACGCGGGAATACTTACCACTAACCTCTTCAGAATTATTAAATGTCGTAATTGCATGAAAATAATAGCATGCATATAACGTATATATAGTTTATGGGAGGTATTATTGACGTGTGAGGTGGTACTCTGTGATGATTTTAACACGAGTTTGTGTTCAACCATTGTGATGATTAATGTAGATCTCTTACCTTATTTTGCAGTGTGTGCCTTCGGAATGTGGATCATGGGCTGTGGGAGTGAGTGGACAAGGACTTACATTGGACAAGATAAGGCTATTTAGTGGTATGTATATTTGAATGAGAAATGGAAATGTACTGATTAACTTTTGGCTGAACTTCAAAACACTATAAACAGAAAAAAAAATGAGAAACAAAACCTAATTATAAAAGCATATGTTAATAACGATTCAGTGAACCCTTTAACAAATTTTAAATTTGTTTGCTTGATTTACTAAGAAGACATACTATTTAGTGTGCATGTTTCATTCAACTAATAAGTAAAGACAGTGAACATATTGTTCCAACTGGTTGAAGTTGCATTGTCATTCAATGTATATTTATGTAGTACTAATTAGTGCTGCTTATTGAAGAGCAACCAATATTTCAGGACTACTGAATTGAGTGAATTCTGCTTGGTAGAGTAATCTTCCATATGCATAAAACATTCTCTGTACAATAAATTTGTAGTTTAATGTATTTTCATTAATGTCAACTTCACCTTGGCAAGCTTCCATCAATGCTGAAAAGAACCAGAAGAGTTTAGGCTGGTGATGTGCCACTTAGATGAAGAAAACAAGCTCTATGAAAGTGGTGTTTTCATGCAGCAATAAAACTCTCCAGATAGTGAGGCGCTTCCTTGTTTGAATCTTTTCCTCTCTTTGTTCATGAAATAGATATAAGATGTCTCGACTATTTAATGTTTCAACTCCCTTTTGAGGTTTGAGCTGCCAACCAATATTTTTCACTGAATAATCCATTTTTCTTGCTATGGTAAGGAACACAAATCCGTGGAATGAATATCTTTTAAAATCTGAATTTAGCGACAAGAATAGTCATCAAATAAGAACACACACTCTCTCTCTCTCTGTGTCTCTCTATATATATGGAAAATATATGGTATTTTCTGCTAAAGATTCTGGAATTATTATTTTACCAAACTGATGTCTCGTTTGCAGATACTATAAAGCAAGCAAGTCATTGTTTTTAATTACCTCCATACCTTTTCAGTAATCAAACTTCATTGAGGATTTTGATCAAGTGCAATGTCAAAATCTCTGCTACACTTCTCTAAGAAATAATATAGGTAGCTGCTGCATAACTTTTCTCCTATAATTTAATGAGGTTATGATGTTTTTGAAATCTCAATTATGGCCACATTACTTAGTTTCATTCGTAGTAATTGTAAGATCACTAGGAGGTGTTTATATGTTGATGTTTTATTACATAACACCACATTGTTGTGTTAAAAGGTGTGTGTAGAAAATTCTCCTTTGTTTTGTTAACTCTATTGATGAGAAAACTCCTGTCATTTTAATTCTTGTATTCTCTTTCTGAAGTTACCGAGATATGTAGCTAGATACTTCGAATGAGCAAATGACATCGTGCTCAATACAATTCAAATGTGACTGCTCAGTGATTGTTATTCAGTGTACATTTATGTTGTACTTATTAGTGCTAATGTAGTATGTTCCGAGTGTTATCAAAAAGAGTACCTACCAATTCAAGATGTTCAGGGTCGATTTACTAACTAAGCGTTCTGAATCCAAGTGCAAACATCATTGCACGCAATTTTATAACATCATCAGAGAAGTAGTTATTCTGTCATGTGATGAAAAGGAAAATACTATTCACTCTCTCCTGGCTCCAAATATCAATAGTGGTTCCATTATTCAACAAATCTCATTTTTGTTTAAGAGAGGACATTAGGTTGTTGTAATTAGTTTAGGTGAGATCCAAGATTTATACATCTGTTAGTTGCTCTTGAGATGAGCGTGTATAGAATTATATCAGAATCAATGATTTTGCTCATTTATCTATATAATTTCTTTTGCAACACTACATTTAAGTAGTGTATCAGTGATACAGGTTTTAACATTACTTTGGAATAAAAATGTTGTCCTTGCTTGATTTGGTTTACCTCTTGTGTTATTTTATCAGGTCAACAATAAGGATTACAAGCTCTAAATTGTTTTAACCATTTGCAGTCATATTGATAAAAAAAACTCTTATGTTTTATGTCGTTTCTATTGAATTCTAATACAGTTATTCATAACATTTCACCAACTTACCTCTATTGTCTTGTTTGTAGAAATACAGGTAAAAGAAGAGTACTACAACTAGCTTCTTTTTGGCTTGTACATGCATGCTTCAATAGGAGCTATATTTATGGAACAAAGGTAGTAACACACATTGTTAACTATTCTCAATATGAGTCTATACTTAAAGATGTCATATCAAATGCTTTTAGTTATTTGTTTATAGTATCATCAATGTAATTGCACATATAATTAGTATTCATATTATTAGAATGATTAGGATATGATTAGATAAGATTCATATTATTAGAATAATTAGGATATGATTAGATAAGTCTTCCTTAATATTAGCCATAGAATGATCTTGTACACCATTATATAAATTGTAATCTTGGAAATGAAAAAAACCAGGGGATTAATTTCCTTCATGGTATCAGAGCCACAAAATAACTCCCTAAGTTTTTGCCCTAATTCTCGTCGGCCGCCCCTCAACCCTACTGATTTTTTTGGCAAAACCCTAGCCGAAACCATCTTCCTTTCGGCCTAAAAACCAAAACCTAACCCTAAAACCACTCATAGCCAAAAACCCTAATTAGGGTTCTTCATCTCCCTTATTCTACACACCAAAATATTTCTTTTCTACATATTTTTTTCTTGTATTTTCTTGGGCAACAATGACTGACAAACAAAAATTTTATCCCGCTCTTGCCATGAACAACGTCAAGAACTTTATTCCTATTACCCTTGAGATGAAAAAGGGCAATACTCTTCTTGGGCGGAGTTGTTTAAAATTTATTGTCGAGCATACGAGGTCATAGACCATATTATTCCTTCTAAGTATTCATCGGAAACCACCTTTATGGACCCAAGTTTATGGACTCGTTTAGATGTTATAGTCCTTCAATGGATTTATGGCACAATCTCCAATGACATTTTGCACACCATTTTGGAACCAAATTCTATGGCTCAACAGGCTTGGAAACATTTACAAAATATTTTTCAAGGTAATAAAATTTCTAGGGTAGTATATCTTGAAAATTAATTCACCAATGTAAAATTGGATGATTTTTCAAACATCTCCACATATTGCCAAGAGTTGAAAATGTTTGCCGATCAACTTTCTAATGTTGGTGCGTCAGTGACAAATCAAAGGTTAGTTCTCCAATTGATTGCGGGATTAAATGAACAATTTGATGGTGTTGCTACGTTCATTCAACAAAGCAATCCCCTACCACCATTCTATGAGGCCAGTTCGAAGTTGATTCTTAAAGAAACTCGAAAGGTAAATCAGGCGGGCGTCGGCAGCAAATAGTGTCGGCATCGCCCTTCTTTCCACCAACGTGTATACAAATGATTTTAACCCACAAAATTCTGGTTTGGGAGGGGCTTCCAATCGCAACAATAATGGACCAAAAAGGGGTCAAAATCGCAATAACAACAAAGGTAAAAATAATGGTGGAAGAGGGCGGAGACCGCGGGCAGCAGCAGGGTCAAACCCACGGGTAGCCGCAACAATTTTCCGGCAATGGACAGTGGGGTCAGATCCCACTGTGGGCCTGGAACCCGCAACAGTGGGGCCCACACTGCCCATACCCAACAAATCAGTGGGCTCGGCCCAATATTTCAAACAGGCAGCCCGGTCTTTTAGGCAGCTGTCCACAACAAGCTTTTTCAGCCCACGGACCATCATCGTCGAGTTATGCTCCAACAGACATTGAGCATGCCATGAACAACATGAGTATCAATGTTCCCGATGACTCATGGTACATGGACATCGGGGTAACCTCACACATGACGACATCTCAAGGTAATCTCTCGTCTTATTTTAATATGAGCAATAATAAAAATATTATCGTTGGTAGTGGGCAGGAAATTCCAATTCATGTATTGGCCAATTAAAACTCCCCCACCCACCTTTACAATTGAATAATGTCCTACATGCACCCAAACTCATTAAACATCTGATATTTGTGAGTCGGTTCACTATTGACAATAATATTTCTGTTAAATTTGATCCGTTTGGGTTTTCTGTGAAGGATTTTCAGACGGGATGCCAATAATGAGGTGTAATAGCACTGGAGATTTGTATCCCATCACCGCCACTACCAACAACCAAGTCACCACTCCATCGACTTTTGCTGTTATTTCTCCTATGTTATGGCATAACCGTTTGGGACACCCGGGAGCACATGTGTTCAATTCTCTTAGCAAAAATAAATTGATTGATTGTAAATGGCATTTGGACTCTCATGTTTTTCAGTCTTATATTTTGGAAAGCATGTTAAATTCCCTTTTTTCTTTATCTTTGTCAAATACTATTATGTCGTTTGATATATTGCATAGTGATTTGTGGACATCCCCAGTTTTGAGTTCGGTAGGTTTATACTATATGCTTATTTTGGATGATTTCACTAATTTTCTGTGGACATTTCCAATTAGACAAAAATCACAAGCTCCCACTATTTTTAAACAATTTAGTGTCTTCATCCAAACCCAATTTGAGAAGTTCATAAAATGTTTTCAATGTGACAATGGGAGGGAATTTATAAACGACCAATTTAAAGATTTTTGTCACAAAAATGTTATGTCATTACGTCTCTCAAGTCCACATACCTCTTCTCAAAATGGAAAACTCGAAAGAAAAATCCACAGAATCAACAATTTAATGCGCACATTTCTTGCGCATTCGTGCATGCCACCATCTTTTTGGCATCATGCCCTTCAAATGGCCACATATCTTCTAAATATTTTTCCTAGCAAGTTACTCTCAAACATATCACCCACCCAAATGCTATACCATTGTATTCTGTCCTACACATATTTGCGGGTTTTCGGGTGTTTGTGATATCCATTATTTCCATCCACAACAATAAATAAACTTCAAGCCCGTTCCACTCCGTGTGTATTTTTATGATACCCACAAAATCATAGGGGCTATAAGTGTTATGATATGTCTAATGTGAAAATAATCATCTCTCGTCACGTTGTGTTCGATGAGTATACGTTCCCATTTGCTACCTCTCACACATCTTCCCCACGTTCATATGATTTTTTGGACGATGGGATGAATCCAATATTGAGATACCATTTACAAAACCCATCTCCACAAACCCAAATGAGGGGCCCACTGCACGCTCCTTGCCGTTGGTCCAGCCAAGTGACTGGACTGGACCGGCCTATTGACGGCAATAAAATGCCTCGGTCCAGCAAAATCTCCGGACTGGGCCAATCCAATTAAGGGAGCCCATTGCTCCCTCTTCCGTGCCACCGGCCCAGCCTGCCTCACCACCCATCTTGGCCCAATAAGGGAGCCCTCCAACACTACACAAATCCATCCAGTGAGCCCAGCAAACTAAGCCCAAACAATTAACTCTTCTCAACCCAACACTATTTTCGAGACTCTACTACCCCTGTCCCAAGTTTAAGCCCATTCTCGGTCCATTGAAACCTGTGCAATTCAAGGGATTTTTCAGCTCAAGCGTCATTTTAATTTAACATCCTCGGTCCAACCATCACCTATTCCTAAAAATCCAAAAGCTGCTCTAATCGACCCGAATTAGAAAGCTGCCACATTAGACGAAATTGATACTCTTATTAAAAATAAGACGTGAGAGTTAGTGCCTCGTCCACATAATGTAAACATAATACGTTCTATGTGGGTTTTCTATCATAAAAAGAATTATGGTGGTTCTTTTGCGAGGCACAAAGCTCGTCTTGTTGGTGATGGAAGGTCTCAGTAGGTTAGTGTGGATTGCAGTGAGACGTTCAGCCCAGTGGTTAAACAAGAGACTATCAGAACTGTTCTCAGTCTAGCATTTTCAAAATCATACTACATTCATCATATGGACGTAAAGAATGCATTTTTACATGGTCACGTACAGGAAACACTTTACATGTACTTGCCTTTAGGTTTCTGGGATCCGACTCATCCAGATTATGTCTGCTTGTTGAAAAATTCATTATATAGTTTAAAACAAGCACTCAGGGCGTAGTATAATAGATTTCTAGGGTTCGTAGCCACATTGGGACACAGCAAGTCCTACCAATCTTTGTTCATTTACAAGAAGGGTAATGACATGGCATATATTCTTCTCTATGTGGATGACATTATTCTCACAGCATCTTCTGAGTCACTTCGCCAGTCTATTATGGCTTTCCTTGTTTCGGAATTTGCTATGAAGGACTTGGGTCCTTTAAACTATTTCTTAGGCATTGCCATAACTCAATATACATGTGGTCTGTTTCTCTGTCAAAAGAAATACACCGAGGAGATCTTTGAAAAAGCCGGCATGTCCTCGTGCAAACCGTCAGATACGTCGGTTAATACAAAAGCAAAATTGATTAACGCTACGGATTCTCCATACTATGACCCAACACATTACCGCATCTTAGCAGGAGCATTGCAATATCTTACTTTCACAAGACCTGATATCTCCTATGCAGTTCAACAAGTATGTTTACATATCCATGATCCGAAAGAAGAGCATATGGGGGCTCTTAAGCGAATTCTACGGTATGTTAATGGTACTCTTAATTTTGGATTGCATTTTTATAAGTCCTCCATTTCGAGTACAAATGTTGATTGGGGTGGCTATCCGGACACACAACATTCCTCCTCTGGTTATTATGTATTTTTGGGAGACAACTTCATTTCATGGTCGTTGAAATGACAGTCGACAATGTCTCGGTCAAGCGCTGAAGCAGAATACCAAAGGGTAGCTAATGTGGTCACTGAATCATATTGGCTCCGTAATATTCTTTTACAACTCCATTGTTCGATTGAAAAAGCAACTATAGTTTATTGTGATAATGTGAGTGAGATATACTTATTAGGTAACCCTGTCCAGCATCAACGCACAAAACACATAGAAATAGATATCTTTTTTGTCCATAAAAAGGTTACACGTGGAGAAGTCCATGTTCTCCATGTATCGTCCCGTTATCAGGTTGCATATATTTTCACGAATGGACTTCCACGCGTACTATTTGATAATTTCAGGAACAATCTCAGCATACGAGAACCTCCCTCTAAGACTGCGGGGAACTGTTCCATAATTATCTCAATCATATCAAATCACCAATGTAATTGTACATATAATTAGGATTCATATTATTAGGATGATTAGGATATGATTAGATAAGATTCATATTATTAGGATAATTAGGATAGGATTAGATAAGTCTTCTTTAATATTAGCCATAGAATGATTTTGTACACCATTATATAAATTGTAATCTTAGGAATGAAAGAAATCAGGGGATTAATTTCCTATAGTATCGTTTCTCATGCAACACTATTCTCAAGGAGTTCGTCACAATTACATTTTTTGCATTATTTGTGAAAGAAATAATCTCTTGATTATTTTCATTAATGAAAGAGTATATATACAATTTACAATTTCCATAATAGAAAAATCCTCTTTCTATTCTACTCCTAAAACCTTATTCTACTTGTACAATAATTATATAATTATGGTAAGTGTACAACTCTAATTTAAATACAACAAATCATAACCTAAAATAGACTACTAAATTGTGATATACACGGCATGCATATACCATGTATATCACGGGATTTAACAGCCCATTATGCAATAATCCGCTCGTGATACACACATTGTATATACTTGTATATCACGGGTATCTATCACACCCTCGTAGTTATAACGGACGGTCTTCGTACGCTGAGACTGTCCCTAAAATCTTAAAATAGAACCGAGGGAAGACCCTTCGTAAAGATGTCTGTAATTTGATACCTGGAAGGGACATGGAAGACACGTACTTGCCCATGAGCTACCTTTTCTCGAACGAAGTGGATATCCATCTCAATATGTTTAGTGCACTGATGTTGAACAGGATTACCAGAAAGATAGACTACACTAATATTATCACAATAAACCAAGGTAGCTTTCTTAATGGGATAATGAAGCTCTAAAAGAAGATTATGTAACCAACATGATTTTGAAACCACGTTGGCCATCCCTCGATACTCGGCCTCTGCATTGGAGCGTGATAAAGTAGATTGGCGCTTTGCAGACCACGAGACATAGTTATTACCAAGGAACATACAATAACCAGACGTGGAACGTCTGATATCTGGACAGCCACCCCAATCAGCATCTGTATACGAGACAAGTGTCGACGTCGATGAAGGATATAAATGTAAGCCATAGTCAAGTGTGCCCTGGATGTATCGAATAATGCGTTTGAGCGCATTCATGTGCTCAACCCTAGGATCATGCATAAATAAACACACCTGTTGTATGGCATACGTAATATCCGGTCTCGTGAAAGTAAAATACTGAAGAGCCCCTGTAAGACTGCGATAGTGGGTTGGATCCTCGTAATGTGAGCCAACCGCAGCACCCAACTTGGATTTAGTATCGACTGGAATGGAAGTAGACTTGTATGATAACATACTAGCTCACTCAATGACCTCAGCAGCATACTTCTGTTATGATAAGAATAACTCACCTGCATGATGAGTGACGACAATCCTCAAAAAGTAACTCAAGGACCCCAAGTCTTTTCATAGCAAACTCAGAATTGAGCATTGTCATGATAGACTTACGCAAAGCATCAGCAGAGGCAGTTAAAATAATATCATCCACATATAATAGAATATAAGCTAGGGAAGTACCATGACGATATATGAACAATGAATTATCAGACCTGCTGTGAGAAAATCCAATAGATGAAACATAGTCTGCAAATCGCTTATACCATGCCCGATGGGCCTACTTAAGCCCATACAAAGACTTCTTCAATAAATAGACATGATGAGGATATTTGTGGTCTCGAAAACCCAAGGGTTGATGCATGTAAACGGTCTCCTTAAGATCATCATGTAAGAAAACATTCTTCACATCTAACTGATGAATGGGCCAAGCTTTCGAAAGAGATTGTCTGAGAACATTGCGAATGGTAACCAGTTTGACCACCGGACTAAACGCCTCACCACAATCAACACCAACTTGTTGAGTCTTACCATCACCTACAAGACGAGCCTTATGCCTCGCAAAAGAACCATCAAAATTATCTTTATGAGTAAAAATCAACATAGACTGAATTATATTAACACCATAAGGACGGGGCACCAACTCCCACGTCTTATTTGCAATAAGAGCATCATATTCGTCGTGCATAACTAATTTCCAATTCGGGTCATTTAAGGTAGACACTGGGTTACGGTGTAGGAGGATTTAAAGACATTAGAATTAAGATTAAAATGTCGTTTTGGTTTAAAAATACCCCGTTGACTACGAGTGACCGGTCGATGACTCGGGGGAGAATTAGGTGGATTTTAGGATAAATTCGGATGGATGACGGACTGGCCAGCAGGCAGTGGGCCTGCTGGCCCAACAATGGAAACTGATACTGGGCCAAAAGCAGAAATCTGGGCAGAAACAATTTCGGCATTGGGCTGGGCAACCGGCCCAACATCAGAAACTGGGGTAGAAACAGTGGCGGGTGACGGGCTAGCAGGCAGTGGGCCTGCTGGTGTTTTGAGGGTACCGGATTGGCACAATAAGTGGTGTGTAATGTATGGTGAGGCTTCGTCATCTAAAAAATTATATGAACTAGGTACGGGACTACTCACGTTGGCAAATGGAAATTGGGTTTTATTAAAAATACCATGGCGACTAATGATGATTTTATTAGATAATAAATTAAAACATTTGTAACCACGATGATTGGAAGGATAACCCAAAAACACACAAGCGGTAGAACGGGCTTGAAGTTTGTTAATAGTAGTTGACGAAAATAATGGATTACATAAGCACCCAACCCTAAGATGTGAATACGAAGGATCCTTATTATAGTGAATTTTAAGAGGGGATGAATATGCCAAACCTTTGGTAGGATGTATGTTAAGAAGATAAGTAGCCATTTGTAGAGCATGATGTCAAAAGGAAGGGGGTACGAAAGCATGGACTAATAAGGTTTGGACGATATTATTAATGGTACGAATTTTTCGTTCGGCTTTCCCATTTTGTGAGGAAGTATGAGGACAAGAGAAATGAAAAACTATGTCATTAGTATCACAAAAATCCCGAAACAACCCATTATCATATTCTTTGCCATTATCACATTGAATATTTTTTATTTTCCGGTCGAATTGGGTATGGATCAATGCTCTAAGTTTTAAGAATGTGGAAAAAATTTGTGATTTCTTCGCTAGCGGAAAGGTCCATAAAAAATTAGAATAATCATCCAAAAATAGAACATAATAACGATGGCCCACAGAACTTAAAACGGGAGATGTCCATAAATCACTATGAATAATATCAAATGACATTAAGGTACGAGAAGTAAAGGCTGCAAATGGTAATCTAACATATTTTCCTAAAGGACAGGATTGAGAAATAGGAGTACTAGGCGTACCCTTACAAGAAATAATTTTTTTTATGTAATGAAGAAACAATGGACGACCCAGGGTGACCCAAACATGTATGACACAAGAAAGGAGTTGTAGCTACAAAAGTAGATGACAAGGCTTGACTCGAGAGACTGGAGGCGGGCGTGATAGGATAAAGATCTCCCCTACTATTACATCTCATGAGAGGTATCCCCGTCTTGAAATCCTTCACAGAAAACCCAAAAGGATCAATATTAACAGAAACTCAATTATCAGTGGTGAATTTACGGACAGACACCAAATTTTTAATTAAGTTAGGGGCATGAAGGGCGTTTTTCAAGACAAGAGGTGGATGGGGGGAGACAAAGTCGTATGACCGTAACCACGAATCAAAATTGATTTGTCATTACCAATAATTATGCCACGATTTTTGCTCAAATTGAAATAAGACGAGAGAGTACCTTGGTCGGACGTCATGTGAGAAGTGGCGCTGGTGTCCATATACCAATTTGCGTCTGGAGGATTCAATATAAGTGTATGCATTGTGGCGTCAATGTCGGTCGGAGTGGGGCCAGCAGTATGGTGGGCATGTGGAGGCCGAGGCCCAAGCACACATGTTTGTTGCTCCAACCCAGAACTGTGTCTCGGGTATCCCTGTTAGACCAAAAAACTGGGCCCAGTTAGGGTAGGCAGTTGACTGATAGTAGGGGTTGTTAGGCCTAGGGCCACTAGCCCAGTTCCATGGCCAAGGAGCCCAAGGATGGGACTAGGCAGCCTGCGGCCCACTGCTACTGTACCGAGGCCCACCTCCGCCATGGTTATTGTTTCGGCCGGTATTGTCGTTGTTCAAGCCGCCACCATTGTTGCCGCAACGCTTTTTGCCATTACTTTTACGATTGTAACCCTTCTTGTCGCCACCGTTGTTACAGTTTTGGCCCGAATTGTCAACAAACTCAGGAGAATTACCGAGGACGTCATCATTGCTACGGAACTGGCGTCGGTATCCGCCTTTTTAGCCAAGTCGGCCTCTTCCAAAGTGAGCATCGAACGGGCTTGATAAAAAGGGGAAAACGGATTGCTTTGTCGAAGAAGAGTTCCAACGCCATTATAGGCCTCAGATAGGTCTGCAACCATTTGTAGAACAAGATGATTATTGGTAACAGGAGCTCTGACATTACGGAGTTGGTCCGCTAATTCCTTGAGCCATTTACTATAAGCTGAAACATTCGGAAAATTTTCCATGCTGACTTGGAAAAATTCCTGCTCAATGGTGACAATACAAGAATGTTGGTTATCTTGGAATATATCACGCAATCTATTTCATGTAGCCATAGCCGTAGTGGATGGCTCAATAATCGTCTGTAAAAGATCGGTAGAAATAGTGGAATAAATCCACTGAAGGACGGTAGCATCAAGAATAATCCATAACTGAGGATCCTCCGTGGGAGGAATTATGTGATGGAGAACTTGATGTGAGATGACGTGAATTTTGAACAACTCCGCCCATGTCGAGTATTGGACGTTTTCCATCTCAAGAACAATAGGGATGTGGTTCTTGATGTTGAAAATAGTAAGTGTAGGATGAAATATGTTCTTTGATGTAGACATAATGAAAGAACAATAGGAGATTTGAGGGATTTGGAAGAAAATTTGGGAAGAGAGGAGGAAGAACTCGGAATGGAAACCGATTAAGGACTTCGGATTTCGAGGAGGCCGAGACAAGCTGAAGGTGTTGGAGAAGGAGGTATGTGAAACCTAGACTTTTGATATCATGAAAGAAATAATCCCTTGATTATTTTCATTAATGAAAGAGTATATATACAATTTACAATTTTTCTTATTCTTATTCTACTCCTAAAACCTTATTCTACTTGTACAATAATTATACAATTATGGTAAGTGTACAACTCTAATTTAATTACAACAAATCATAACCTAAAATAGACTACTAAACTGTGATATACCCGGCATGCATATACCGTGTATATCACGAGATTTAACAACCCATTATGCAACAATCTGCCCGTGATATACACAACGTATATACCGTGTATATCACGGGTATTTATCAATTTGGGAACAAAGATGGTATCCTTCCCAGATTTTCTTGACTTTGTCATATTCTTTTTATCTGGCTAACAAAAAGGATTTACAAGTCCCAAACAGACTTCGATCATTTACAGTTGGAGTTTAGATGACTTCATAGCTTGATATGTGTTACTTTGTTTTGATTATAGCTTGTTGTTTCATTGATTGCCTGCTTTATGCATAGGCGACATGGAAGACTTAAAAGTTATGCCTAAGTTGAAGCCATCAGTTTCTTTCCGCAAACTTATAGTTCCAACGGCTATTTATTTTATCGTAGTATGTATAGTAGTGTTTTTGGTTACTAAAGGTTGAACCATCAACAACTCTGAGTGCCCCAGTCTTAAGTTCTGATCAGTGATCAGTATATTTGAATATTCTGGATCCTTATGTGCTTTTTTGTCGGGTTTCCCGTTTACCCACAACGGAGGAGCCGCCGTCCAAGATCAGAACGAGCTTGCCGGCGGACCACTGCCGTAAAATCTTTTCCCCACTAAGACGTGCATCTTTATGGCTATATCATCCTGAAGACGGATGGATTTCTTGTTATCGTGGAATTCGTCATCAAGATGGATCTTTGGTGGTCTTATTGGCGCATACCACGGTGGATTTAGGTAAGTTACATGCATATTGCTTCTTAATGCGTCTTCCTGATTTCTTACTTAGACTAAATCCTCTCTTTGCAAATTTCATCCCTTGGCTATGCTGTAAGGGAGGGAGGGCTCTAATGTTTTTTGTTAAATAAGAAAGAAGGCGTATGACATCAGAGCTTTTATGGAATAGTCGGATTTCAAAAGGCTCTTCTTTTTTAATCCTGGAAGTCGGATGGATAATGTACTATTTTGCACTAATGTTGAACTTTTTAGTAATTTTGTAACTGCACGAATATCACTAACAATAATGTCAAGTATACGGGCCATCTAGTTACCCATTCTCGTCGAAATCAAAGCTACAAACAAAACAAGAATTAAAAATTTAGCATCGGTGGGATTAGCTTTACATCCTTTTTACTATGTACTTTTATTTAGGGATAATGGACAAAAATACACCTTAACTATCACTATTTTGCGAATTTTACACTTAAACTATCAGAGTTTTTTTTCTATCTAAACTATCACCATTTTTGTATTAAAATACATTTTGGTGATAGTTCGGTAGAAAAATAAAACAACTGATAGTTGATCTAATTAGCTTCGAGATGTGTTTTAATATATAGATGGTGATAATTCAGATAAGAAAAGAGAACATCTGATAGTTATAACGTGAAACTCGTAAAAAAAATGATATTTGAGCATATTTTTACCAATACTCTTTTATATATATATATATATATATATATAATTTCCTTACCAAAATTAATACTCTGATAACATCTACCGAGGTAGACTAGTGACTTTTCAGTAGCATTTGGCCCAACATCGATAAGCTGATCTGCTGGTGTATATTTTCACACTTCATGCTACATGTTCAAGATAATTCAATTTCCAGTAATTATTTATCTTCATCACCCAAACTCAACAGATTTAGATGGATACTTTTTTAACGATCAGTAAGGAAGACCTCCCTGCATTTTCAAGAAATGAAATATTATCAAGTACTACTATTCTTCAGTATAGTATTTATGATTCTACTTTTTATTGAAGTTCTACCTCTTTTTTAGTAAATGATTTCAAGATTATATGTGGTACTCCCTATTTCCAATAATAATTATCATCTTAACCAAAAACACACATATTAAGAAATCAATAATGCAATGTGAAATTTATTAAATTACTTTTATTTAATAAAAATAAATTTATTTCTCTCTTGATTAGAGTGTGCACGAGTATTAATCATTTATGTCTTGTATAGAAAATTTGTCAGTAAATGTTTCTTGAATAGAGAATTTGTCATTTTTTATCTAAGGGTATAGTTGGAAAAAAAATAGTCAATTTATGTTTTTTATCTAAGGGTATAGTTGGAAAAAAAAATAGTCAATTTATGTCTTGAATTTCTAAAGTGACATTTATTTTAGTATCTTACAACCCCACCAATTGAGAGAGATGAACAGATTTTTTTTCGGGAGCAATTCATCCTTCTCTCCCTCGAATGAAGAAGTACGTAGTGGGAGCAATTCATCCTGTACATACGCCTTTATTTATATTTTTCTATTTGAAGCAATGGCAAGGCACTGACATTTTGTAAACGTGGTTCGATTATTTTCATATCTATTGGTGGAGCTAAACTATATTTGTCAATAAGAGAAGCTGTTCATGGGCTTCTCTGCCGGTGATATGTTAAAAGTTGAACATATACAGAAGTACCAGATCCCAATCATGTAACTCATAAGCTTGATATATGTGATTCAGTAATTGCAGATGATTTGTCAAATGTTATACTATCTGGAACGAGAATGCTTGATACTTAGATAATTTCATTCCGGTGTTAAATCAGAATTACAAGAGCACTATAGTTAATTAAAGAGCTGTTAGTGCTGTACAAAACTTCAAACTGAGGACAACTCTCATAGTTTCCAGTTTCTTCTCTTTCGCTGTCTCTTCTATATAGACTTCTCCTCATTATCGATAACGTATAGTATTGATTTAGTGATTTATGTTACATATTCCTCGTTTATTATAAGGTTATTATACGTTTTGCCGTTAGCTCTCCGCGATAATATTACAAAGCCGATCGAAGGGGAGCTTAGGAATTTTTATTAGTTCTTCTCTCTGGTTCTAGTGTTGTCACAATCATCACTGCCCCTGCTACTGCTCTTTCTCCATTTCTTTTTCTTCTTTGTCCTCCTCTTCTGCTTCCCACATGAAGTGTGCATATGATCCCAACACCGTGCTGTTATTAGAACAAATAATTTCATTCCGATCAGTAATCTAATAAGCTAAAGAGAGAGACCGACACAATATATAAAAACGAGATAATGGTCAAAAACACACAGAGTTAAAATATCTATGGTTCCCTTAACCTACTGAACTATCACCATCTTTATATTAAATCAATCTCGAAGCTGATTAGTTCATCACTTATCAGTTGTTTGGCCTAATCAGGTGTGTTTCAATGGCCTAATCAGGTGTGTTTCAAACTTTCAATACATAGACGATGATGATAGTTGAGGTAATAAATAAAGAACAACTGATAGCTGAAATCTGAAATGTGAAACTCACAAAAAAAGGATAGTTCAGATATGTTTTTGACCGTTAACTCTATAATTAATTTATCAAGATGTTTTTCGAATTCTAAATCCTAGTTCCGTCTCTGATCTAGGAATGAGATTTATTTTGAAGGAAAATGGAATTTACCAGTCGTCTGGAGAAGCGTGAACAGCTTGATCGAAGTAAGATTTGGCTCTACTCTCATCTCGCTGTGTCTCCCAAACTAATTTGCCATACAGAGAAAGCACTTCTCCATCCCCAGGACTTGCAAGTATAGCTCTTCCGTAACACTCTTCAGATTTCACAAAATCTCTCTCTACCTTCAAATATCATCAACATTTAACAAATCAATCAAAAATCTTCGTATATTAAAACTTTGATAATTCAAAATATAGGTTAATAGAAGAAATTAATATACCTCATGCAAGTACTTGCCATAGTTTCTGAGAAGAAGAGAATTCATAGGATCTGAATTCAGCATTTCCTTATAATATTCTCCGATTTTCCTCGGATCTGAGTTTCCGCCGGTGAAACTACCTGCATCGAACTCATCTCTTCCGCCGCCGCCGCTAAACTTTCTGTTTTTGCCGATTTCACCGCCGGGAAATCCAAGCTCATCGATAGGACTACCGCGGGCGTAACTCTGTCGATCTTCCGTCAAACTCAGCGATCCAATACTTCGCAGAACATCTAGCTCATCCAGCTCAGAAGTACCGCAATCTTCCTCCGGTATAATCGCCGGTAATGACATCGATCCAAGCTTACTCAACGTCCTAGTAACACCAGAACCTTCAATCGCCGATCGGATCTCATCGAACTCAGACGAAGTCCGGCGTATACTCCGACGATTGACTTCCAAATTCAGAGAAATCATCGGAGAAGGGCATCCTCTTTTACCGATTGATTCACGAACGGGAACAGAGACTCTCGGAGAACCGGGAACTACCGGCGTTTGGACCGGAATTGAGCCGGAACCGGTTCGGAAAAGAACATTGTTCATACTGAAATTAAACAACTCTTTTAAGCACTTTATATTTATTTCAGTCAGGTTTGAAAAAGTTGAAGGGGAGTGACAGTGCTTATATACGTTTTCAAACGCCGTTAAATTCACAGACGGCGTTAACATGGAGAAACATTGAGTGATTGCCACGTGTGTGTGAAGCACGTGAGAGGGTACAGCAAGAACGGTGGACCCGGCGACGGAGTGAACTTTTTAAAGGTAAATTGGAAGTTTCTACACGTGTCATGTAAAAAGCGTGACTGTAGAGACTCGCTAGGTGCAATGTAAATATAAAAGGACAAAAGTAAAGGGACTGGTTTTCTATGTACTAAAAATATTAGGGGCTGGTTTTCAATTATTGTACGGAATTTGTTTTTTGCTTGCCCCCTGGTTTAGTGCCTCATGGCAAATTGGGCTGTTTGGTTTCTCAACTTCTTGGATGTTTGCTTTCCTCAACAATGTGTTGATCATGCAGACGACTTTTGTACAGTTTACCAGATTATGGCAACAACCACCTACAATAATAATAAACAGTATATTTTTATAAGTGAGGTTCGGAAATAGTGGAGGTAAACGGACTTTATTATTATATTTATGGGTAGAAATTATTTCTAATAGACTTTCGGCTTAAAAAAATCATTTTTCAGAAAAATAGTTAGAAAGAAATGCAATAGTAAAACCTACAATAAAAGATTTCAAGAAAGAAAAATATTACCTATAAATAATTAAAGATAATCAAAATAAAAGAAAGGGAAAAAAGCTCAAATATGTAACTATTAAAAATAACTTATTTATTCCACTAGTTAATAGTTTGGCTCATTTATGTCATTGTCGTTATCAAAATGACTCATCCATGCCATTTTTCATTAACTCTAACGTTAAAGAAAAATGTTATTGTAAAATTGGTGTTAATGAAAAAATGACATGGATGGGTCATTTTGATAACAACAATGACATAAATGAATCAAACTTTTCACAAATTGCATAAATGAGTCATTTCTGATAGTTCGATAACATATTTGAGTTTTTTCCCTAAAAGATATAACGATAGTAATAAAATCAAAACATAAATTAATGCTAGCTAATAATAATAATAATAATAATAATAATAATAATAATAATAATAATAATATTGGTAAGAGTGTAGATAAATGATCCAGATTAGAATCCTGCTCTACCATAATGGAGAGTGAAGACTTTGTTGGAAATTAGCCTTTGGCGGGAGTTGCGACCGACCAACTTTAACGGCTTAAACACTAGTGTTACGTATGTTGGAGAATCCGGTTCTTCACACATGCATGATGTACTAAGTACGTAGATAACCGTAGGGCCAAGAATCGTCAAATTTCATTGAGAAATGAAAGAGATATTGGTTCACGAAGTGAGGTGTTTGAAGCATGAAAAGTGTGGTGTTGTGTTCAATTCTCCCTCATCGGTAGAGGAAGAAAGAATTGTTGTGTATATAAGACTCGAAATTGGTTTGGGGTTTGGGACCCCAAGGGGTATCCCATGTGTTTAAAGGAGGGAGGACCTAGATGTGCTTCGGTTCAAAGAAAGACCACACGCCGCCGCCGCCGCTCGCCGCCCGCCCGCCGCCCGGTTCGGTTCGGTTCCGGTTCAGGGTTCACGGTTCACGGGTCACGCGGGTCACGGGTTGAACTCGAACACTAGATTCCGGATGTTCATTTCACCTCTTAATAGCTTCGCTAGATCCCTATTCGCCTTAGATCCATCTCTCGAGTCTCCAAGTTCGAGAATCTGGAGATTATGTCTTTCTCCTCGAGATTCGCTAGATCTGAAATGTACTTTCAAAGAATAGTGCATTCCTTGACTCCATTATTGTACCCTGGTGGATATTTGAAATATCTGACTTATGCACTAAGAAGCGATAAGCACTACTGTTATTTGCATATCCGATGAATATGCAATCTACAGTCTTAGGCCCAATCTTGACCTGCTTTGGCTTGGGTACTTCAACCTTTGCCAGACAACCCCACACCTTAAAATATTTGTAGGTGGGTTTCTTTCCCTTCCATAATTCATATGGGGTTTTGTCCTTACCCTTATGTGGGACTCTGTTAATAATCGTATTAGCGGTAAGGACAGCTTCTCCCCACATGTTTTGGGGAAGACCGGAATCGATAAGCAAAGCATTCATCATTTCCTTTAATGTGCGGTTCTTACGTTCCGCCACACCGTTTGATTGAGATGAGTATGGAGCCGTCGTTTGATGAATAATGCCTTCTTGGGCACAGTATTCCTCAAAAGGCGCTACATATTCTCCCCCTCTATCGCTACGAATGGATTTAATTCGTAGGCTAAGTTGATTCTCAACTTCTGCTTTGTAACGTCGGAACGCTTCAAAGGCTACATCCTTACTTTTCAACAAGTAAAGGTAACAATACCTTGTGCTATCATCTATAAATGTCACAAAGTACTTGTTCCCCCCTCTAGTTTGTGCAAACTTCAAATCACATATATATCCGTGAATAAGTTCTAGAGAGCGGTATTCCTTTCGACGGATCGAAAAGGAAGCTTGGTGAGTTTTGCCTCTACGCACACCTCACACTTATATTGAGGGTTTACGTCGATGTAAGGCAACGACTCCATCTTTACCAAATTTTGAATAGACTTGTAGTTTACGTGTCCTAATCTATGATGCCATAAATTAGAAGACTCAAGCAAATAAGAAGAAGGTTCAACTTTATTTCCTTGACGCAATACGCATACATGGCATTCACTTTGGAAGAGGCCTTCACAGACGAAGCCCCTCCCTACAAATGTGTCATTTTTAGTGAGTACAAACTTATTGGATTCAAATACTAGCCTAAAACCAAGATTAACCAATAAAGGTCCGTAAATTAAATTTCTTCTAATCTCTGAGACGTGCATCACTTCCTTCAGAGTAAGTTCCTTGCCTAAGTCATCTTCAGACCACCTTTCCAACCCTCATCACGTCGGAAGAAGCGTTGTTGCCCATGAACAACTTCTTGTCGGCCGACCGTGTGTACGTGGAGAAGGCATCTTTGTTGGAACAGATGTGCCTAGTAGCACCTGTGTCCACCCACCATCGCATCGGATTTTCCACCAAGTTGGCTTCTAGCACCACCGCAGAGAATTCCTCGATCATGTTATCCAGGAGCGTGTCGCTTGACGACGCTTGCTTGAGCCTTGCCTTTTGACTTGGCTTTTCTGCTGTTGCTCAATCTTGAGCTTGCGGCATTTCTTGATCCTATGACCAGATTTCCCACGGTGATGACAATTACCTCCTCAACATCTCTCACGCAGGGCTTTGCCGCCTTTTCTCGAACTTCCGCTTCTTGCTTGAGTTCCCTTTGGCCTCAGCCAGATTCGCCTTTGCCTCAGCATGTTGTCTACCCTTTGGCAAGGTCTTCTTATTATCTTCCTGGATTTGCAGTTTGATAACAAGCTCTTCAAAGGTCATCTCCTTTGTCTTGAGTTTCAAGTAACTCATAAACTCATTCCATGAAGGAGGTAACTTTTCAATCAGCGATGCAACCAAAAATTGCTCGTTTGGCTTTAGTCCTTCCAAATCCAGGTGATGTAAAATCATTTGGAATTCCTGGACTTGGGACATCACTGTTTTGCTGTCCACCATTTGGAATTTTAGAAATTTCCCAACGATGAACTTCTTAGTACCCGCATCTTGTGCGTTGTACTTCTTTTGCAGTTTTTCCCACAGCTCTTTGGCGGTGCCAACGGTAGAATATACCGTGTAGAGAGGGTCTGCCAAGCAGTTCAGTATATAGTTCTTGCACATGAAATCGCAATGATTCCATGCATCATGAACCATCTTCATGCCGTTAATGACATGGATACCAAGGCCCCTTTCACCCGTTTCATTAGGCGAAAAGTCCATTTCATCTCCAGCTTGTGGAGGATCTTCCGTAAGGAACCGGGCCATGCCCATAACTGTTAAGTAAAACATCATCTTTTGCTGCCATCTTTTAAATTCTGATCCCATGAACTTTTCAGGGCGATCATGGTGGTGTGAAGAAGAGGGGGGAGCTCCAAAGAAAAGGCGGTGTTACTGCTTTGAACAAGAGCGAAGAAAGAAAAGCGGCGGTACGCCTTGAGCGAGAGTTGCGGCGATGGTAGGGAAGGCAAAGAACGTTGCCTCGAGAGGCAAAGAATGGCAAAGAACATCGCTTGTATTTCCAGCCATGTTATAGCAATGTAGTAAAATGTGATATTGTCTTAAGTTGTTGGATATTACAAAGGTTGCGAGAAACGGGAATTACAAGCAATCAAGCTAAAGTAAGAATTGAAATTACAATTCAAGTAGAAATCTGAAAATTACAAAGATGAACTAGAAAAATCAAAACTGCTTTGTTTGCTTCTTTGAGTCGGTGTGGCACTCTGTCCTTAAGACAATATTGCCCCGTATGTATCATTTATACGCCTGGACAATTCGTCTCCCAAGATAAAACAAAGCAATGGAACACTTGAGCAAAGGAAACTCAAGAGCTACCTTGAAGAATATTGAGCAAGAAATGATGCAAGGAAGATGTAGGAAGAAACTGCTTTGCTTGTGTATTTTCGTGTATATAGCAAGTATATTTTCTGTGCTCCTCAACAATGGTGTGTAGGGGTGTTTATATAGGTGAGGGAGGGGATGTTTACCGCTTCCATAACAACCATTATTGGCCAAATAATGGTCATTATGGAGGTAGTAAAGTCACCAAAATAAATGGTGAAAAGACCAACGGATTTGGCCATTATAGGAGGAGTAATTCAGCCAAAATAAATGGCTGAATTGAGTGCTTGGCGTTTCTGTTCTGACCGTCGAAATTCTGACTTTCGGAAAACTTCAGGGACCAAACTGTACATCTTGAAACTTCATGGACCAAATTGTACATCTGAAAGAATTATGGTCAAAACTGTACTTCTGGCAAAGTTTTCTGGCCCAAAAAGATAATATCAGAAGCCCACAGCCCACAGCCCACGACCCACGACCCGTGAACCCGTGAACTCGAGAACCCGGAACCGGACCGGACGGGCGCGCGGCGGCGGCGCGCGTGTGGTCTTTCCTTGAACCGAAGCACATCTAGGTCCTCCCTCCTTTAAACACATGGGATACCCCTTGGGGTCCCAAACCCCAAACCAATTTCGAGTCTTATATACACAACAATTCTTTCTTCCTCTACCGATGAGGGAGAATTGAACACAACACCACACTTTTCATGCTTCAAACACCTCACTTCGTGAACCAATATCTCTTTCATTTCTCAATGAAATTTGACGATTCTTGGCCCTACGGTTATCTACGTACTTAGTACATCATGCATGTGTGAAGAACCGGATTCTCCAACATGCGTAACACTAGTGTTTAAGCCATTAAAGTTGGTCGGTCGCAACTCCCGCCAAAGGCTAATTTCCAACAATCCCCTCTTGAAAGAGATTTTGGCGCACTCACATGGTGTCTTTTCATTTCCAGCAATATTTCAGCGGACCGATGTTGCATAAGGAGAGGTAGCATCAGCTTTGAACCTTCCATAGTTGAATACCATCGGACTTACTTACTGCGCGGTGAACGTGATGTCTTGAACCGTCAGTGTTTAGTGTAAGCCAAGTCAATGGTACCAACACAACAAATTCCCTTACTCTCTTCTTCGTAATGTTTTGTCCGTTTTGGCCATGGACAACGTCTTGGATTCTTAAGTGCGTTCATTTTGAGGAGGCCCGACCTCGCATTTAAATAGGTGGTCTCCTACAAGGTATCCTGCTATACCCCACTTCACAAGTGTTAGGAACCATTAAAAGTTTACCAAAACCTAACCTCAACTGTTGAAGAGCATTATAGGTTTTGAAAACTTAACCTTTACCCACACTGCAGATAGCACTTAAAGTCTATCGCAGGAACGACTTTGGATTTGGTGTTTCTTTTCAGAAATCACTATCCGAAGTGCTCATACTTCCACCGGTTATCAATCAACCTTTACAACTTAGTTTTCCCATTGAACCAAATTAATGGGATCTCCAGTTAGTAAGGTTGGGTTACCGTTGTATTAGTCCTTATATTTTGGGTTTTAAGCCCATTCCCCTAGACAAGCAAGCCATCTGATCTTTGGGTAAGCCCATCGTCAATGGGTCTGCTATATTATCCTTTGACTTGATGTAATCAATGGATATTATACCCGTGGTGATCAGTTGCCTAACGGTCTTATGCCTCCGTCGAATATGTCGAGACTTGCCGTTGTACATAGCATTCCGTGCCTTTCCTAGAGCCGACTGACTGTCGCAGTGGATCATTACCGAAGGTACGGGTTTGTTCCAACACGGAACATCCTCTAAGAAGTCATGAAGCCACTCAGCTTCTTCTCCTGCTTTGTCTAAAGCGATAAACTCCGATTCCATTGTGGATCGGGCGATGCAAGTTTGCTTAGAGGATTTCCAAGACACAGCCCCACCACCAATTGTAAATACATACCCACCGTGGACTTGGTGTTCTCTATATCGATATCCAGCTTTGCATCACTGCACTCTCTAGTACAAATACCGGATATCTCGAATAGTGTAACCCGTAATTTAAGGTGTATTTCGGTATTGTAATACCCGATTCAACGCTTCCAGTTGATTATCACTTGATTGGGTGAACCTAGCCAACTTATTGATCGCGTAAGTAATATCGGTCGGGTGCGCTTGTTATATACATCAAACTACCGATCACCGTGCATATCGCTTCCTGGTATACCCAAGTGCACCAAGATTTTTATCAAGCTTTGATTTGTATCCATTGGTGACTTTATCGGTGAACTGCCTAACATCTCAAACTTTCTCAAAACATCCTCGATGTAGTGAGATCGAGATAAAACCAAATTTCAGACGCCTTAGAGATTTTAATCCCTAAGATGACATCTGCGATACTCATATCCTTCATGTCGAAGCATTATTTCAACATGTTCTTAGTCTCTAGGATTACCCTAGATCGCTTCTCGTGATTAACATGTCGTCTACATACAGACATATCATAACAAACGAGTCAGAGTTACCTTTCGTGTAAACACATTTATCACACTCATTAATGGCGAACCCCTTCGATAGTAGAGTACTATCAAATTTTTTGTGTCATTGCTTCGGGGCTTATTTTAGCCCGTACAGAGATTTGATAAGTCGACAGACTTTCTTCTCTTGCCCTTGAACCACGTACTCCTCGGGTTGGTCCATATAAATTTCTTCTTCCAAATCACCATTTAGGAAGGCTGTCTTAACATCCATCTGGTGTATCTCAAGGTCACGCAAAGCTGCGATCGCAATGAATACCCGTATGGAGGTCATCCGGGATACCGGAGAGTATGTGTCAAAGTAGTCAAAGCCTTCTGTTTGTCGATAGCCCTTGACTACCAACCTGGCCTTGTACTTGTCTATAGACCCATCTGCCTTGTATTTCCATTTGAGTATCCACTTACACCCTAACGGTTTATTTCCCGGAGGAAGATCAACCAACTCCCAAGTATGGTTATGCAGAATGGAGCTTATTTCACTCTCAATAGCTTCTTTCCAGAGCGGTGCTTCTGGAGTTGACAACGCCTTAGCAATTGTCCTTGGTTCATCATTAACCATGTAAGCTACAAAGTCAGGACCGAAGGATTTATCCTTCCTGGCTCTTTTACTTCGCCTTAGATCCATCTCTGGAATCTCCAAGTTCTGAGAATCTGGAATACTAGATTCCGGATGTTCAGCCACCTCGAGATTCGCTAGATCTCAACTATTCGTATCCGGCGCTAGGACTCCTGCTTTGAGAGCTTTGTGCATAACTTCGTTTGCGAGAGGTTATGTCTTTCTCCTTTCTAGGAAATGTACTTTCAAAGAATAGTGCATTCCTTGACTCCATTATTGTACCCTGGTGGATATCTAGAATATCTGACTTATGCACTAAAAAGCGATAAGCACTACTGTTATTTGCATATCCGATGAATATGCAATCTACAGTCTTAGGCCCAATCTTGACCTGCTTTGGCTTGGGTACTTCAACCTTTGCCAGACAACCCCACACCTTAAAATATTTGTAGGTGGGTTTCTTTCCCTTCCATAATTCATATGGGGTTTTGTCCTTACCCTTATGTGGGACTCTGTTAAGAATCGTATTAGCGGTAAGGGCGACCTTCTCCCCACATGTTTGGGGAAAGACCGAATCGATAAGCAAAGCATTCATCATTTCCTTTAATGTGCGGTTCTTACGTTCGCCACACCGCTTGATTGAGGTGAGTATGGAGCCGCCGTTTGATGAATAATGCCTTCTTGGGCAAAGATTCCTCAAAAGGTGCTACATATTCTCCCCTCTATCGCTACGAATGGATTTAATTCGTAGGCTAAGTTGATTCTCAACTTCGCTTTGTAACGCTTGTAACGCTTCAAAGGCTTCATCCTTACTTTTAAACAAGTAAAGGTAACAATACCTTGTGCTATCATCTATAAATGTCACAAAGTACTTGTTCCCCCCTCTAGTTTGTGCAAACTTCAAATCACATATATCTGTGTGAATAAGTTCTAGAGGAGCGGTATTCCTTTCGACGGATCGAAAAGGAAGCTTGGTGAGTTTTGCATCTACGCACACCTCACACTTATGTTGAGGGTTTACGTCGATAGAAGGCAACGACTCCATCTTTACCAGCCTTTGAATAGACTTGTAGTTTACGTGTCCTAATCTATGATGCCATAAATTAGAAGACTCAAGCAAATAAGAAGAAGGTTCAACTTTATTTCCTTGACGCAATACAGACATGTCATTCACTTTGAAGAGGCCTTCACAGACGAAGCCCCTCCCTACAAATGTGTCATTTTTAGTGAGTACAAACTTATTGGATTCAAATACTAGCCTAAAACCAGCATTAACCAATAAAGGTCCAGAAATTAAATTTCTTCTAATCTCTTGACGCGTGCATCACTTCCTTCGCAGTAAGTTCCTTGCCTAAGTCATCTTTCAGACCACCTTTCCAACCCCATCACGTCGGAAGAAGCGTTGTTGCCCATGAACAGCTTCTTGTCACGATCGTGTGTACGTGGAGAAGGCATCTTTGTTGGAACAGATGTGCCTAGTAGCACCTGTGTCCACCCACCACCGTCGGATTTTCCACCAAGTTGGCTTCTAGCACCACCGCAGAGAATTCCTCGATCATGTTATCCAGGAGCGTGTCCTTGACGACGCTTGCTTGAGCCTTGCCTTTGACTTAGCTTTCGCTCGCCTTGTCTTGAGCCATGCGGCATTTCTTGATCCTATGACCAGGTTTCCCACGGTGATGACAATTACCTCTCGAACATCTCTGCTGCCAGGGCTTTGCCGCCTTTACGGAACTTCCGCTTCTTGCTTGAGTTCCCTTTGGCCTCACCCAGATTCGCCTTTGCCTCAAAGATGTTGTCTACCCTTTGGCAAGGTCTTCTTATTATCTTCCCGATTTGCGCTTGATAACAAGCTCTTCAAAGGTCATCTCCTTTGTGTTGAGTTTCAAGTAACTCATAAACTCATTCCATGAAGGAGGTAACTTTTCAATCAGCGATGCAACCAAAAAGTGCTCGTTTGGCTTTAGTCCTTCCAAATCCAGGTGATGTAAAATCATTTGGAATTCCTGGACTTGGGACATCATCGCTTTGTCGTTCACCATTTGGAATTTTAGAAATTTCCCAACGATGAACTTCTTAGTACCCGCGTCTTGTGCGTTGTACTTCTTTTGCGCTTTTCCCACGGCTCTTTGGCGGTGCCAACGGTAGAATATACCGTGTGTAGAGGGTCGCTAATCGGGCTTCAAGATATAGTTCTTGCACATGAAATCGCAATGATTCCACGCATCACGAACCATCTTCTTCATGCCGCACGACATGGATACTAAGGACCCTTTCACCCGCTTTCATTAGGCGAAGAGTCCATTTCATCTCCAAATGTGGAGGATCTTCCGTAAGGAACCGCCATGCCCATAATCAAGTAAAACATCATCTTTTGTCGCCATCTTTTAAATTCGATCCCATGAACTTTTCAGGCGATCATGGTGGTGTGAAGAAGAGGGAGCTCCAAAGAATGAAGGCGCGGTTATCGCTTTGAAACAAGAGCAGCAGCAATGGCGGCGGTGTTACGCCTTGAGCAAGAGCAAAGCGGTGGTAGGGAAGGCGACGCGTTGCATCGAGAGGCAAAGCGAGCAGCAAACATCGGTTGTATTTCCACCATGTTATAGCAATTGTAGTAAATGTATATTGTCTTAAGTTGTTGGATATTACAAAGGTTGCAGAAACGGGAATTACAAGCAATCGCTAAAGTAAGAATTGAAATTACAATTCAAGTAGAAATCTGAAAATTACAAAGATGAACTAGAAAAAGCGAAAAAGCGAAATCGCTTGTTTGCTTCTTTGAGTCGAGTGTGGCACTATGTCCTTAAGACAATATTTCCCCGTATACATTTATACGTCCTGGACAATTCGTCTCCCAAGATAAAACAGCAATGGAACACTTGAGCAAAGGAAACTCAAGAGCTACCTTGAAGAATATTGAGCAAGAAATGATGCAAGGAAGATGTAGGAAGAAACTGTTTTGCTTGTGTATTTTCGTGTATATAGCAAGTATATTTTATGTGCTCCTCAACAATGGTGTAGGGGGTGTTTATATAGGTGAGGGAGGGCTGTTTAACTGCCTCCATAACAGCCATTATTGGCCAAATAATGGCCATTATGGAGGTAGTAAAGTCACCAAAATAAATGGTGAAAAGACCAACGGATTTGGCCATTATAGGAGGAGTAATTCAGCCAAAATAAATGGCTGAATTGAGTGCTTGACGTTTCTGTTCTGACCGTCGAAATTCTGACTTTCGAAAAACTTCTGGGACCAAACTGTACATCTTGAAACTTCAGGGACCAAACTGTACATCTGAAAGAATTCTGGTCTAGACCCGCCCGTCCGGTCCGGTTCCGGTTCCGGGTTCCGGGTTCCGGGTTCCGGGTTCTCGGGTTCTCGGGTTCACGGGTTCACGGGTTCACGGGTCACGGGTCACGGGTCACGGATCACGGGTAGAATTCTTTCAGATGTACAGTTTGGTCCCTGAAGTTTCAAGATGTACAGTTTGGTCCCTGAAGTTTTCCGAAAGTCAGAATTTCGACTGGTCGTAAGCGGCGTAAGCACCGGTCAATTCACCCATTTATTTTGGCTGAATCTCCTCCTATAATGGCCAAATCCGTTGGTCTTTTCACCATTTATTTTGGTGACTTTACTACCTCCATAATGGCCATTATTTGGCCAATAATGGTTGTTATGGAGGCAGTTAAACAGCCCTCCCTCACCTATATAAACACCCTCTAAACCATTGTTGAGAAGCACATGAAATATACTTGCTATATACACGAAAATACACAAGCAAAACAGTTTCTTCCTACATCTTCCTTGCATCATTTCTTGCTCAATATTCTTCAAGGTAGCTCTTGAGTTTCCTTTGCTCAAGTGTTCCATTGCTGTTTTATCTTGGGAGACAAATTGTCCAGGACGTATAAAGGATACATACGGGGCAATATTGTCTTAAGGACAGAGTGCCACACTCGACTCAGCAAGCAAACAAAGCAGTTTTTCAGTTTTTCAATTTTCCTAGTTCATCTTTGTAATTTTCAGATTTCTAGTTGAATTGTAATTTCAATTCTTACATTAGCAGTTGCTTGTAATTCCCGTTTCCTGCAACCTTTGTAATAGCCAACAGACTTTCTATTACCACTAACCATCCATCCTACTTCTTGAACCTCCCTGCTTTTCTATATACGATTTTAAATTAAAGAAATTAAAATAAAATTTAATAGAAGATATTTTTCTCTTTAATGGACCTTATACTATATAAATTTCAATTAATCGGAACTCAACGGACTGATCACCAGGGGAAAACGCAAAACAATCAATTTAGCTACTCCCTTGTTTTCCCTTTATGTGACATACAAAAATGTGCAATCTTTTTTTGCATCCGAATAATAAGGAAATACTATCAAATAAAATAAAACAGGACTACATGTTTTCTCTTCTTTGGTCAAATTTCTAAATCTAAGCTACAAATAAGGATTTTTATATCTTAATCCAGTATTTTGCAACCAGAATGTAAGTTGGAGCTTTATCTAATACTCCTATAATACAGATATTATTTGTTTGGTGAATATACAGTTTAATTAGAGTGGAATTAGGACACTTCTTTATCCCCCAGCCTTTTCACTGAAAACAAAAAAAAAATGAAATTGGAGTTGTGTTTGGCCATAGTTTTTACAAATAATATTTAATTATTGGAATATACTTTTTTACAAAATGAAAGTGTTTGCTCACAAATGCCAAATTTACTTAGATACATAAACACAGTCGTGTAATGGGGTTGACTTGCTTAGACAAATCATGGCGCCAAAGTGTCGGACTAATCAAAGAACGCAAGATTAAATATAATATTTGATCAACCAAGAGTTGCAAATAAGTTTTGCAATTGGTTTAAAACCTACCAAGATGTGTTATTGAAGTTATCAGCCAAAGCAAACGCGGAGATAGCATATGCTTGGATCTTGGCCATTATGACCTCAATTATTATAGGTCTGTATTCTACCATGGGGTCGTAGAAGTATGTTAAAATAGTGGGAGATAATTAAACAAAAGGTCATGTTGATTAGCCTAAACGAATGTGTATAATAGGAAATAGATTTTGAGTTTGATTTCCAGTGTATCTAATTCTTCAGATTATCAAAAATGTCGAGCTTATCATTGAAAATGTTGATTGAAATGAACAAACTTACTGGACCCAACTACCTTGACTGGCTAAGAAATTTGTGAATAGTATTGAGACAAGAGAAAATAGAATACGTGTTGGACACGGTGTTCCCAACAGTCCCTGCGACAGACTCTGCTGAATATGCCTCTTTTGATAAGGATGCTTACCAAAAACACCTAGATGATGACACTTCAGCACAGCGCGTAATGTTGTCGTCCATGTATATGGAACTTCAGAGACAACATGAGAACATGAGTCCCAATGAGATGCTCGAACACTTGAAGAGTCTCTATGACTCACAATCCCAGACTATGAAATATGAGTTACTAATAGAACTTTTTAAGTGTAAGGTAAATGAAGTGGCCCAGGTTTCGCAGCATGTATTGAAGATGATAAGGCTGATAGAGAGGCTTGCTTCAATAGGAATGAAGCTGCAAAAGAATGTCACTACCACCCTCATCCTGAACTCTCTTCCTCGTTCCTTTGAAAACTTCATAGTGAATTTCAATATGAATGAAATGAAAGCGAGTCTGCCGGAGCTGCATAACATGCTCAAGACCTTTGAGTCTTCCACTTTCAAAGGCAAAGATGTGCTCATGGTGAGCTCTACTAGCCGACCCAAGCCGAAAGGTAAGGAATGGCAGAAGAAGAAAGGCAAAGCAGTCGTTGCGCCCTCAGCTATGAATCCTAAGGGAGGTGTGAAGAAGAAGAAGGTAAATACGGCTATGGATGAATGCCTCAACTGCAACAAGAAGGGGCATTGGAAGAAGGACTGCACGGCACCAGGAGGAGGAAAAGCACCAGGTGCTTCTGCCTCTGGTGGACAGGGTATGTACGTCATTGAAATAAATATGTCTATAAATAACTCTCATTCCTGGGTATTGAATACCGCTTGTGGCTCACACATTTGTACAAATGTGAAGGGGCTAACTGATAGCAGGAAGGTTTGACCAAGAGAGGTAGACCTACGCGTTGGAAATGGAGCACGAGTGGATGCTGAGTGCGTAGGAACTTATAGATTAAATTTTCCTTCTGGCTATTGTTTAGTGTTGAATGATTGTTACTATGTACCATCGTTAACGAGGAATATCATTTCTATCCCTGTTTTGGACCTGAAGGGTTTTTCCTCATATATTTCTAATGGTAGTCAAGTACTGTCTTTTGATAATGTTATATATGGAACTGCTCCTCTTGTGGATGGATTATATACACTAAACTATAGTAGAGAAATATTCAATGTACAAAATAAATGAGCTAAGATAAGTAATAGAAACTCTACCTACCTATAGCATTGCAGACTTGGTCATATCAATGATAGCAAGGTTGAGGAAGTTAGACTACCTTGAACCATTTGACTTGGAGTCTTATGGTAACTGTGAATCTTGCTTGAGAGGAAAGATGACCAATAAGCCACTTTCTGGGAAAGGTGTGCGAGCCAAGGAGATGCTTGAGTTGGTCCATACTGATATATGTGGGCCATTTTCGACTAAAGCTAAATGAGGCTTCTCATACTTCATCACTTTTACTGACGACTTCACAAGGTATGGATATGTGTATCTTATGAGACACAAATCTGAGACTTTTGAGAAGTTCAAGGAGTACAAGTCGGAAGTAGAGAAGCAACTTACAACAAGTATCAAGACCCTTCGATCAGATCGAGGAGGTGAATACTTGAGCAAGGATTTTCTGGATTACTTAAAGCTACATGGAGTCCAATCAGAGTGGACACATCCTGGAACACCACAGATGAATAGTGTTGCTGAAAGGAGAAATCGAACCTTATTGGATATGATTCGATCCATGATGAGCTCCTCAGCTCTACCGATATATCTTTGGGGACATGATATACAAACTTCAATATATGTTCTGAATAGGGTTCCTTCCATATGGTGTGGCAAGAAGCCAACTCTTAAACATATGAGACCCTGGGGGTGCCCTGCATATGTTAAGAAGATGCTCACTAACAAGTTGGAATCCAAAAGTGAGAAATGTTACTTCGTGGGGTATCCAAAGGAAACTAAGGGATACTACTTCTATCTTCCTGGAGAACATAAGGTCATTGTTTCCAGAAACGCAACTTTCCTTGAAAAAGAATATGTCTACAAGGAACATAGCTGCACAGAGATAGAACTTGATGAAATTCAAAAACCACAAGATAACACAAAAATTGAACCATTGTCGAATGACCTAAACAAGGATTCAGTGGGAGTATCTGGTGAAGATTAGGTACTTAGAGTACGCCCTTCAGCAGTGGGAGTGTTGTGAGAGATAGTGCAGAAATGCAAGGCTCTCATACACAATCAATGGAAGGTGATACAAAGGTTGTACATCATTCCCTTCAGGAAATACATGAGAATGACATTCCCGAAAGCTCTCAAGGTGATGGATTGTCCAGCACACAAATACCTTCTCACAATCAGAATGAAACAAACACTAAAATGCAGAATAATCAACTCCGTATGACCATTAGGACTCATCATCTGCCTGAAAGACTTAATCTCCTTGTTGAAACACACAATGAGATAGATATTTCTGATGACGATGAACCTACAACCTACAGCGAAGATATGTTAGACATTGATTCACAGAGATGGCAAGAAGCCATGAAATCTGAGATGGACTCGATGTACGTAAATCAAGTTTGGAACTTGGTTGATTTGCCAACAGAGGTTAGACCCATATGATGCAAATGGGTCTTCAAGAAGAATATTGATGCATATGGCAAGGTACAGACTTATAAGGAAAAGTTGGTGGCTAAAGGTTATAATCAACGGCCTGGGGTCGATTATGATGAAACCTTTTCACCTGTTGTGAAAATTAAGTACATTCGGATTTTGCTTGCAATAGCTGCATATTATGACTATGACATTTGGTAGATGGACGTCAAAACTGCTTTCTTCAATGGTAATCTAGTTGAGGAGGTGTATATGAAACAACCTGAGGGTTTTTCGCTTGAGTCCAAACCAAATGTTGTATGCAAGATATAAAAGTCCATTTATGGGCTTAAGCAAGCCTCGAGGAGTTGGAACATTTGCTTTGACAAGGCTATCAAGTCATTTGATTTTGTCAGAAGCAAAAAAGATCCATGTGTTTATAGCAAATGCAAGGATGGGAGTATTGCATTCATTATCATATATGTAGATGACATATTGATAATGGGAGACAATAAGACTCTCTTGCAGTCAGTCAAGGAGTGGTTGTCCCGTACCTTCATGATGAAGGATTTAGGTGAAGCCTGCTACATTCTAGGAATTAGGATCTATAGAGATAGACCTAATAGATTGTTGGGGCTGTCACTGTCAGTCTACATAGACAAAGTGATAGACGTTTTTTCTGTGGAAAATTCTAAGAAAGGCAGTCTACCTATAGGACAAGACATCATGTTATCTAAGAAGAATAGTCCTTCTAATATTATAGAACTTGAACGCATGAAAATTATCCCATTTGCTTCGGCTATAGGATCGATCATGTATGTCATGACCTGTACTACGCCAGATGTGACCTTTGCACTTAGTATGACTTGCAAATTCGAGCAAAATCTTGGGGAAGAACACTGGAAAGCAGTCAAGAGTATTCTTAAGTATCTTAGACGAACTAAAGATTACTTCTTAGTCTATGGTGGGGAAGAAAAGCTAGCTGCTACTGGGTACACTGATGCTAGCTTCCAGACAGATCTTGATGACTACAAATCTCAGTCTGGGTACACGTTCATTTTCAATGGTGGAGCAGTAAGCTGGAAAAGTTTCAAACAAGCTACAACTGTCAGTAAAGAAGCTGTCACGATTTCTGAGTTCCTGAAGGAACTAGGGGTTGTTCCAAGTGCCACTTGTCTAATAACGATTTATTGTGACAACACTAGTGCGATTGCGCAGGAACCAAGATCAACCAACAGAAACAAGCATGTACCAAGGAAGTACCACATACTCAGGGAGATGATGGAGACTGAAGAGATTATATTAGACTATGTTCCCACAGACGATAATCTAGCTGACCCACTCACTAAACCATTAAGCTTAGTCAAGCATAATGGTCATTTTGAGAATATGGACATTAGATATGTTGGAGATTGGCTCTAGGCCAAGTGGGAGATTGAAAGTATATTTATGTCCTAGAGACAATCTATATTAGGACAAATGTACTTTACACACATTCGTATTATTATTAATGGAGATTAATATTTTGGCATTTGCAATTATTGAATTATTAATTTATTGTTTATAATATTCTATAATATGCATCCCTGGAGGTTACGTTGTTATTAATAGTGTGAGTTATTAATATTATAACGTAATTCTTAAAATAGCCTCGACTAATGATCATCGATGATATGTGATAAGTGGACATGTGGTCTACATCACATCCTTAGAGGATGTAGTATGTCTCACCTGCTATGAGTAATGGCTACTCGTGATGGACACATGGATACTTTGAAAGTATTGGTATACCCTGCTGATATACTGTTTGTTATACTTGTTTAAGGTATGATCAGCGTGTGGGAGATAGAAGTCCTTAGACTTGAGGTCAATATGCACCTTGTCTACAAAGTAATATACTTTGATCATGTCCGAAGCTCAAATGCCTTATAGGTTGAGATACGACTTGTATTGGGTACATTACGATGTGGATTAAAGGTGGTAGTTGAGCCAAGATTAGGATTCATTCCTCGAATGTATATTCGAGAGAACACTCAGATTCTCAATGATATTAGGTTGACTAAGTCGTTGGCCAACGCAATAGACATATTTAGAATATGGTCTAGTTGCCAACTAATATAGATGAAATACAATGATTAAGCCATTTGGATAGACACTTGACAAATCCTAAGCTTGATCGGGTGTGTCGTGAATGAAAGGATTTTATCTTACCACATAGAGGTTAAGTTTACTGGATTAGTGTAAACGTACTTCACATATTGAGTTCGTCTTGCAGCGCCGTCTAGGAGTTCCGCGTAGACCTTAATTTGATTAATGTCGATATGTGAAGGCATGTAAGGTCACACTATGTCGATTGTCTTTTCGATCTAAGGATGTATTGAGAGAGTATTAAATATTCGATTTAGAATCGAGATATTTAAATGAATAATGATTGTTTTAATTAAGTCAAAATTGGATTTTAAATTTAATTAAGAATGTGCGGAAAATAAATCGAGACGGGGTAGGGCCACATCAAGCGCTGCGGCGCTAATGACCTAATTTGTCTCGATTTATGGGTCAGGCCCAAGGTCAAACCCTAATCCGGTTTGACCTAATTTTCACCTATAAATACATACATTCATTTCATTATTCAATACACTAATTTTATATTATTATTCTAATTCTTAGAGACTTAGAATCAAAACACTCTCTCGAACCTCTACAGGCTTTCCTAACTTTCCGAAGGAGAAATACATTGAAGCTTGAAGCTTGGAGCTTGCAATTGAAAGGGCTTTCGCGTGCAAACCCACAGTTGATAAAGATTCCAGATAATACAACCTTTAAGTGTTCATATTTGATTGTACAGGTTTTTTATTGTCATATAACCATACCAGAAGTAATTGTTGGGGTAAGTAAGAACAAAATTGTAAATTTCCGTTGTGCCTTACTTATATGTTTTGAACCCAACAAAACCCTACAGTAACTTGAATATGGGTGCAGTGTACTGTATATATCCCCTTCTCCGGAATCAAGACTAGAGGCTGGACCAAAACTCACAGCAAAAAGTATGTCACCACTAAGCATAGCTAGCAATGCAACCCAGTTAGCAAGAGTTAGTACACCGGGTTGCCTGTATATATCCCCTTAATGTATCCATTCTTTTGTGTTTCCTTTTTCTTATCTTCTTCTTCTTGGTTTTAACTTTTAAGTGAAACATCTTGGTTTATGGACCACTTTAAAAACCACCATGTTACTTCCAATTGCAACATTGACACCATGTGATTTCACGTGCCTTCAATTTTCCATCTAGTTTTCCAAGTTACAACCCCCTCTAGATGCCTGATTTTGTAATTAGTTTTCCTTCTTACTTTTTTCCTTTTTTTCAAGTAGAAAAAGTATGGTCGATATTTAGGAATCGAAGGATGTGACCCAAATTTCAACGACGATATGAAAATAATATTTTCTCCAGGTATTTGACTAGACATAAAATTTAAAAAAAAAATAATTTTTTTTAAATTTTATGGTCAAACAAGCCAAACAATATTTATAGCTAGAAATTATTTTATTAAGGGTAAAATAAAAAATTTAAAATAAATTGTTGCTAAATATATAAAAATATTTTTCTTTTTAGGTCTGATTAAAAAGAATAAATTATCATATAAATCGGAAAGAAAGGAATAAGTGATTTTTTTATCTCGGTAGGCAAAGTTACTAATGGGGTCGCTGGGAGTAGCAAGTACCATGTGAAATATTTAAGATACACATAAATTGCCTAGGACGTTTGGACTAGAAAAACAATTTTATTTCGAGTTGTTTTGTGTCAATATTCTTTATCTTGTATGAATATTAAGGTATACTTCTGGGAAATTTTTATTGAAACATAATTGGGGCCGTTGTTTTCTAAGTGAAAAAGAAGAATTTGATTATTATGTTGTATCCTCTTTTTTTTTAATCTAAGATTGTTTTTTATCAAAGTATAAACCGATCGTGGTTTTTTTTAGAAAACAAGCAAAGTGGTTTCTCGAGGAACAATCCATCTTCTTCTTTTAGAAAAACCATGTAACCACCAATTAGTAAATACTCACATTATTTATCATTGTTTTCTCTATTTGATCTGCTTTATTATTATTTTATGGGAAAAAGTGTAAATATATCCCTTAACTTTGCGATTTAAAACAGATATACCCCTCGTTAATAAAATAGTGCATATATAGGGGCCTTAACAAATGGTACAAATATGTCCCTGTCATTA